>JALJCO010003022.1:0-79645 GCA_023101725.1 Atherinomorus stipes
TTTTATTTTTATTTAAACCTAGTCAGCGCATTTTTATTTATTTTTTATTTTTATTTAAATTTTATTTTTTATTATCTAACCTTTATTTAACCAGGCAAAGACATTAAAGACACACAACGGAACTTTCAGCAGTTTTCTCAGTGACGCGCCCCCTATCGGCGGCTAAACTAGCATCCATCTTGTTCGTACCTGTACTGTAAGCTCACTCCAGCCAGTAAAAGACAGTCTTATCTTCACTCTTGTTCTGGCCCTTCCTCTGTTTCTTTTCCTCTCTTCCTCCGGTGATGTTTCCTTGCGTTTCTTTTCCGAATTCGACATGATGCGCATTCAAAACACCCGCGATGTTGATACTTGGTTTACATCCGGTTGCTAGTGAGTGACGCGGTGCTGCAACCAATAGTTGGCTGCAACGTCACGGTCGCGTCCCGGATGGGAATCTTACATAGTGCTGTTTCTGAGACCCGGGATGCCTCTGGGCAGTGATGGCTCGAAAATGCGCATAATGAATGTTGGTGTGACATCAAAACGAGTCAGAAACACAGATTTTTAAGGTTTAAAAGTTACGTTGTGTGTCTTTAAGAACAACACTCTTATTTACAATGCCAGCCTGGCAAAACAACCCAACATGTTAACTAATTTAACACAGCATTTGGGTTAGATGTGTAACCCATCTAGTTGGGTTTCAATGCACAGCTCATTCTGTTGGGTCAAATTAACTACTGCTGGGTTGGTGCTGTATTGACCCAGTGGTTGGGTTATAAAATAACTCAAATTGGGTTGTTTTTAACCCAGCAGTTTATAGAATATCATATTTTCAGAATCCATATTATAGATTTAATAAGTGCTGCCATTGCATGTAAAATATAGTGGGTTTATTATTAATAGTAATAACAGTACATTTTATTTGTAACACACTTTACATTTGAACTCAAATTGCTACAAAGACCACAGTTTAAAAACAAGCAATAAAAGCAATAACCTAAAACAGAACATAGTAAAAGTTTTTAAAAAATATATATAAAATGAGTTAAAATAGGTGTCAGTTTCTATTTCCATTCAATCACAGAGAGAAAGAAGACGAGGGTCTTCAGTGTGCTTCATCGGCAAGGTCAGTGTTGCCAAATAGGAATTAAAGAAATATCTTAATGTTTCTTTAAAGTGATCATATGTGTGGACGGTAGAGGGAGGAGAGTGTTGGGGGTGGAGGGAGGAGTGAGGTGTGGGTATGTAAGGTCGGAGCGCGGAGCGGGTGGATGTATGTGTGTGGGGGGTGCATGTGGGTGTTGGGGTATGTGTGTGGGGAGTGTGTGTGTGAGCGTGGTGGTGGGGTAGGGGGTGGTAGCAGTGGTGGTATCCTGGTGTCAGGTGTATGGGGCAGGGACGTTGGGGTGGGGGCTGGCCTGCCCCTGGGGGGTGTCGTCTGGGGGTCCGGTCCTCCTGGGTTTGGGTTGGGCCACCCGGGTCGGGTGGGGGGCGGCTGCTCCTGGGCGCTTGGGCCCTGGGCCCGGCGCTGTCTCTGCCCCGGGGGTCGCCCGGCGCTTGGTGGGGTCGGCATCTGCTGGTCTTGGTCCGCTGGGGCCTGGGCCCCCAGACCGCGGGGGGCTCCGGCTGGGGCCGCCTTTTGCCGCCCTTTGGGGGATGCATGTCCGTTCTTTGGGGGGGGGATAGCTGGGATCTGGGCCTCTGGGTGGCTGCTGGGGGCCTGGGCCGTGAACCTTGCGGGCTTCCTCCTCCTTGCAGAGACGAGGCTGCATCTGCATGACTGTATCACCATGGAGCACCCTTTATTATGCATGTTGACACTGTGACACTGCTTCCCATTGCGATGACTAGGTTGTACCTCTTCTCTACTTCCCATTGCGCTGACTAGGTTGTACCTCTTTCTCTACTTCCCATTGCGCTGACTAGGTTGTACCTCTTCTCTACTTCCCATTGCGATGATTAGGTTGTACCTCTTCTCTACTTCCCATTGCGCTGACTAGGTTGTACCTCTTCTCTGCGTAGATCTGCGTGTGTTTGTATGATCTGAGGACATTTATGCCACCTGCGGGTCCTCCTGTAGGGGATTGCTTGTTTTGTTTTTCCGATAGAGACCTTGGAATGTTGTTTAGGGATTTCTGTACAGATGCACCAGTGAACTGTGTAAGCGGATTCATGTTTTCCTCCTCCTCTCTTCCTCTTCCTTACTCCTTTCTCTCTGTTCCACTTTCTATCAGTACCTCTGTTAACTTTCATTTCTCCCTTGTCAGGCCCAGCAGTATGAAATGGAATGCTGTTATAGACAAATGTTTAATTAAAAAAAAATAAAATGAATAAACAGGATATCAAGTGGAGCCTTATGTTCATAAAGCTCCGTTTGGTAAAGCAAAACTGTTCAACAAAATAAAGCAATCAGATTTCCATTTTGCTTGCTATAATGCTGGACAGGACAAGTAGAAAAAAAATAAAATAAATAAATAAAATGATCATATGTTGACTTAAACTAATATATTTACTAAAACAAAGGCTGAAAATTCACATGCTGGGGCTATTTCAAAGGAAAGCTGTCACATGGCAACATCAATCAGCCAGAAATCCCAAAGGAAGGTCCCAGACTTTTGAGCTGTAGTTACAGACATGATGTACATATTTAAATAAGTGACTGAGGTCTGCAGGTTATATACTTACTCATGGATTGATACTCATCATATATACCACAGTAGTGAACAACAATTCATCTTAAAAAAAATGATGCAAATGATGTATATTATTCCACATTTTATGAAGAAGCCATGTTTAAACTCATTTTACTGCAAGTTTTACCCAGAACCTTTTGTACATTGAATCTCATTCACCATTTTGATTGTAAAAAGAAGAACTCTGGAACAACAGGATCAAAATTATTCCTCTTCCTTCTTTTTCCCCATATTTGCTGCAGTGAAATGCTGCACCACCAGAGGGACACGAACACAAATCACCTTGGCTTGGAGAAAACGTTTCAAACCTTCCTTCTTATTCCAGAACCGTGCTGTACTTGTGATTTAAAAAAGAAACGTGCGTGTGAGAGCTCAGCTTCTCCTCTCAGACTCCTGGCTGTAGTTCAGGGGTCTGCAACCTGCAACCTGCTCCAGAGCCGCTATGTGGGCCGACTACTATGGCTCTCAATAACTTAAAACTAAAAATAACAAAGAACCAACTCATATTTTTAATCATACCAGTATAATAACAGTTGTAGATTTGAGCAGTTTTGTTCTGGAATAATTGTGAATTTCCACAACATAATGACACTAAATGTACCAAGGCAATAATATATTTGCTTTAAATTTGTTTCTTTTGTCATTAACTTGGATATTAGGGCTTTTTTTTCCCACATAATTTACCACAAATACCTACATTTTGATTGAACCGTTTTCATTCAATTGAATCACATAGAAGACAAGGTGTCCTCTTATTGCAATTTTTTCTTTAAATTTCAAAACCTAAAAGTAGAAATGAAACTGATTCCTTTAAAAAGAACATCAAATTTTCTATAGTATGTATCAATAATGACAATTTGCCTTTTTTTGTTAAAAGGATAAGAACATCTGGGGCTCTAAATAACTTTTATTTAGCTAGCTGAGACGAAAACTGGCTCTTTGGATTGTAAAGGCTGCAGACCCCTGCTTTAGTTGTTGATTCTTAAAGATCAAGGCCTGTCAGAAAGATGCATCCTGCCATCACACACACTCATCAGTGTGGCCCTCGTCTCTGGTGAAGAATAATAAAGTTCATCAGATCAGTCTTTAGCAGGAACATCTCACCTCATTTGTCCAGTTTGATTTCCGCCCTCTTCTCTTGAGATGATGGGCCTGCAGCAAGAACGTCTCATTTTGTAAATGGCATTCATTACCACTGTCTCCAGTTCAGGAGAATGAATCACATCAAATCTGTAAAAAAAAAACAAACAAACAAACAAACATGTAAGTTAAAACAGAAAACTATGATTTCCAAATCTGTCAGTCAGTCATTCTCTGTACCACTTATCCAGTTCAGGGTCGTGGGGGTTGCTGGAGTCTATCCCAGCTATTATCAGGCAAGAGGCGGGTACACCCTGGACAGGTCGCCAGTCTGTTGCAGGACCAACACAGAGACAGAGACTGCCATTCACGCTCACATTCATTCCTAGGGGAAATTTAGGTGTGTCTTATGGTGAAGTCTGGAGAAGTGGGGGGTAGGGAGTTGGTATACGGCATAGGAGCAGGGGAAGAAAGTCCTTCCCAATTAACAAAGGGAGGGGATCCTCCTCAAGCCCCCAACTCAAGCCCTACGCTAGGGCTGGGCCGGAGGGGGGATCGATCGCATCCATCATGGTATCGTCGCTCATCTAATAAAAAGCCAGAAGGATAATTATAAAAAAAAAACAAAAACTTTATTTACATAAGCAGAATGTACAAACTCTGGTGAGGGGAGTAACAAGGAGTTTTATACAATTCTGTACGGTTATATCAAGAACAAACGCACTGAAAGGTTTGAACAATAAACCTACAAAAAGGGTTTAAATAAAATAATGGAAAATAAGATATTTAGTGAAAAAAAAAAAAAAAAAATAAAATAAAATGAAATGAAATGAAAAATAATATACTCATCCCAGGAAAGAAAGTAAAATCAGTAGTATTTAGTGCACAATACAATAAATTATAGTTACAAAGCGATGGAAACACAAAGTTAATCATCATGACTGGGCTTAAAGAAAGGGAAGGTGAGGTGAGTTGAGCAGAAAAGTGATGGTGGAAAAGGGGCATAAGTGTTTCAGCTGATCTGAGACTTTCTGGGAGTTTCCAGTCATGTGGAGCATAGAAGCTGAACGCAGCTTCTCCAGGTCTGGTTCTGACTCTGGAACTGATAAAAGACCGGATCCAGATGACCTGAGGGGTCTGGTAGGTTCATACTGGGTCAACAGGTCACTGATGTATTTTGATGTATTCAGAGCTTTATACAGTAGACCAGCAACAGAACTTTAAAGTCTATTCTCTTACGGACCGGCAGCCAGTGTAAAGACCTCAGAGCTTTGGATGGATCCACCCGCCTGCAGTGCACAGGCCGTTTTATACAGCCAGTTTTCCATCTGACAGAATTAAGAAAGATTACTCTTTCTCATGTATGTCAAGAATACACCTGAAGCATCCTACCATAAAAACTCAAATGCAAATGATGTCTTATGTGTCAATGATGTGGCACTAGGTACGTTTCCATGAAGACTTTTTTCTTTCCCCTTTCGAAATGAAATCATTCTGATTGAAGATTTCAGGGCAGCTGTTTACATGGGAACTAATTCATTCTAATCTGGCGTGTACATGCGCCAACATTTATTCGGAATAATCCTGTCTGACATGCGCAGAATGATGTAAATCACGTTATTTATCAAAGACGGAGGTCTACAAACTGCAAACACGGTTGTTGTGGTTTCTGCAAGACTTTAATCCAGCAGCTGATCCTCATGAACTCCTGCTGCAGACAAACCAATAGAAAAAGGCGCAGAGACAGAGTTTGAATTAAAAACAAACTTTCTGTTGCTGTCCAGAGAATAATGTTGTTCACCGCCATCTGTGAAAGTGAGGAAACGTCACTCGTTGCACGCTGACGTGTCATCAAAGCATCGCTCTAACAGCGCAACCTCACAACTTTCCGATTCAGCGTTTACATGATGCCATGATCGGTTTGGGGAAAGGAATATTCTACCCCTGAAATCGAATGAGAATTCATTCGGTTCGGCATTTTTCATTACAAAAGAGCTTTTTAAGCCAAAAGCAATCACTACATTTGGGTCCATGTAAATGCAGCCACTGATTGGCTGATTACGTCATGCATTCACATAAGCCAGTGGCTCGCAACCATTTTTCTACAAAGTATCCCGTATGAAATATATTTTCAGCCTGTGCTGTCCAAGGTTAACTCACATGCCTCCCTTTTACACCAACAGTCACTTAAAAATCATTCTTATGACATCTTTCTCTAGTCATTTGCTCACATTACCCCTTATTTCCTTTAATTCAATCATTCAGATACTAATTACTCATAACCTTAATCATTACTGGTAATACAATTAGGATTACTTCTCTCATTTATGTGCTCAGCTGCTCAGAGTCTGTATCCAGAGATCAGTTTTGACTTCTTCTGGTGGTTGGTTTTAAGTAGGTTTCGGGGAGTTAACTTATTGAGGCTCCTTCGACAGCCTGAAACCAAAGACTGTAGAAAATAGGGGCGTAGTATCCGGTTACGTTTGAATAGAGGAAAGTAAAGCCAGTTGGGCATTTCCCACCGTCGCCATCTTGCCGTGTCGCGTTTGTCGTCACTCCCTGAAAACACTGAAATTGGCAAAGCGCGACATCGGGGCAAATGATTGACAGCTGACGTGTTCTGGGCCACACGCTAACCGAGCTAACTCAAAACTTACAGGCGCTAATTAAGATTAGCCCCTAAGTGGTGGGGTAAAGGTAAGACACGCTTAGACTTGCTATTATCTGACTAAAAACCACCATGTTGGTACTTATCTGCAGAAAATGATGTACTGACAAGTTAAATTCAAAGCATTTACTGTATGTTAACACAATCTGAAAAGTGTATTTGTAAACGACAATGATGACTTTCCCAGAACAAGCTGGGACCCTGTTTAGAAGCTTCTACTATCCCTGTCCTGATACGTAACAGAAGGAGAAATGTAGCTCTGTCAGAACACAGAGCTCCACTCTATATGGTTTTTATCAAAAGTAAACATACAGCCTGTTCCAAAACATGATGATGCTCTTAGAACGCTTAAAGGGGAAGTTAGAATTTTTACATAGGGCCTCATTTTCAAGTGAGCCAGAATACTACTTATCACTGAAGACGGTTTCAACATATTTCATTCCGTTATTCTAGTTCCAGTGGGTCGCCAATGCTAATGCTAGTGCAAGTCAATAGGAATCTGCTAGCCTGTCATTAATAACTATCTTATCCACTCTACAGAAGATCCGAGGAAATCATTTCTAACTTAGACTATCTGTGTAAATGCCGTGTTAACAGAATAATGTTACAAATAAAACTAACCTGCATTTCGTTGATTTTGATTGTTGCTGTGAGAAACTTTACAAAGTTTTACTTCCTGTATTTGACAGCAGAGTGATGTCTCATCAGCTGCTACATCCATGAAGGAATCTGATTACACAAATATAAAGTCTAAAATATGGCCACGTCTGAAAGGCATGAGGATATGTCGGATTTTGTAGATGATTTCGAACTTTTTCCATCAAACTAACTGTCACCTTGTCTTTATGAACTGAAATACACTGACAAAGGTTGTAAGCTGGTAAGAAACTAGTTCTCAATATGTAATGCAAAATTTGTCATACAAGGCTAGTTTTATTAGTTTAACACGAGTTTACTAGTTTAATACGGCATTTACACAGATAGGCTTGCTGATTTGCCTCAGATCTTCTCTGGAGTGGATAAGATTGGTTTAAATGACAGGCTAGCGATTCCTATAGACTTCCACTAGCATTAGCATCAGCGACCTCCTGGAACTAGAATAACGGGATGAAATATGTTGAAACCATCTTCAGTGATAAGTGTTTCTGGCTCACTGTAAATGAGGCCCTATGTCAAAATTCTGACTTCCCCTTTAAGTTATCTATACTAAATGTTTAATCCCTAGCAGGAAAGTAATTTTTAATCAGTGATTTTATCACTGAACATAGCCTTGACTTTATGTTTTTAACTGAGACTTGGTTACATGAAAACTGTCATTCAGCTCTTATTGAGGCCCCCCCCCTAACTTCAGTTTCATCAGTGAAGCCAGAGTGAACAGGGGAGGTGGGGGGGTCGTTATCTTATTCAGAGACTTGTTCCAGTGTAAACAGTTATCTCTTGGGGATTTCCCTTCTTTTGAATACGTGGCTTTACAGCTGACGGCCTCATCCAGAGTCATGTTTTTAAATATTTATCGACCGCCCAAATACTGTGCAGATTTTAATGATGATTTTACTGAACTGTTGTCTGTGATTTGTGAGGATTATGACCATCCTCTTATCATTGGCAATTTTAACATCCATTTTGACTGTCCTGACAAAGGGACGAAAGTCCAACACTCTGGACAACTTTGGGTTGACTCAGCATGTCACAGAGCCCACACACAATAAAGGACACACCTTAGATCTACTGATCTCGAAGGGTCTGGACATTATTAAGGTTACAATGTGTGATGTGGGGCTGTCGGATCACTGCTGTGTTTTCTTTGAGAGTACTATCTCAGTGCACACAAATGTCTCAGAGGAGGTGATAACAAAACGGTGTATAACTGAAAATACCAGTGGGATTTTTAACCAGGTCTTCTCTCTAACACCTGCCCTGTCAGGGGCTTCAGTCAATGAGCTGGTCACTAGCTTTAATGCTAACATGCTGAGTGTCATGGATTCTACTGCTCCTATTAAGGTGAAGGTTATCTCTGGAAGGAAAACGTCTCCTTGGAGAAATTCCACACTGGTGAAAACTGGAAAGAGAGAGTGTCGGAAAGCCGAGCGCAGATGGAGAAAAACAAAACTACAAGTTCATTATGACATCTATAAAGAGAAACTTCACTTTTATAATTTACAGCTGAGGAATGCAAAGAATTCATATTTTTCTGACATCATCACTAAAAATGGTCATAATGCTTGGGCCTTATTTGCTACAGTCGACAGGCTAACAAACCCTCCTGTGTCAGTAGCACCTGAATTTTATTCCACCAAAGCCTGCAATGACTTTGCCAAATTCTTCACAGACAAAATTCAAATTATTAGACAAGCCGTTGGTTCAACAACAGCAGGTTCAGGTCAGGCACTCTGTCCACCAAGTCTAAACACCATGACACAGTTTTATCCCATTACTAGCAAAGAACTGGAGGACATCTTGCATCAACTGAACTCCTCCTCTTGCTGTTTGGACATCCTGCCCACTGTTTTTTTTTTAAAAAAGGTCTCAAAGACCTTGAAGTCAGATCTGCTTCAGATTGTGAACTCCTCTCTAACGTCAGGTGTTTTCCCAGAGTCACTGAAAACAGCTGTGATCAAACCTCTGCTAAAAAAGGATAATCTAGACAAGACACAGATGAGCAGCTACAGGCCGATCTCCAATCTTCCATTTTTAAAGGAGCCCTATCATGAAAAATGGACTTTTAAGAGCTTTTCAGCATGTCAGTGTGTTATTTCCTTATCAAGAAATGATTTAAATTGTTATTTTTCTTCATTCATGCATATTTGAGTTATCTACATGAATATTTAAACCAAGCGCTACCTCCCTGCAAACGGCTGACTACCCACCGCGTTACGTATGAACGTGGCACCAATCACGAAAGTCCAAATGCGCATGCTCAGTATCGTAGCAAGACGCCCTCTGTTGAACAGAAACTCAGAGAATCCTATACACACTCTCTGAGGGAAGAAACTAACACCTGCAGGAAGATTTCCTCAGAGACAAGCAGCCATCAGCTAACAGACGTTTGCTCCAGAGTTCAGGAGAATTTTCTTCCTTTTTTTTTTTTTTTTTTTAAAGCTCTAGAGGACAGCAAGTTGGGAAAATGCAGTTACGTTCAGCGTGGTTATGTTCAGCGTGGGAGTGTATTTGTTGTTCCTACTGGATGAATCGACTTGCCAGAAGTGGTTGGATTATAACTTCAGGAGCAGGGAAAAAAAAACCTCAACTTTGTGTGTGAACTTCACTCCTGACAACTTCATGAATCTCGGGCAGTAAAGTGTTTTTTTTTCTCTGGGATTACTTCTGAAACATGACGCAGTTCCTACTATAAAAACGCGCATGGACAGACAACAACACTGGTGAGTCAACACATCTCTCAGCTCAATGCTAACTGTTAGCCTATGATTTGTTCGCTAATTTACTTACTTGTCAGGGGTCTCTGTGGTACTTCTGTGGTACAGCGTGTACTTCAAACTCCATATCAGACTCTGGGTCGAGCGCATACAGCTCCATAACAGGCTGCTCCGTTTGATCTCGTCGATCGGAATCCAATTATCCATCAATGTTTACAAGATCCATGTGAGTGCTGCTTAGCTCAGCGCTAACTGTTAGCCTATGATTTGTTCGCTAAATTATTTGCTTGTCAGGGGTCTCTGTGGTACTTCTGTGGCACTGCGTGTACTTCAAACTCCATATCAGACTCTGGGTCGAGCGCATACAGCTCCATAACAGGCTGCTCTGTTTTATCCCGTCGATCGGAGGAATTATCCATCAATGTTTACTACTAACATCCACATGAGAGCTGCCGGTGCCGGTGCTACAGACAATTCTGTGACCCTTCAGAATAAGTGTCTCTTCCGGGGCGACGTCATGAAATGGGCGTAATACATGCTGCAATTGGTCGAGAGCTCCGCGGTTCAGGACAGTCAGCCATCTTACTTCCGTGTTGGAAATTAGATGCATCGAAAAACTAATATTTAACACCAAATTAGTTTCTATAGTAACGATGGGAACATATCTAGCTTATAAATGCCTATATTTGACTTTTGGAACATTTGAAAAGCATGATACAGCTCCTTTAAGTAAGATCATCGAAAAAGCAGCCTTTCACCAGCTAAATGACTTTTTAAGAGAAAACAACTGTTATGATGTCTTCCAGTCAGGTTTTAGACAGCACCACAGCACCAAGACTGCTCTGACCAAAGTTATGAATGGCATATGTCTGAATACTGACGCTGGAAAAAATGTCAGTGTTGGTTTTACTGGATCTCAGCGCTGCATTTGATACAGTTGACCACATTATATTACTCCAACGACTGGAGAAGTGGGTGGGTCTCTCTAGTTCTGTACTAAACTGGTTCAAAACATACTTGGAGAACAGGAAGTACTTTGTGTCAGTAGGTAATTTTACGTCTGAGCGGACAAAAATGACCTGTGGAGTTCCCCAGGGCTCTATCCTGGGGCCTCTTCTGTTTAACATCTACATGCTCCCACTTGCCCGGGTGATAAAGAACAACAATATTAGTTACCGTAGCTACGCAGATGACACACAGCTATATATTACAGTGTCACCAGGAGACCGGGGTCCTTTACAGGCTCTTGGTAAATGTATTGAGGAGTTTAATGACTGGATGTGCCTCAACTTTCTTCAGCTGAACAAAAACAAATCCGAGGTGATTGTTTTTGGAGCCAAAGAGAAACGACAGCAGGTTGTCACAGAACTTCAGTCCATCCACCTAAAAACCACCAACCAGGCCAGAAATCTGGGTGTAGTGATGGACTCAGACCAAAACTTTGAAAAACACATCAAAGCGACCACTAAATCAGCCTACTATCACCTGAAGAACATCTCAAGGATAAAAGATCTGATGTTTCAGGAAAATCTGGAACAACTAGTCCATCTTTAGTTGGCTTGACTACTGTAACAGCATCTTTACTGGTCTTCCTAAAAAATCAGTTAAACAGCTGCAGCTCATTCAGAACTCTGCTGCCCGAGTTCTCACTAAGACCAGAAAAGTGGACCACATCAGTCCAGTTCTGAGGTCTTTACACTGGCTGCCGGTCCGTCAGAGAATAGACTTCAAAGTCCTGCTGCTGGTTTATAAAGCTCTGAATGGTTTAGGCCCAAAATACATCAGTGACCTCTTGACCCAGTATGAACCTACTAGACCCCAGGTCATCTGGATCTGGTCTTTTATCAGTTTTAGAGTCAGAACCAGATATGGAGAAGCTGCGTTCAGCTTCTATGCTCCACATGTCTGGAACAAACTCCCAGAAAGCCTCAGATTAGCTAAAACACTTAAGTTTATTTAAATCCAGGTTAAAGACCCACCTGTTCTCAGCTGCATTTACGTAGACGTTAAAATCCGCACGGCTCTATATTATCTCTTTTTAAATCATAAATGTTTTTTAATGTTTTTTATTTTAAATCGTGCTTCTATTTCTTTTTTCTTCCTTTTGCACCCCGCTGTAATGGTCACCATGCTTTATGTAAAGCACTTTGAGTTGTCCTGTACATGAAATAAACTTGCCTTGCAGCAGCCATGTTGCTTTTTTCAGGAATAAACAGCTGTGATTTGCTGTCTGCCGTCAGCTCTGCCCATTCTACATGACTGCACACAAACCGCAGTCACTCACCAGCATCACCATACCTCTTAGCAACATCTTCATGGTTGGGGTTAGTTACAGCAGGCCATTTAAAAGGACACAAAGATGTCTTAATCTTGCAGACTGTTGCGCCTATTTCTAATTGTTCTGCCAACACATTAACAGATGAGGGGAGCTCAAGGTTCTTGATCAAGACTGGAAATACATCTACAGATTGGTTGAGTAAACATGATTATTTTTGTCTTTGTGATGTTCTTTGGCAGTATGGAACAGGTCAGACTTTATTTACAGTCTCCTTTCATGGCAGTTTCCCTAAACGGCAGCATGACCTCTAAATACAGCAAATATCACAATCATTTTGGCTGCTTTCTCTCAAATGATGTCATCATGAATAATTTAATCTTTTACACCTCTTAGTTAAGTAATCCGGCTAAAAGTGAAACACTTTCCCTTCAGCCTGAATAAAGGGTAACAGAGGCGAGGTGGTAGGGAAGAAGCAAGGGAAGCCAGAGGCTGACTTGTCTGTAGGGACACGGTGACCTGGAAAACTCAGAAAAGACTGATGCAGCTCTGCTTCCCTCACATGCACATTTCACACGGCCAAGGAGGGAGCTCATCTGATCTAAAGAAAATGTAAAAACACATGAGACAGTTTAAATTATCTTGGAATGTTACCTCACATACCATCAAGGTAACCTTTAGGAGTCATTAGCCACGTTTACATGGAGCCAAATATGTCGATTGCAATCCGCAGGGTTCCCATGCATCCTGGAAAACCTGGAAAATGATTGAACATTTTTCCAGTCATGGGAAATGGGAAAAAGAGTAAAATGTCCTGGAAAAGCTTGAGTTGTCCTGGAAAATAATTTTTACTCCCTCCGCTTCGTCTGCTTCGTCTCTGCTTCGTCCCTGGATATATATTTTAGTTTCCCCAGCCTGCCTATGTCCCCTAAGGGGTTCAATTATAGATTGGCGTTTCCTTTGTCCCCTGGGTGTGTCTGCCTACATAATGAAGTTAGCATTCACAAATGGGCTGATTGGCAGTTCGGCATATTTTACTCCTTGTGCAGCTTGTGACGCCATGACTTCCAGCCACTTACCCCCCTCCCCCAAACTACACTGTCCAAGTCCCTCCCTCCGAGACCTACGACAACAAACCAACATAATGGCGTCCAGTTGCATCAGAACTGCTCTGTACCTAGTGTACGAAGGACAACAGCAATCTTTCTCACCTTCCCACTGAAAAGCTTGTGGATGATTTCATTTCTGCAGGAATGAGCCGACCGAACGAGCAGAAAATCTCCCTGCAGCTCCGTCTCCTCCTCAGGAGGTGATAACAGCTTCCAGCCCCCACGAAGAAACACAAAGTTTCTAATAAACGTTTCTCATCATGTTCGTGTCTTTTATCTCTGAGGGAAACTGATGTTTGTGATGATTCCAGTTTATAATTCATCCCGTTGTGTGCGAGTGTTCGGCTGCGTACATAGGCAATCAGGCCTTCATCATCATCATCATCATCACTGTTTCTGTACTGCTCTGGACAGATGAAGACAGATCTAACGTGCAGAACTAGTGTAATATATCTTTAGTATTAACTATTAACTGAATTCGGGTCATAGGTGAAGTAAATAATTCAGGGAAACTTGTTGCTGGAAAATGATGCTGTTTTCTTCTTAAACTCTGTTCATACTCACGCTACATCTGCGTCTGTGTCATGACTGCCGTACGTACTTTATAGATCCACAGATACTCAATACGAACTTCTTCAAGCCTGACGTGCGGCTGCATTCAACAGAACACAGCAACTTTTTTTTTTACTCCAACATGAGTAAAAATGCACCTGCACGTGTCTGCAGGTTACTGCTGAGTGTATGGGCAAATGTCTCCTGGTATCTCCATATCACTCCGTATATCTCCACGAGAGCACCATGAGAACAGAAGCACATGGTAACAAGCGTGCCTTCTGATCCCGCCCACCAAACCTCGGTCATTGTACACTGGTGCTAACAGTAGCGCTAACTCGTAGCGCCTGCTATTCTATGACAAGGCTGAATTATGGTGAACGATCCTTTCATACAGTACTGAGGTACTTAGAGTCTGACTGAAAAGGGACCAAAAGTCGCCAGGAATTTCATGCCACTGGCACTTTAATGACAGCTCTGTGCGTCAGTTTAAGCCCACAGTGAACATTTGTATGCATGTATGGGGTAGAAACTCAGACTAAGGTCGTGTTCACACCAGCCTTGTTTAGTCCAGTTAAAACGAACCCTGGAGCGTTTACCTCCTTATTGCACTTCGTTTTGGTTGACGTGAACGCTGGCTTCGAATTCTGGTGCAGACCAGTCAACCGCTCTCAGGTCTGCCAGGGAGGGGGTGAACTCTAGAGCGGTTTACTTACCGTGTGAAGCCCATCCGCACCAATCACAGAACGCGCGCCGTTTACAAGTCATATCCTGTTTTGGTCAGAGGCCACGTTCATGGGTGAAGTTAGCAACAGGTTTATGGTTCGCAATGTCTGGCAGGGGACAAACGTGGAGTTCCAAAGAAGTGCAATGCCTTCTGGATATATGGAACGACGAAAATATTTCACAACTATTGGAGAAGGTGCACAAGAACACCGAGGTATTCAAAATATTCAGCGAGAAGATGAAAGAGAATGGTTTCAGCCGAACAGTTAAACAGCGTCGTGTGAAAGTTAAAAAACTACGTCAACAATACATCAAAGTACGAGGCGCCTTGCAGAAAAGTGGTAGTTCTTCAGATGTTAAGGACAAATTTGTGTGGTTTGACAACCTCGATAAGATCCTGAATACAAGACCCGTGGTGAGCCCTGTAGATGTTGTGGAGTCATACAAGGAGGAGGAGGAGGAGGAGGAAGCCAACAGCGCAGCATGCACCAGCTTGTCACCGAACCAGGAGAGCTTCGGTTGATATAGAGGTGGCTAGCTGCAGCCCTTCGCTTGATGGGGAGGACTCTGATAAAAGTGTTGTTTATGTTCAACTGGTATTTTGACTGTGCAGTGTACAGACCCTTATCTTGCCCTTTGCCTTGAGGATGTGTTGATTGATTCAACCAACAACATCAAAATGTAGTAATGTTAGGTTGTGCAGCTTGTTGAGGATAACGTTAGCCTACGTATGTCTGCCCTATTGTATGTGCGTGCCATGACTCATTATCTACAAATATGGTGCACTGCCACACGCACACACACACACACAGCTTTGTAAACACAATCACCTGTTATTGACCTAACGTTACCAAGATGCCTGCAACAGTGATATTACAAAATATCAGGATAGTGCTTACACACACATACTGGTTTTGGTGGATTAGGGGGACAGTTTTTTCAAACACGTACTTTGCAACACTAAAAGGACACCCCTTTCCACTTTAGCAAACATATAGTGAATCTTAAAAAAAATCTTCTTGAGCTATACAACACAAATCTAACTTCAAAATTTGAATAAACATATCAGAACTCAGAATACAACAACCTGACACCATGCTGTATTAAGAGGACAAACGATAATTTGGTACTTGGCTCCGCCCATGACAGCAATAGTAATTGCCAGGGCCAATTTTATTCGTAAGGACCACTTCCATATACATACACAGACATGTAATTTTTTTGTATTAAAACAAGGATGAATAGAACATAGCTAAACAGACACAAGTGTTTTGCCTTGAAGGCTTTTGAGAGACCTTTTTCCATGGCAAGCAGTAGTTTTAATATTTTGGCCAACTGGGTAGTAGCCTCAGGAAGTCTATAATATTCCCGATGAACGCGAATATCGTGGCCAAGGAAGTTAGCAACCTGGTCCAACTCGTCATTCTTGAGGTTTAAGATCTGAGATAAAGTTGCTACATGTTTGTGCAATTTTGCTGACCTGAGGAGCTCAGGGTTTTCAGCCCCACATTCATTTGCATGAAGCCTCAAACAGTCCTGTCCTCTGTAGGGTGTCAGGTCGAGCAAACAAGAACAGGTTTTCTGCCGGAACACCACAGTCTTCTCTTTTCTGTATTAGGCGTGTTTTGGCCTTCACCATGTCTGGTGAAAGTAACACTGCGATCTTCTGGCCTCTTATACCCTTTAATTCAACACGACTGAAGTGTTGACAAAGGTTAAGTTCAAACTGCGTCAGTCCAAATGCAACATCCTTGTGCAGGGCTCTTGTGTCTCTCTCCAGAAAGCCATTCAAATTAAATTTTCTTAAAAAAATATTAAACAGGTATTTAAAATGAGGGGGGCTAAGAACCATATTTCAAGGAGGGCGAAAACAGGGATGTCATTTAGTATATTTTTAGAGCCTAAACAGTAGTACATTGCATCTCCTGCAAGCACGCCAATGTGCGTTCACGAAACTGCGGAAGCCGCAGCAGACGAGATTGCGCGTTCTCTTTTTCTTTCTTTCTTTGTTTTAAATCCATATCCAACCGTGTTTGTTCTTCTATGCTTGCATTATCGGCAGAATAGACTGAATGCTGAGGCTTCCGTAGTTTCTTGAATGCGCTTATGCGTGCTTCGTGAAAGTAAGATGTACTACTGTTTAGGCTCTAAAAATCTACTAAATGATGTGGTTTCCAGTAAATTCTGGATGCTATCCACTAGGGCTGGGAAAAAAATCGATACACTGAAATATCGCATATTTTCAAATGCAGATTTCATATAGAGATTCAAAAATGCAATATTGATCTCTTTTACCAACGAAATCTCGCGAGATTTCGTAAGATAACGGTGTATTCTCGTGAGATTTCACGAAAACCCGCGAGATTTCATGAGTAAAATAGATCGATATCACATTTTTACATATCAATATGATATCAGCCTATGAAAATATTGCGATATTTCAGTGGATCGATTTTTTTTCCCCAGCTCTACTATTCACTCAGGACTCTTGGATTACATTGGACGAGCAGTATGGAGGAATGTTGACAAGTTTTTGTGGACTTTTATGGACCTTTTTGGCTCGGGCCCTGGCGAACTCCATTGTATGAAAGTTGGGGGCCACGAGAAGCCTTACTGATCGCCGGCTGCATTTGAGATATTAAAAAAGTGCTGCAGAGTCTTGATCACCATGAGTGTAAGTGGAAAATAAAGTTACATCATTCTGTTGGTGTACTATTCCTTTAAAGCAGTTTGGGAGATGTGTTCAGACCACTTCGTAGCATAGAGAGTTTTGAAACTCTGGGTTGACTTGATCAGCGTACTGTCTTGTGCCATCAATGCTCTACAATGTAAAATGTCACTGACTTTATGTAGCAAGTGGCCCAACTTTAGAGCGAGACTTGGAGTACTGTAGTTGTGCTTTTCTTCATCATACCCAGATACTTTCTTGACGGCTTTGATAACCACGCCAAAATTTGCAGGTCTCACAGCATCCTCAAGAGTATGTATTGAAAAGTCCTCGCGAAGCGTCAGCAGAAGCCTTTCACATTCTCGAAGTGTCTGGCGAATGTAGTCGTATTTGGTGGGATCCTGTCCATGTTTGTCAAAGAATGACTGCGCCAGCTGAAGAATAGAGAAGTCACTTCGAACAGTAGAAGTTATCTCATCATCTTTCATGACAGATAACATCTTCCACACACCTCGGGATATTTGCTGACACAGAGCTGACTCATTCATAGAAGCCAAGGACAAGACCTTTTTTCGTCCAATCTCTGAATTGGTTTCCGCTGGTTTTGAAGAACATTTTCCAACATATCACCATAGATCTCTTCAGAGATATAATGCCTGGCAGTACATGCAGTGGATATAGTCTTTTGCATTGTATTCTTTCTTTGCTGTGCGCCTGAGTTTTAGTGATCCAACTCCACTTGCTAAGACCTCTGAGTTATGGATATGGTTTTCCTTGTTGCACAACTTTATAAGCATTTTCAAGCGTTGTTTGGATTTCTTGGGAAGACTTAAAATGTGAGCAACATCTGCATGCGTTTTTTCATTCATTTTTAGATGACGTGTAAACTTGGTGTGTAGTTTCCCACAAATGTAACAGGAAGTTTTAGTTCTGAGTGAGGACGATGTGTCTGGGACGTGTTCAGGCCTAGCATCTGTGTCATCATTAACAATTCTGCCTTCAGCATCAGCATCTCCTACTTTGGCAGCAACTTGTGGTACTTCAAGCTGACTTTTGCTGATCACATTTTCAGATTCTGCAGCTTCAGTAATGGACCCTCTCTCTTCCTCTACATGACGTTCTTGGTGGTGCTTTTGCTTTTTGGAAGCCAACTTGCTTGTGGAGACCTCAAACTTTTGTACTTGTTTATCACTGATTTTTGAAGACTCAGATCTGTCATCCCATGAGCTGGATGAATCAGCTGTGGAATCAGGCACAAATCCCTTTTCTGATGATGCCTTCTCACATGAACTTGGTTTTATATATATATATGTATATACTGTATATATAAAGGATTGACCGATATGGTTTTTTTAGGGCCGATACCGATGCCAATTATTAGTACTTTAGAAAACCGATAGCCAATATTTAGAACCAATATTCCTTTGCAGTTAAAATTTAAATTTCGGTGTCAAAATGTAGAACAACACAATGAGGATTATCAGACTGCGAAGAGTATACCGTTGGTTTTTTGTATACTGGGAAAATCTGTGATAAAAAGAAAAACCTTAAATGTTGTTAACAACATGAAATAGTGTAAATCTTTCGTTGAAACGTTTCAAACAATTGGTTTATTACATTTAACCAAAAAATGGAGAGAACTGTAAGTTTACAAATAAATAAAATGGCTCCCAGTTTTTTTAAAAGATCAAAATAAAAACTGAACTGTGCAGCACAAAAGTGAAAAGTTAAATTATCTAAAACAAAAAGTGCAGGGATCTTTTAGCAGCATTTATTTAAGTTAACTGAAACAAATAAACAAATCAATAGCTCCCTGAATATTTATAAAAGAACAAAAGTAATCAATGGACCGTGGTACTCTCAGTAGTCCCCGTCCAGTTACACCAGATTATAGTGAAGGGAGCAGAGTTGCTCAGCTGTTCATAAATGGCTGCCACTTCACAAAAAACTAGCTCGCTTGGAACAGAAGGGGGTGGGGAGCAGAGAAACCTTCTTGCTTGGGTGGCAAGTAGTTTGAAGCGGCCTTCATTTTGTTTCCACCACAGGAGTGGATCCCCTTGCGCCTGTCAATCACAGGCTCGCTGAGGTACCGTTGTAGCTCATCTCTGAGGCAGGTCTCGGCCAAAGGCTCACCAGTGTGGGGTCGTAGCAGAGAACTGAGCATGTCATCGAGGTGACTACAGGGTGTCTCTTCTCTGCGTTGCCTTTTGGCGGTCGTGCTCTCACTTTCTTGCGTCTCACTCCCTCCTGAAGCAGCCTGCTCCTTGTCACTTACCTCTGCAGTCACCTCCGTTCTGGCTTCCTCTGTAGCAGCATGTGTGGCAGGGTACGCAACAGAGGGCCCGGGCGGGCTTTGAACCCCAGACTCCCAGGTGAAAGTCATGCACGCTGACCATTCAGCCAAAGGGACATCCCTGTGGCCAAGTAGCCAGGGCGCATGATCAGTCGGAGGCATAGTGACAGGACCGTCAACTGCCACACATGCTCTTCCTGAGTACTTTGTTTTTCTGCACTTTCAACATCAGCTTCCAGCCATTCTGTGGCCTTGGACAGCTTTGGGCAGAGGAGAGTGTGTGATTATGTGACGTGGATCTAGGATACATGCCAGCACCAGGTTTCAAGTCCTCCAGGTTTGAGAAGCGCTCGATGAAGCTTTCCCTCATGGCTTCCCGGAGTGTTCCCATGCCTTTTGTTGAGGCCGCATCATCCTGAAGCAGCATCTTCAGCACAGACACACTGGGAATGATGCTGGATGCTGATGTACTGTTACAGCTTACCTCTAGTGTCACTTCCTCTATTGGGATGAGCGTTTCAACCAACCTGGACACGATGTCCCACTGGTAAGCAGTAGGACATGCAGATCCTCCATGCTCGCCAGCGTAGATGGTTAGAGCGCGCTTTTGCTCTAGTGCTCTTTGTAACATGTCAAGCGTTGAGTTCCACCTTGTTGGAACAGCTTGGATTATGTTGTATTGTGGTAGGCCAAGGTCCTTCTGAATGTCCTGCTGCTTGGCAAGAACCGAGTGGTGGAAAAGGGTGGCACACTTCTTGAGGATCGCAATGATTTCTGTAACTGCTCTTTGACTAGAAAGACCATCATTCACCACAAGCTGCAAATCTGAGCTGTGCAGCTGAGATCTGGAAGCTCAGCGAGCCTCATGCTTCTCACCATATTAGCTCCACTGTCATGAAGCACGCGTGTAATGTGATATTTGCTTATGTTCCGATCCTTAAGCATGCCCAGAAATGTCTGGCTGATGTATTCGCCAGTGTGGGATCCATGCATTACCTTTGTGTTCAGAACTACCTGCTTTCTGTTTCGGTTGTTGTCAATGAAGTGACAAGTGAGGCTCACAACGACACTGTGGTTCCAGACCAGCAGAAAGAGAGTGAATCGCCAGCATTCTCTGGATTGATCAGGGCTTTTATCTTCTCAACAACCTTTTCACAAACTTTTGGGAGCATTTCAGTGCGATAGTACTTCTCACTTTTCAGAGAGTATTGTGGTGCTGCTGCTCCCATGAGACGCTTAAATCCACTGTCAGAGACAAATGTGAATGGCTGGTTGTCAGTTATGATAATTTCTGTTATTAGTTTGTCAATCAGTATAGATCGCTGATCTGAATTTGGCCACTTTCTTTGTCTTTGAAACAGGTCTTGTATTTTAGGTTGAGATAAAGTTGCATTCCCCAGTTTTGATTGTGCAGTTGCATACAAGTCACTGTGATGGGTCGTAAGGTGGGACCAAAGGTTCGAAGTATTCCAGGTTTTTGCACTTGTTTCTCCTCCCATGCTGACGTGTACTTTGCAGGTACTGCACACTGCTGTTCCTGGGTTTGGCTGTGTGAAATACTCCCACACAGCACTTTTTACTCTCCCCTTTGATCCATCCATCTGTAATAAGGATTTAGAAAAATAGACGCAAAGAAAGTAAGTTAAGTGAAAATGTGTATAAAATAAAATATATATACTTAATGTGTTATAGCAAAATGGCTTTTGAAAGTCAATAGTTGATATCAATTCTTTAAATACAGTATAATTAAAATTTTACGTACTGTAATGTATAATTAAGGTACTTGTTACAACTTGTTATACAATACTTTGTTTCTAGTTGATCTTTGAAAAATGGTAAATGTCATTATTATTCAGTATTATTCAGGGAGCCTAATGAATTTGCTTCCTATGTGAACTCTGAGCAACATTGTTTATAACAAACTCACATTAAAATTTTTAACTTAGCGGATCACGTTTCATGCATGTGCGACCAAATTCATGCTCGGAGGGGGAAAACCAACAGAAACAGGGATTTCTCCGAGCGCATTGATGCTCTTCTCTCATGTGTGGAAGACGGTACTTAAACTGTGATCAAACAAGTTCATCTCTTCATCCGTGGGCAGCTAAGGCTATTGCATCCGTGTTGTTTTGTATGCTTTATTAAACAAAGGAGTTCTAGGTCATGTTCACTTGAAAATGATTTTTATTTACCTGCGGTGAAAATTAGGCTAACTCATTTAGCCTATTAAGCTAACTAGATTGTGTTGCGCGTGATGTGAGTATAGGCACACACGCAGGTAGGTCCAAGTTGTGTCTCTGGGCTGTCATTGAAGCTGATAATAATGAGGTTGTGGGTCTTAAACTTAAGGATTTTTATTGCAGCTTCTACATTTCTGTTCCTTACCTTCAGTCATCATACAGCTGCTTCTCAAAGCAGTCCCCCCACCTGTCTGCGGTGCTGATTGTTAATCCGAGGTGGGTGGGGGGCGGAACATTGCTACACAGCCCCGAGTAGTGACTTCAGGCAGAGAGAGACGGGGGACGGCTGTATAGTATACAAGCCAAAGGAGCGTTTAACTTATTTTATCAACGGAAAAAATGGCCGATACCGATTATTATAAAATGGCCCGATATCGGCCGATATTATCGGCCATGCCGATAATTGGTCGATCCCTAATATATATATATAAATATATATATATATATATATATATATATACACACACACACACACACACATGCACCTTACATGGTTTTACACAGGACCTGCATATCTTTTTTAGACATGGCTGACTGTTGTTGTCGAGATTGCTTTATAATGCTCTGACATTAACTTACCTCATCTACATTTTCACTGAGGGACTTAGCCACCCAAGTGGGCTGGCAAGGCGTCTCCTTGGAGATCTAAAACGAAAAATTTGCTCTTTTTAGCACTATACAATTTATGTTACTAATGATATTGAAACTCTTCATGCTACAAGTTGATGAACCCTTCAATTTGTGTTCAGAACTGGTAGAATGACTTAGTTTGTGACATTATTGTTACATTTCTAAATACCTTGTTTCTCCATGGCCAGTTAGAATCACCATAGCTGTACGTGATTTCTTCTCTCAGACCAATATCTCTGATAGCAAATAAACAAAGATGGGGTCTTCCGTTTACTCTTGTGACGTTCATTTTGCTGTTTGGGTTCACTTCATCGTCATTTACAAGTCTCCCTTGGGACCCTAGAGATCAAACATAAAAACCTTGAGTCCATCATGGTAAACTTTCAGTTTTCATGTTCCTTTCTACTTATAACTTCACCTCTGTATTCGAAAAGAAAATCTCCTTTTTGGAGGGGCCAGCAGCTAAACACTCCCCGACCTAAAGGCGCACACGATTAAGAAAAGTGATTTTAAACAATGCAGACCTGTCAAATTATTCATTTTTTATATCTGTAAATTTATTGTGATATTAAAATTTTTTCCATCAGTTGAGAGGTGGAGTGGCTTGTTCAATACTAAGTATTTCTGTGGATTACTCCATGAACATTTTATATTATGAATAAAGTTTCTAGCTAGATCTACATTAAATTATCTTCCAAAGCCAATAAAGAGAAAAAAAGATTCCAACACAACAGCTTCTTTTTTGAGCAGTCTCCTTTGGGATCAAAATCATGCTCTACTATAGGACGTTTATCATGTTTTATGGGGAGCTGAAGTCACAGCCATCTACTTCAGAAAATGTATAATGTTCACACCTTGCTGATACTATATCATGAATGTTGGACATTTAACTGGAATTATGATGTGGTAATTCCAATCCAATCCTCTTTGTTAAATGTGCGATATAAATAAAGTGTTTCCAAAGTGCTACACATATTCACAAACTAAAATGATCAGTACAGATTTAAATGACTAATCAATAGATGTAGAAAATACAAAATGATGAGATGAAAAAATAAGTAAAATACAAACCACAATAAAACAAAATAAAAACAGATCAAAGAATGGCAAACAGACTAAAATAGATAAATAATAAAACACTAAATAAAGGACAGAGGACCACACCACTCACGCAGAGTTAGAAGCTAGAGAATAAAGGTGGGTCTTAAGACGAGACTTAAAACACTCCTCTGTGGGGGCTGTTTGGACCTGGAGGGGCAGATTGTTCCACAGCTTGTCTCAGGATTAAGCTTTAAATGCCTCAGATCAGCTGGCTCATTTTTATGCAGAAACATCAATGAGGTGCTTTGCATTGACCATTTATGGAAGAATGTGGGCGTGTAGGGGGCGGGGTGTGAGCCAAATTCACCTGCAGGAAGAGTGTGATCTATAAAGGGGAAATTGCTTGAATCTGTCCGTGTGCACGGTTTTATAAATCTGAATATTTTTTGCCGTAGGCAGACTTTCGGTTTTGGGCGTACGTAGACTTTAAGTAAAGATCCTACGCACAGTTTTATAAATGAGGCCCCTGATCAAGATGCTCAAAAAGAGCTTTAATCAGTGCAAGTAAAACTAGCGTGAGGTCCCACTGGGGTGCCAGAGCCCGAGACATGGGACAGTGTCTGAATATTTTAACAAGTGCTTGAGGGGAGGATGACTGAACAGAGATCTGTCCCCAAGGCCTTTGTGACAGGATGAAATGGCTGAAGCATTAAAAGAGTGATGACATAGCAGTAAAAACTGTTTCACGTACAGTGCCTTGCAAAAGTATACGGCTCCCTTTTGCCACATTTCAAGCTTCAAATAAAGATATAAAATTGCAAATTTTTGTGAAGAAAGTGAAGCAAAATTTGCTGGATATTTTAAACTTTAACAAATAAAAAAAACTGAAAAATTGGGCATGCAAAGTTATTTAGCCCCTTTGAGTTAATACTTTGTAGCGCCACCATTTGCTGTGATTACAGCTGTAAGTCGCTTGGGGTATGTCTCTCAGTTTTACACATCGACAGACTGAAATTTTTGCCCAGTCTTTCTTGCAAAACAGCTCAAACTCAGTGAGGTTGGATGGAGAGTGTTTGTGATCAGCAGTTTTCGGTTCTACTCGGCTCTTCCACAGGTTCTCGATTGGATTCAGGTCTGGACTTTGACGTGGCCATTCTAAAACCTGGATATGTTTACTTGTGAACCATTCCATTATAGATTTTGCTTTATGTTTTGGATTATTGTTTTGTTGGAAGATAAATCTTCATCCCAGTCTTCGGTCTCTTGCAGACTCCACAGGTTTTCTTCCAGCTGGCTAGTGGCAAAGTTTAAGAGTTTTTATGGATCCCTTCTTGCCACTCTTCCATAAAGGCCAGATTTCTGCAGTCTACGACTGATTGTGTCCTATGGACAGTCTCCCTCCTCAGCTGTAGAACTCTGCCGTTCATCCAGAGGGATCATGGGCCTCTTGGCTGCATCTCTGATCAGTCTTCTCCTTGTTTGAGCTAAAAGTTTAGGCCGGGTCTTCGCAGATTTGCAGTGGTCTGATACTCTTTCCATTTCAATAAAGAAGAAGGAGGAGCCAGAAAACAAAAGGAAAGGAAAAAAGGGAGGAAAGGGGTTAAAAAAAAAAAGAAAAAAAAGAAGGGGAGGAATGAAAAAAGAGAGGGCGGGAAGGGGGATAGGGAGGGGGAAAAAAAAAGGGAAATCGAAAAAAAAAAAACGACAATGCAAAAAGAAAAAAAAAATGGAGGGGGAAATCTTGGAGGATGAATCACCTAAAACAGAAAGAGCTCAGGAAGAAAGGAAGGGAAGGGAGGGAAAAAAAAAGAAGGGAAAAAAAAAGCTCAAAAGAAAGAAGAAGGAAAAAGGGGGTTTATACAATAAAGGGGGAGAAAAGGGGGGAAAAGGGGGGGGGGGGTATAAAAAGGGGGGGGGGGGGGGGGGGGGGGGGGGGGGGGGTGGTAGGGAGGGGAAAGTTGAGGGAAAAGAAAAAAAAAAGATAAAAAAACATTGACTCAAAAAGGGAGGAACGAAATAAAAATAACAAATATTAACACATTATAAAGAAAAAAAAAACAAATTACTTTAACGGGAGAAGGGGGAAAAAAGCATTATCATTTTCACAGTGCTCCTTGGGATATAGTCGTCTATGTCAGATTCAACAGTTTACATAGCTTAATATAAACATTAATATCTAAAAAACAATTATAGATATTAACTTACAGTTTTTTTTTTGCCGAAAAGAAGACATTTCAACCTTGAAAACGAGCGCCCAGACATATTTGTGCGATGCACCAAGCGGAAGTTCCAGGCTGTCGCACTTCCTGTAATTTTGGTGACCTATCGCGTCAGCGAGCCAGATCATGTGAGGTAAAAGATCCAATTGCAGAGCCGTTTTTTTCACGGGGATGAGCCAAAGATCATTTATATAGTCAAGATGGCTCTGTTAAAAAGGCCAGGTTTTCCTATCTGTGTAGTTCTAGCACCCCCTTGTGGCGAGTTTTGTTATACTGTGTAATTCTGATAAGGCACGTTTTTGGCCACCTAAGTTAGGACCCACCTGCGTCCAGATGCGAGGAAAACGGGACATGTTTAAGTTTCTCTCCCAGAGTTATGTTCTGTGCGTGCATTAGCAAATACCACATTTCATTCCTGCCAAGTAAACATTTAAAGGACAAGTCAGCCTGGTTATTTCTTGTGAGGACAATGTCATGTTCTAACCGGACATACTGCAGCGGTTATCATCCCCAAAAATAATCATCATTACCAGCACACATTTCAACAGGCTCACTCTTTGTTTCCCTCTGCATCGCTGTGGTCTTCAGGATGGTTGAAATGGCAATAAATT
This sequence comes from Atherinomorus stipes, assembly GCA_023101725.1. Lineage (NCBI taxonomy): Eukaryota > Metazoa > Chordata > Actinopteri > Atheriniformes > Atherinidae > Atherinomorus > Atherinomorus stipes. The sequence goes on from JALJCO010003022.1 coordinate 26,162, forward strand.
AGGTATAAAGAACCGTTTTCTCATCGATTTTGTGCATAATTGCGTAAAATACGGTCTCTAATGTTACTGTTAGTCCTGTTACCTATTTCATTAGTTTATTGTTAGTTGAGTTGAAATGGGCATGTCAGCAAACGATTACAACGAAGTGAAGGAGCGACTCATCTTTGCGTCAGAGTATGTGTGCGTATTGTGCGTCTCTGCGACAGACGCACTTAGGGAAGCGCGTGTAGCAGGGCATTGGGAAGCAGCTCAGCGTGTGTTTTTAGACGTTTGTTGTAAAAGAATTGGTTACAAGTAATTACAGTTCAAGTAGCTCTTGAAAAAATAGCTTCTGGCCAGCGGTATATATCTGCATGGCTGAATATCCAAGCAGCGACCCGGAAGAGGGAGGAGCGCACGCGAACACGGCATCCAGAGTGGAGAGCGTTGAATCGCCCAGTTACAGTAAGAATACCGAATAGTTATATTGACAATAAGAAACGAAGTAAAATGAAATAATGTGTGAACAATATTGCGTTTTCTTCTTAGTTTCCTTTAGCAATACAGATGAGAGAAGTGTAGCTTGCGCCCCTCTGCATTGAAAAGCATTCCTGATGCTAACAGATGGTTGCGGTCCAGGTCCCACGGTACACGGTCCAGATATCGGTCTACTATACAAGTTTCACGCGGTTCTCCGTGGATTACTACTACCCGGTCCAGTTTCGCTAGTGGCGTCCGCCCTCCTCTCCTCCCGGCTCTCTCACTGCAGCTCTCCCTGCAACACCCCACGGAGCTATGCAACTAACAAACAGCTGCTGAATGATTGGTGTTTGCGCTTACTGGTGACGATGGAAATGATAGGCTGTTTCGCGCGGGACGCCGTGTGCTGAGTTGTTTGTATGTTTCCGGAAGAAGGAAGAGCCATGAAGACAGGTCGCGATAAAAAAAAATAAAAATTCGGCGAAAAACAAAACAACAAGCAGTCGCTGGCACACGCAGCACAAACACGAAGCCACACTCGGCATGGCAGAGCACCAGGCCCGAACGGCGAGTCTGCCGCGGCGGGAGTGGCACCGAAATCTGCTCAAAAAAACAAACTCCAAAAGCAATTTGGCTTAAAACAAGGCACAACGGTAAAGTAGTAGACGATAGCCCCACGGCAGGCGCTACATCCAACCTCGTAAAACACCTGCAGTGTCGTACCAGACTTGTATGTCAGGTTAGTAGGTGTTTTTTGCTATTGGCCAATATTAATAGCCTATATAATATTATAATTACATTATATGCTGTGTAAGGCTGAGGAATGAGGAGTTAAATGGTGTAAAGTATAAGGCGCCTAGAAAATGCATAAACATATTATTTATTAGTTATACAGGGAACCAGTTCTGTTTTTGTATTTTGCCTCTGTAGTTTACAAACCTTTAAAAAATTATAATATATTAGAATAAACACTCCATGATATTAATTTTTGGAAAGGGTCTGTTATAGATTGAGCTCAGTTAATGAAGTAGCGATTGCTTTTGCACAAGTTCTTCTACCTAAAATTTGACTGGACATACGATAGTGGATCGTTTTTGGTTTAAGTATTTGATAAATGTTGTTAATATATTTTTTAGTCTAATTTTACTCACCAGTGTTATGTTTATTATGCACACATAGCATGATAAGTAATTAATAAGTATGTAGAACTTGTGCAAACAAATTGCAGTTCATATAAAGAATAATAATCAAAAAAGGGTGTGGTATCGTGATACTACCCGGAACCGTGATACTTTGTCTGGTATAGTATCGTGGTTACTCATTTTGGTATCGTGACAACTCTACTAACAGATACATTATGTAAACCGCAGCTTCTGCTTGTTTTCTCTTTTGTTTGGATCAAATTTGAAGGGGTTTGAGGGAGAATTGCCCCCAGTTACTGATCCAGGCTGATATATTCAAGAAGGCTAGAGCAGATCCAGGGCCCACAGCTAGGGGGCGACTGTGGTAGAGCAGGTCGGCCAATGATCGAAGATTCGGCGGTTCGAATCCCGTTCCCCCAGCCATGAGTTGTTGTGTCCTTGGGCAAGACACTTAACCCTCCTTGCCTCCAGTGGGGGCACTGCTGGTGTATGAATGTGTGTGAATGGTTCCGGTGGTGGTCGGAGGGGCCGTAGGCGCGAAATGGCAGCCACGCTTCCGTCAGTCTGCCCCAGGGCAGCTGTGGCTACATACGTAGTTTACCATCACCAAGTACGACTGAGGAGTGAAAGAAATATGGATCTACTGCAAAGTGCTTTGAGTGCCCTGAAAAGCGCTATAGAAATCTAATCCATTATTATTATTATTATTATTAGATTCCCACTTGACAAAAATTGGGCTTCAGATGTGAGGTAAGACATTCTGCAGCACCCTTACACTCACTGTTGTAACCCAAAATCATTGTTATGGCATTTCATGCCACACAAGAAGGAAGATTGGCATCAGTAACAGTAAACGAGTGGGAGTTTTTGCCATTATATTCCATTTTTTAACATTTGTGTGATAGTTACAGGTTTATTACTTTTCACCATTATCCCAAAGACCCCAAACAACATTTCTATACTGTCTAAATAGTTCATTATAGCAGTTTACTGTGTTTTCAATGAATGTTTGTGAAATTGATTTTTTATTTTTTTTCTTGTTTTTATGATTCTACAACCTTTATTCCATTCACATGACACCAATACAGCATGAATATTATAAAAGCCCCAGTTTTAATGAAAAAATAGATGTGTATTACTTGATTGTGCACTGCAAGATGACCTTTTAATGAGCAATTTTACACAAAGAGTGCCAGGCGAGAATATGCCCCCAAAAAATGCCCCGACTCCAGAGGAGTTAAAGCTTGGGAAAGCTTTTTGTGTCCAAATCCAGCATTAAACTTCTCCACAACAGTATCCCAGACCTGCCTGGTGTGTCCCTTGGTCTTCATGATGCTCTCTGCATTTTAAAGACACACAATGTAACTTTTAGACCTTAAAAATCTGCGTTTCTGACTCATTTTGATGGCACACCAACATTAATTTTGCGCATTTTCGAGCCATCACTGCCCAGAGGCGTCCCGGGGCTCAGAAACAGCATTATGTAAGATTCCCATCCGGGACGCAACTGTGACGTTGCAGCCGACTATTGGCTGCAGCACCGCGTCACTCACTAGCAACCGGATGTAAACCAGGGATCAACCCCGCAAGTGTTTTGAACACACATCATGTCGGATTCGGTAAGGAAACATTACAGGAGGAAGAGAGGAAAAGGAAGAGAGGAAGGGACAGAACTAGAGTCAAGATAAGACTGTCTTTTACTGGCTGGAGTGAATCACGGTGCAGGTATTATACAAGATGGTTGCTAGTTTAGTCGCCGATAGGGGGCGCGTCACTGAGAAAACTGCTAAAAGTTCCGTTGTGTGTCTTTAAACAGATCTCTGAGATGATCATTGAGCAGGTGCATTTATATGGAGACTTGATTACACACAGGTGGATTATATTTATCATCATCAATCATTTAGGAAACATTGGATCATTCAGAGATACTGACAAGAGCAAAAACTGGAGTAAATTTAGGTGAAGACTACACTAAATGGACCCACATAAACATTTTCCACGGCATTGAAATGCAGAGATGGCAACTTTTCTCCTGGATCGGTAAACTAGCTTGTTTGCTAACGTGGCTAACGTTAGCTGCCAGTTATAAACTCTTCTGCATTACTTGTTAGACATGGTGCAGGCTGCTGACCCCTTGTGTATCAACAGTGAGCCTGGCAACACAGCGGCTGTTTTTCTGCCGTTGCAACTACAACCTAGACACGTGATGTCACTGTTCTGTCCGTGTTTCATATTCAACCTTTAATTTTAATTTGGACGGAATGTGTCCAGTTGTCTTAAGTTTAAACTTATTCATGTGAGACATGTATATTATCTGTCATAGGCTGGTGCTTCACGCAGGTCTAACCAAAGATGTAGATCTGCTGGGCATCTGATCTAAACTTTAACACATTTTTATACAGAGACACTTTGGCCCTCATTTATCAAACGATCGTACAATGAAAATCTGTGCGTACGACCATTTCCACGCAAGACTCGGCATTTATCAATTTGAACGTGATCGTAGGATACGATCAAATCTCACGACAGCTCTGAGTTTGTGTATGCAAGTTTGAGTCAGTGAGGGTTTGCAGCAGCGCAGAAGAACATGAAAATATTTATTAACCAAACCACAAACTGTCATTTAAACATAAGTATTCACATATCAGCACTAAGAATGAACCCATTTGCAACGAAAAAGGAAAAAGGGAATGTAGAATGTATTCCAAAAATTACAAAAATAGCTGTGACTGAATTTAATTCCTCCATTTATCTCAACAAATTATTAAAATCATTAACATATAGTTCTAGGAGACAAGTGCTTTGCACTCTTCGTGCATCTCCTCATCCCGCTGGTAAAACTGCCACATAGGAGCGCAGGTAGGCATCAGTACGCACACGCGCAGGTGCCCAGGTGGAGCGCTGCTTCAGGCTGCAGGAAGGCAGGTGGCTGTCGGACGGTCCGACTCGGACCAGCGGGATGAAACGCTGCTTTAGACTCGGAGAAAATCTACAATACAATCCTGTACTGTGCAGTGCTGCACATCGCTTGGACCGCTGGAGAGTTTTGATAGTCAGAGGAGAAGATGCGCCGGCAGCCGCCCTGCAGCCCCCCCTGGGCTAAACGGAGGAGACCGCAGCTGATCCGTCATTTCTAATAACTAATCTATACGTTCAAGTTGTATAAGTGCTCAGTCAGTAGACTGTCCCTTAGTTTTGCAAATGCAAGTTATCTTTTATCCGTCCCTGTCTGGTTCAGGCTCGGATCTGACCGGCATCCTCCTGTCACCGGGGGGGACGACATCTTTTGGTGGTAAGTTTCCTATTGGACCACCTTTTCTTGACCCATTGGCTAAAGAATTGTAAAGTTGCCATGGGATGTGGGCTATTATTAAATTTCATAACTAATAAAAGGAATAAACCATATCAGCCAGGCCTAGATTGAGACTTTTATTAATATCTCAGCCGGAGTCGTTCACACCGGTGAGGCTGACTGATCCTCTTCCGTGCAGCGTTTATGTGCACGTCTCTGACTCCGATTTTTAAGCTGCCAAACACCTCTTTAATCTTTCCCACCTCACAAACGAGGAATTCTGTCTTGATCCCCCCCCAAAAGTTTCTTTTTTGGCAGAATCTCTCCTCTCCGTGGTTCAACCTCGCTGGGTGAAGCCTCATCATTATGCATGTTTAAGGACGTAACCATGGGCGTGACATTTAAATGACGATGGATTTCAGCTGTGGAATTTATCAAGACTCTTTTGTTCGTAGGACGAGATTGGACAGATACGAACATTTTAATAAATCACACGTGGGTCCAATCGTACGACCATTTTTACGATCAGATGTGCGACCATTTCTACGATCGTTTGATAAATGAGGGCCTTTGTGATCGGGATTCTTTTTATTCATTTTTACCCAAATGATGTCATTCAAACCTTTTTATAATCTCTTCCATCCTCTGGAAACTGTTGCCTAAAGGCAGACACAATGACAAAATTGTACAGTATATGGCTTTTACAACTATTAGAAAATGGCTGGTGCAGTACATGTAGAAATCTCTGCACATCAGTCAGTCAGCAGTCATTTTCTATACCACTAAAATCCAGTTCAGGGTTTAACATTTATATTTCAAAAAGATAGACTTTTATAAAAATGTCTTGCGTACAGAACAAATAGAAAAATGTATGAAGAATCTGAAAAAAAAAAATCATGACCTCTTCTATTTGATTTGGACTAGAATCTGATGTTTTCATTTTCCCAATGTTTTCATCAAGAAAATGGCAGCAAAAATAGTATGTGTGAGAAAACAGCTTTTTTCAGTTTAGGTTTCCCGTCATCCACACACTTATCACAGAGAACTTATTTGTGCATGGTTTTAGGTGTCATACAGTTTATACTTTAAAGTTGTACTTCCATGGTCATTTCATTAATATTTCTGTGTTCTCCATTATTATTGAATGCATTCTGCATCGTTTCTGTTTAAAAAAACCTTCTGGTATCTTTGTATCCAGCTGTATTTGTATACTAGAAGAGAGGCTTGTGGTCCAACGGCAGCTTTTCCGGGTCCTTCTCATGAATTTCCGTCTCATTGGCTGCCTCCCATCAGTGTATGAAGGAAGCTCCGCCCTCCGCTCTTATTTCGTTACAGACAGGAAATAGAGCCGACAAACAAGTTTGTTCCGCCATGCTAACAAACAGTTAGCTAATTAGCTTCTCAACTCCGAAGCTGCAGTCGTGCTGTCTTCACTTCTAGTGTGTAGTGGAGGGTTACCTGCCTTCCAATGGACAGATAGAAACCCCACGTGGGATACGCTATTTGCAATGTGACGTAGAAGGGCAAGGCTGTTCCCGATTCGCTCTTTTCTTCGTATTGTTCCTCTGATGAGGAAGCACAGCCGACTGGGGGGAACGCAACGCTAGCAAGTCAGCATGTGTGTGTACAGTATTTGTGTACATGTATTTTTGTGTGTGTACACACCTGTGTACATATACATTTTCTCATATATATATATATATATATATATATATATATATATATATATATATATATATAGCTGTGTGAAAAAGTTTTTGCCCCCTTCCTAATTTCTTACTTTTTTGCATGTTAGGCACACTTAAATGTTTCAGATCATCAAACAAACTTTAATGTGAGTCAAAGATAACACAAGTAAACAGAAGTTGCAGTTTTTGAATGAAAATTTTTATTACTGGGGGGGGGGATCCAAACCTCCATGGTCCTGTGTGGAAAAATTAACTGTGGTTTATCACATCTTTGGAAAGCTGATTTCAATTTGTCTAGCCACACCAAGGTTGGATTGCTGCCACACATGTTCTCAATCAAGAAATCACTCAAATAGGACCTAGTTAAGTAGACCAAAAGATCCTCAAAAGCTAGACATGCTGCGATCCAAAACAAAAGGGACACACTTCTCAGCCTCCCTGGTAAAGTCTATTGGGGGTTCTGGAGAGGAGGGTCCGTCGGATAGTCGAACCTCGGATTGAGGAGGAGCAGTGTGGTTTTCGTCCTGGTCGTGGAACAGTGGACCCTGGAGGGGGCATGGGAGTTCGCCCAACCAGTCTACATGTGCTTTGTGGACTTGGAGAAGGCGTTCAATCGTGTCCCCCGGGGATTCCTGTGGGGGGGTGCTCCGGGAGTACGGGGTGCCGGACCCTGTCCGGTCCCTGTACGACCGGTGCCAGAGCTTGGTCCACATTTCCGGCTGTAGGTCGGATCCATTCCCGGTGAGTGTTGGACTCCCCCAAGGCTGCCCTTTGTCGCCGATCCTGTTCAGAACCTTTATGGACAGGATTTCTAGGCGCAGCCGAGGTGTTGAGGGGATCCGGTTTGGTGGCCTCAGGATCGGGTCTCTGCTGTTTGCAGATGACGTGGTTCTGTTGGCATCATCGGGCCGTGATCTCCAGCTCTCGCTGGAGCAATTTGCAGCCGAGTGTGAAGCGGCCGGGATGAAAATCAGCACCTCCAAATCCGAGACCATGGTCCTCACCCGGAAAAGGGTGGAGTGTCCTCTCTGGGTCGGGAGTGAGGTCCTGCCCCAGGTGGAGGAGTTTAAGTATCTCGGGTCTTGTTCACGAGTGAGGGAAAATGGAGCGGGAGATGGACAGACGTATCGGTGCGGCGTCTGCAGTGATGAAGACTCTGCATCGGTCCGTTGTGGTGAAGAAGGAGCTGAGCCAGAAGGGAAAGCTCTTGATTTATCAGTCCATCTACGTTCCTACCCTCACCTATGGCCATGAGCTGTGGGTCATGACCGAAAGAACGAGATCACGGGTACAAGTGGCTGAAATGAGTTTCTTCCACAGGGTGGCCGGGCTCTCCCTTAGAGATAGGGTGAGGAACTCGGTCATCCGGGAGGGGCTCAAAGTCGAACCGCTGCTCCTCTGTATAGAGAGCAGCCAGATGAGGTGGCTCAGGCATCTGGTTAGGATGCCTCCTGGACGCCTCCCTGGTGAGGTGTTCCAGGCACATCCCACCAGGACCAGACCCCGGACACGCTGGAGGGACTACATCTCCCGGCTGGCCTGGGAACGCCTCGGGATCCCCCCGGATGAGCTGGAGGCTGTGGCCGGGGTGAGGGAAGTCTGGGCTTCCCTGCTTAGGCAGCTGCACCCGCGACCCGATCCCGGATAAGCGGAAGAAGACGGTACGGTTCGGTATATCTCTGGAACTGATATCTTTCTATCAGGATGAATTTCATTTTGCGTTTACCACATGCTATTCTGAACTTTCTATGGCACAGCAATAGCGCAGCTAAATCCTCATTTAAATCCTGCTGTTTGCGCCTGTTCCAGATTGCGTGTGGAATCTTTGTAGATCACCCGCAAAAGCTGAAGAGACAGTGCATTCTATTTATCAGCGGGGCAAAGGAATTAGCGCTCTTTATGTAGATTCTTTGTAAATCAGGGCCAAAGACTTGTCAGGACAGCAGACTGAAAAAATTTATGTCTGAGCAAAAGAAACAGCTGGATGCCATGACTGAAGCTGAGCAGAGCCACCAGCGGCAGGAGACAGCAACCTTTGAGAGTTTCCTGCGGGCACAGCAAGAAGCTGAGGAGCGGCGATTCAAGTCCTTACAGGAGCAAAATAGAGAAAATAAAAGAATGTTCATACAACTTATTGGAACTGTAATGAATGCCATATCAAGCCACACATCACGCCCATCTCAGCCTGACTGGATGTCACTGCAAACTCAGACAGCGTACTCCATGCCCCACCTGCCCACCCAATCAGCCATGTTCTCTCCACTTTTCTTACTGCAGCTTCACACCTGGTCCATGAGTGCAGCGCAGCGGCGCGCCATGCGCACCAGACCACAGCCATGTAGTCAATGGATTGAAATATATTGAGCACGCCGCGGCGCGTGAGCGGTCCGTCGTCGCGCCGCTGTGCTAAAGATAAGCACCAGCTCTATTTTTGACGAAGCACGCACCGACACTGCATCAATTTCAGTCATTCAGATCGGACCAGACAGGAAATCAGACACAGATTCAGTGTAAAACCTTCGGTAACTTCCTAAACAAAAACCACTGTGCAGATTTTAAACTGCGGAACTACCTGAACATGACATCATCTCCGTGTCCACAAGATTTCAGTGAAATAAGAAACCATGACGCACAAACTGTGAACAAAATTAACCATTTGGGTGAGAATCACAGGCGATCTTGCAGTCCTCCCGTGATGTCACGGATCTAACAACAGCGGGTGCACTCGCACACATCAGATGACCAATCAACATGTTTAGTTACCTGACAGTAGAGTGCCTGGAGAGTGGTGTGCCTAGTGCCTAGGTCTCTGTTGGCACTCTGCCTGACAGGTGCTGTTCATGATTGTGAATACTACCAAACATACATATAGATCTTGAACAAGACCAGTGTACAGTATAGGTACCTGACCAAGTGAATGAACCAGGGCAAGTGCCTCCTCGAGGAAGAGGAGGAAGAAGAACAAGAAGAAGAAGAGAAAAGAGGAGGAGATAGGATGCTTGGTGGTGGAATAGGGGGAAGAGGGGGAAGAGTACGATGACATGCTGTCCCAGATGAAATTCGGGCCACAATCATAGATCATGTGATCAACCATCGCCTCACAATGGCAGAGGCTGGGCGTCAAGTGCAGCCTAATGTGTTTATATTACAGTAGCTATATTATCTATAAACTTTCTTTTTACAGTGACTGTGATTTCACTAGCAAGGACCACGCCACAACAAAAGGAGTGATGATGACGATGATGATGATGAAGGATTGATTGATTGATAGAAAGAAAGAATGAGAAATGATGATGAGCTGGAGGAAGACCTAGTGTGGGGGTGTAGTCTTTCGATAGTGAGTCCGGCTTAGGGAACCCCCCCTCAGATGGAACCCGAAAGAAGAGAAGGAAGCAGACAAGGAACAAGAATGGAGGAGACGGTCAGATGATGGGAAAGAAGTAGGACAGCAGGAAGGAGAAGGGAGGCAGAGAAGAGGGGGGGCAAAGGCCAGGGAGGGGCAGCAGATGGAGAAAGGCCGAACGAAGCAGGCGGACGAGGCAAAAGGGAAGGTAGAGGAGATGCAACGAGAGGAAAGGGAGGGGAAGGGAGGGTCGTCGAGAGAACGAGAAACTGAGTTGATGAGGTGAGCGAGTATTTAAGGCTGCTCGGTGATTAGTGAGATTGGAGGCAGGTGTGGTTGAGGCGTGGTCCTGCTCCTGAACCTATGTTAATGAATTAACCTCATTTCACTAGCAAGGACCACGCCACAACAAAAGGAGTGATGATGACGATGATGATGATGAAGGATTGATTGATTGATAGAAAGAAAGAATGAGATATGATGATGAGCCGGAGGAAGACCTAGTGTGGGGGTGTAGTCTTTCGATAGTGAGTCCGGCTTAGGGAACCCCCAAAATGACTGGCCAGAGCCAAGAAGTGAATGAGCTCTACGTATATCTGAAAGGTTATTGCAAACGTTTGAACGATAGGCTTGCTAAGACCAGCGTCTGAGCAACTAAATATTTTGGTCTGATACATCGAATCTGGAGGGTGGCTGCGCCGATGCGGAATGAATGGATGGAATAGTGTTCTGATTCTAAGCCGGACAGACGGACTTGACAGAAATGGTTGCTGAACCAGAATCTAGTAGCCAATTTCCTTTTCTCAGTGAAGAGCGGATCCAGAGGTGAGGCAGTTGATTGCAGTCCAAGTTGGAAGTAGTCTGGAACTGGTTCTTAAGGGCTGAGGTGTGAATACAATTCAAATGGATAAATGGGGAAGAGATTCAGAGTTGATCTGTTTTTCTTTTAAGCGTGAATACGAGACAGTCAGGTGAGTAGCAGATGTCTGAGAGGCAGGGGTGAAAAGGAGTTGAAAATGGACGTTGTAGGTGCAAAATTCAGAGGATCATAGGATGCCAAAATGACTGCTTCCAAGGTCTGATCAATGGTAGAACAGTTTCCTGGTCTTAACGTGCTTATGCAGAGGTGGAGAAAGTCCAGCGTGAGAGGAAGGTGTATTGTTGTCGGAGCTGACTCTCATTTTCGAAGTCTGTTTAAGAGCCTGGTGACATGACAATGAGTGAAAGATGGACACGAAGAGCCAAGCAAGAGCAGACAGAAGAATATACCGGAAAGGTAAGTGTGGATAGTGGAACAGAGAATTCTTTGGAAAGAGAAAATACAGGCGATGTAACTGTAAAGTGTGGTAATGTCAAACTGAGGGAAGCGAGTTAATAGACAGAATGATACGTTTTGAAACTGTTCCAGCCGGTGAGGTAGGCTGAGAGTATGCCTGGAGCAAGACTGTCAAGGATGGCTTCACTTGAGGCAACAGACAGTGAATTGTGATCTTACTGAAGATGGTTGGTGAATGGAGGGACTGGAGTCTGGTGTTGGTCTGATTCGGAGCGAATACTTGTTAAGAGGCTCGGAATGTAGGCAGCTCTGAGGAGGAACTGGTGCTGTGCTGAGATCGAGACGAGTACGCGAATGGGCTGTATGATCGTAAGGGAACGGGACTGGCCTTGTAGGTGACATTGACTGCAGTCAGAATGAATTAGAATTGACCTACAGGACCATTTATGACCCTAGAGAATGGCAGCTATAATAATGGGGTACTACAGGTAAAGAGCACAAGACCGAAGCTGAATCGAGAAGTTTGAAGTCGGAGCCAATGCGCATGGCATAAGTGAGATGACCCATGAGGGCTGCCGTTGTGTGCATTCATCCACCAGCACGTAGTTGGAGAAGAGACTCGAAATGCGCTTGACCTTTTCAAGAGGCAAGGAGGTCTGAAAGGAAAAGGAGTTGAGGGTGATCCCCAAAAAGAAAAATAGGATGCCGGGCCACGAAGTCAGGCGACGGTCCCGGGAGCGGCATGCGAGACCCTGACAATTGAGCAAAAGCGAAAGAAGGGTACAATAACAGCACCAAGTCAACATAGTGACCCGCAAAAACCAGGAGACAGGAGCCACCGGGATGCAGGGCAGAGACAGGCGGCTGGATGGGTGGCATGGCGGTAGCCAGCTGTGAGACCCAGGACAGCCAGAAGCAATTTGCACAAAAAAAAGGGGCAGAGGCAGGGAGAGGGGCAGATAGGGAACAAGGAAGAAATAAGCCAGAACGAAAGGAGGAGAGGGCAGAAAAGCCAGAAAAGGCAGAAAGGGCTGGGGCCCCCGAAGAGGGCAGGAGGGGCACGGCTGTGGCCGCACTAGAACGCAAGAAGGAAAGGAAGAGGCTGCGGCGGAGCCGGCAGCCAAGAAAACACGAGGAATCGGAAGCTGAGAAGAAGCGAGAGCGGCCGTCGGCGGTGCCGGGACGGCCAGAGACGGAAGGGAGGAAAGGAAGGAAGAAATGAGCAGAGAAGGCTACGTGAAAGACTGAGCAGAGGCGGAAGCGACACGTTGGTGTGTGCCAGACGGGACAGGCGGAGGCAAATTGTGGGAGGGTGCCCCAGGCGATGGCAGGGGAGAACGGTGGAGCCGGGGAGAAAGGCAGGGCTGGTACCCGTGGCAGCCCAGTCGGCGTGTGGCTGAGGGATGTGCAGCAGAGAGTGCGAGCGACCGCCGTGACGGGGGCGTGAATAGACCGGGGATAGCGACCGTTGAAGCAGCTGAGAGCTGGAGAGGCTGGCTCAACAGATGCACTGTGAATCGAGGCAGTGAGATCCAGAGTCCAGGAGACCGTGGTGGGAGACCGTGCCAAGGGTCGTGCATGGCAGACCGTGAGAGACTTCTGGGTGGAGGCGTGCTCTGGTTGGAGCAGGCAAAGGCCCAATAGGCTAGCAAGAGCCATCGCAGAACCGGTGGAGGGCCAGAGGAGACCAGCTGACAGAGGCGCCGCTGAGGCGGCGAGCGTGGCCAAAAGGCCGTCAGAGGGCCGGGGAGAGCGATGGAGCGAGCAGCCACCAGTCCCAGACTAAAGATGGCGGAGAGATGGCATGGGACCCAGATAGAGTCGGGAAGGTGGTGATCCGAGGGCTGGGCCGGCCGTGTCCGTGGCAGAGGGCAGCATGTGGCCCATTGTGAGAGAACGTGGCGAGAAGCTGAGCGGCGGTTGGAGCGGGCGGAGGCCATGTCTGCGGTAGAGGGCAGCACATTGCCCAGTGCGAGAGATCGGGGCGAGAAGCTGAGCAGCGGTTGGAGCGGGTGGAGGCAGTGTCCATGGTAAAGGGCAGCACGTGGCCCAGTGCAAGAGAACATGGCGAGAAGCTGAGCAGCGGTTGGAGCGGGCGGAGGCCGTGTCCGTGGTAGAGGGCAGCACGAGGCCCAGTGTGAGAGAACGTGGCGAGAAGCTGAGCAGCGGTTGGAGCGGGCGGAGGCTGTGTCTGAGGCGGAGGCCGTGGTAGAGGGCAGCACGTGGCCCAGTGTGAGAATGCGGTGAGAAGCAGAGCAGCGGTTGGAGCGGGCGGAGGCCGTGTCCGTGGCGGAGGCCGTGTCCGTGGTGGAGGCCGTGTCCGTGGTAGAGGGCAGCACGTGGCCCAGTGTGAGAACGTGGTGAGAAGCTGAGCAGCGGTTGGAGCGGGCGGAGGCCGTGTCCGTGGTAGAGGGCAGCACGTGGCCCAGTGTGAGAATGCGGTGAGAAGCTGAGCAGCGGTTGGAGCGGGTGGAGGTCCTGATGGACTGTTGAGAGCCACAGCTGAAGCGGCTATGGGCTGGATGAATGAACATAAGATACCAGACATCATTCCTTGTTGGTCTCCTCTCCGCCGCCCCATAACCGCAGCGCAGCCCTCACGGGACAAACAAACGAATGAAAGATCCGTATGAAAGATTATGAACGAACTAAAGTGCTTGCTCCTCCTCACCACACAGCCTGAGCAGCCTGACTGTCACAAAAGAACGATACCTGTGGACCGACACAGTTGGTTGAGTCATGAACTAATCATTTCTGTTTCCTGTCGTCCTGCTGGCTGGCTGAGCTTACAGCTGCTGCTGTGTGGCGAGAGAGCGCAGTGCATGAAAATGAACGAATCGCTCTTTGAGATGACTCATTACTTCCCAGTCATATAAAAGATTAGTTCATATTGAACGAATTGTTCGTGAACGACACATCACTAGAGGACAAGTGAGGACCGGCTGTGGCGGCGCTGATACGTGTGGACGAGAAGGAGCCGCGGTGTAACCAGTACCAGAAGAAAGGAAACGAGGCCGAGAAGAAGCGGAAGCGGTCGGACAGCGCCGGGACGGCAAGAGACGAACGAGAGGAAAAGAGAAGGAAACGAGCCGAGAGAGCTCCAGGACGGGCGAAGCAGGTGCGGGAGAGACAACCCAGAGTGTTGCAGGCGGCAGAGACGTTGCGAGAAACCGGCCAGGAGGAAGCCGACCGGAGGAGCAGGAAGTGCCGAAGACCTGGCACCACTGGCGGGAACTGATTGGGCAAGAGAAGGCGGCCGCGGGCCGGGAAGCTGGTCCGACTGCGGTGCGCCGCTCGAACGGCGTGGAGGCTGCAGGACAGCGGGTCCGAGGAGCGAGAAGAGCGGCGAAGCCGGCGGCCATGAGGCCCGACCGTGCGAGGAGGAGAGACGATCCGTGAACTGAAAGGTGAAGTTACGAAATGCGTGGAGTACAGGCGGAGCGTCGGGCTGCGGTTGGAGCGCTGGGAAACTAGTCGTCCGAGGAGAGCAGCCACCCACAATGGTTGCAATGGACGATCAGCAATGAGGGAACGAGGGCCACCGGCGGGCGAGGAAGATGATGAGAAGCAACGAACGCAGCAACGGCTGCAACGTCAGTAGGTCGTCGAGAGAACGAGAAACTGAGTTGATGAGGTGAGCGAGTATTTAAGGCTGCTTGGTGATTAGTGAGATTGGAGGCAGGTGTGGTTGAGGCGTGGTCCTGCTCCTGAACATATGTTAATGAATTAACCTCATGTATGGAAATTATTTTGTGTGTGAATAAAAATGGTTGTAATTTCCTTGGCAGTATGAGTGCAATGTGTGATGTCAAACGTTGGAAAACACTCTTACCATGAAATCCTATTCTTTTTTTTAACATAACTGTATTCTGTTAGCTAGACAAAAAAAGAATAGCACAATAACCATTGTCAGTGAAGGACTGAGCTGAAACTGACAGGTGAACATGAGGGATATAAACATTTTGGCTTGCAGTGCTTACACAATGCTACAGGGATGATGCATTTTGGGTGCTCTGACTATTTCTATTAGAAAGAAACTTGATTTTGACACATTGATTAACTGTTTTGGGAGAAATATGAGCTTCTGCAGGTGAACTGTGGTGTTGTGCTGAAAAAATCCAGGTTATTTTGGCAAAAGCACCAAGAGTGGTGAGAACGTCAGGTCTGTTTAGAGAAATAAGACAAAGTGATTGAGAAGGATCCATTTTGGTGGCTCTGACTATTTGTATGGGAAAGAAATGTAGTTCTGAAAAATGAATGAGCTGTTTTGAAAGAGATATGAGCTTTTGCAAGTGAGCTGTGGTGTTGTGAGAACTGTAAGACTGTTCAGCCCAATGATCTTAGAGTTTTGAGAATGTAATTTCTGATTCGAGAAATGAGCCAACCCAATGGAGAAAAACTGTAATAACATAAATATAAAAATATATTGCATTAATGTGACCAGGGGTTCTGTTCTTACTTCTCTCTCTTGTGTTCCCTCACCTACTTCCTCGTTCTCTCATCTCTCTCCCATCTCCTCTCTCTCCTAACTTCTCACCTCTTTGTCTCCTGACCTCTCTCCTCTCCTCTCCCTCCCCTAACCTCTCACCTATCTCCCTTTTCTCTCCTCACCTCTCGTCCTGAGTTAAATCCCGACCAAAAAACTACTTCTTTAACAGATCACACTGGAACAAAGAACTTGGGCACTGTTCATTCCTGAGCTTAAACTCTAGAGAAATAGGCACACAAGGCATTTCTTATGTCACGGCCAGCATTGGCCTGATTCTGCTGTGCAGCTGCATCATCATCACCTCCACCCGGATCACCCTCCCCAACTCTTTCCTAAACTGCCTGTTCCTCATCAAAATGTTCATTATGTAGTTCACAAAAGTTATGAAGTACACAACAGGCCATTATTACTCTGCTGACAAAAGTGATGTGGGTGTCATTTCTCTTGAGCAGGCACCTCCACCTTCCTTTGAACCTCCCAAATGCTCTCTCCACCATCATCCCGGCCTGACTGAGCCGAACTGTATTTGTTCTGGTGTAATTCCTCTTCCCTCATAAGCCATGGGAGGAGAGGGTAAGCAGAATCCCCTAGGAGGACGAGAGGCACATACACTGTCTCTGTCCATCCAGGCAACAGGGTTCCTGCTTGGCCGCAGCGGTAGAGTGAGGAATTAGCAAAGACTCTTGCATCGTGGACTGATTAACTGATGTTGATGTTCCAGAACATCATGTGATGATCCACAAGACCTTGCAGCAGCACATAGAAGAAGGCTTTACGGTTGAAGTAGTCAGCAGGAGTGTCACTTGGAGCTTGGATGCCTGGATGGGTGCCATCAATTGCTCCTGCAACTTGTGGGAAATGCCATTTGTCCCGGAAGACTTGCATGGTGGCTCTCAGCTCGGCTGCAGATGGAGGTTTAATGTAGTTCTGCCTCATTGTGTTGTTAATGGCTTGGGTGATGATACAGGCTGTGGACTTTCCTACCCCAAACAAGTGAGAGAGGGACCTGAACTCAAGGTTGGTTGCAACCCTCCACTTATGGCAACCCGCCAAAGTATGGACCACTTTTCTTACCTCGGGAGCTTTCTGTCCTCCAAGGCAACCATTGACGAGGAAGTACACCACCACCTCAGCTCTGCCAGTGGGTCGTTCTCAAGACTGAGAAAACGTGTCTTTGAAAACCGTGACCTCCAAACCAGGACTAAAATTCTGGTTCATAATGCAGTAGTTCTACGCTACATGTACTTTATGGATCAGAATGCGGGCCCACGTACAGCAGGCACCTGAAGGCCCTAGACGCATTCCATCAACGATGCCTCAGGAAAATCCTCAAGATCACTTGGCAGGATAAGCGTACGAACACCAGTATCTAAGAGAAGGCCAACGTCCCCACCATTACTGCCATCATAACCCAGCACCAGCTTCAATGGACTGGCCATGTGATCTGCATGCCCGATTCTCGCCTCCCCACACAAGTGCTATACTCACAGCTCTTTACTGGAAAACATGCCCCGGGTGGGCAAAAGAAAAAGTTTAGACAACATAAAAACAAACATCAAGAAGTGTCACATTGACCTTAAAACCTGGGAGGCCACAGCGACCAACAGATTGACCTGGAAAAAAATTGTCCAAGATGGAGCCTCACAATATAATGCTGACCTGCACCGTGCTGCGGAAGACAAGCGCAGACGCAGAAAGGAGTGCACTTCCACCAAAGAGGATCCAGCCAGACCCACAACCCTCACTGCCCATCCCTGCCTACACTGCACCAAGATATGTGGCTCCAGGATTGGACTTATAGCCCACCTGAAGACTCACAAAGAAAAATAAGGATAGTCATGCTCGACCCTCGAGTGACCGCCGCTGATGATGATGATGATGATGGCAACCCGCAGCTCAACAGGGACAGGCTGACGTTAGTGGGTGTTGTTCCTGGTGAGATGTGGCCGCAGGAGGTCACATAAGTGCATGAAGGTGCACATTCTCATGCGGAAGTTTAGCAGCCATCGCCGGTCTGTCCATGTCTCATTCACATCCTGCTACCACCGACTGGTTCTTGGATGAACCCCCAGGCTTCTGTGGCAGGGGAGAAAGGCACAGTTTTTAGGTGAAATATTAAAAACAATAGATGAAATAATTAAAGACAATAAAATTTTAACATTCAGCATCTGGTTAAAAATCTAGGCTCTTTTGATGAGCTTTAGCTTTACAGCAAAACATTATTTAACATGGTCTTCATTTATTTACTGTTGTCATCAATATGTATGCCTATTCATTCATTCAAGGAGATGCATGGATTCAGTAAACAAGAGCTGCTTTTATGATGAGCCAACTTTGTGATTACACATCATTGTGAACTTTTTAATTGTCAACTTACCTCACTGGTACTGGTCGTGCTTGAATGGCAAAAGAAAACACGTCGTGGTAGGCTCTCATTGCCTGTCATCTTCTGCAGTATGATCGTCTGATTGCAGAACGTCTTCTGCAACGTGCGTGCATCAATGTGTACCGCAGTCCTAGCCGTTCATTTGCGCGTAGGGATGTAACGATATCCACATCTCACGGTACGATATTATCTCCATATGAACCTCACGGTACAATATTTATCTCGATATTGGGGTGAGGCTAACCATAACAATAATGATGGCATAAAATGCTTTGATGAGTCATTGTTACAATATTTATTGTCAAATTCAAGGTTATGACATTTTGACCTGCTTGAAAAACCTTTGCTGAAGCTGAAATTCAAGTAAAAATCCAACATATAAATAATTGAGAAGACAGCTCACGTACTATATCAAATAAACTCAACCAGCATTAAAACAGCCTATTTACTAAGTAAAAAGACTCAGGCACAAAGAAACTGCCTCGTCTTTAGTAGTCAATAAATCTAAAATAAATGAGTCTGCGTGTCTGTCAGTGGTCAGTCATATGTCTGAACTTCTACAGGCTCCTTGCGACATGATTGGGGCGCCGTGATGTTGACAATCAGCTGATCAGATGCTCTTCTGCACCCTCTGCTGCAGGTTAAACGGAGAGTTTTAATGAACAGCTGATGGAGGTGGTGAAAAAATGCAAAAATGTGTACAACACGCAACATCACCGCATCCCCCCCCCCCCGGACCAAGTTCTCCACGGCGTTGCGGCTGAAGCTTCTCACGGAGGAATAACCGGACCAAAAGAAACTTTCTTGTGGTCTCTGCGGCCTCCAGAACAGGAACAAAGTTCTCGCTTCTCGTGGAGTAACAGCTGTTTCCATCCTCGTGTATATCCATGCTGTATTTGTTTTTCCTGTGCGTGGGGGCTACGTGTGCTCCCATTGGCTCAAAAGAGCGCACTGTCAGCAAAGGATCATGGTCTGTGTAGTTTAGTATGTTACGCTACGCATAGAGCGCACTGAAAAAGCATGTCTCAAGAGATACGCTGTTTAATACCGTGAATTGACCATGACAATTTCACAGCAGTTTACCTACCTTGATATTGTAATATTGACAATAGGGGATTATCACGCTTACCGGAAGTTCCCGGATTTTGGGCACTTCCTCTTCCGGGCCATGTTAACGACAGCCGTTCCTGCTCTGTTATACTGTTTAAATCGGCTAAACTCCAAGCATACTTAAGTTTTCATTCTAGACTGAAGTGATACTAAGGAAGAAGTGGATCAAAGCGATCGATTCGCCGCGCTGAAGGGCCGAACTTTATAATAAAACACACGTTTGTTTGTCGCCGGTGGGTCACAACACCGGCACTTCACAGCATGCTAGCATTAGCCAGCTAGCGTTTACTGACGTGCTTAACATTGTGAGTCTTAAAACACACAAACATCTAAAAAATCGGTTCTGTACCCCCCCGTTTCCAGTGGAACAACTGGGGACTGCCAAGAAAGGAGACGCTTTCAGATGCTTGTGTGTTTTCAGCCGCACAAAGTTAGGCACGTTATCGAGCTGGCTAATGCTAACCTGCTAACACGACTGTGCAGACTGCCGGCCACAAACAAACGTGTGTCGTTTTATTATAAAGTTCGGTCCTTCACCGCGGCGAATCGGTCGTTTTGATCCACTTCTTCCTTAGCATCACTTCAGTCTGGAATAAAAAAAACTTGGCATTGGCGTTTATCCGATTAACAAAGTTTAACAGAGTAGTAGCTGGTGGACTACTGTTAGCAGGTTAGCATTTGCCAGCTTGATGACGTGCCTAACTTTGTGCGGCTGAAAACACACAAGCATCTGAAGGCGTCTCCTTTCTTGGCAGTCCCCAGTTGTTCCACTGGTAACTGGGAGGTACAGACACGATTCTTCAGATGTTTGTGTGTTTTAAGACACACACAGTTAAGCACGTCAGTAAACGCTGGCTAATGCTAGCATGCTGTGTAGTGCCGGTGTTGTGCCCCACCGGCGACAAACAAACGTGTGTTTTATTATAAAGTTCGGCCCTTCACCGCGGCGAATCGATCGCTTTGATCCACTTCTTCCTTATCATCACTTCAGTCTGGAATCCGTGAAAATTTCAGTAGGGTTGGCGTTTATTCACGTTATCTACGAAGTAAAGCAGGGACAATGAACTGAGCCGGAAGTGGGCCCTCTAAGTGTTTCAAACCGGAAGTTCGGAACACGGAAGCGTGATAATCCCCTATATCGTTACATCCCTATTTGCGCGGTCCATTAAAGTCTGCTGATATGCAGTCCAGATCAGCACCAACATAAAAATGAGCAGACGATGCTCCATGATGTACTGTATGGTAAAAAAAAAAAAAAAGAGGGATTTGTGGTCTACCCGCCTGAACTGTATAAGCAATCAACGAACAGCATTTGCTCTCACGTGACCATTTTTAGACCATTCAGTTTAGCGTTTGTGAACGTGAACCGGACCAACACAGAAATCGCAACATTGTATCATTTATGGCTTTGGTTGAATCAGAAAGCAGACCTTTTGGTGTGAACACGACCTAACATACGCATCCAAAGACAATACCCGGGTGGCTGCTGGGGGCATGGGTCGTGAGCCTTGCGGGCTTTCTCCTCCTTGCAGAGACGAGGTTGCATCTGCATGACTGTATCACCACGGAGCACCTTTTATGATGTTGACTGTGACATTGCTTCATTGCGTGCTAGGTTGTCTTTCTCTCTTCCATTGCGATGACTAGGTTGTCCCTTCTCTACTTCCCATTGGATGACTAGGTTGTCCTCTTTGCGTAGTGCGTGTGTTTGTGTGTGTTTGTTGATTTTGTTTTCAACAGAGACCTTGGTTGTTTAGGGAGCGGTACAGATGTACCAGTGAACTGTGTAAGTGGATCCATGTTTTCTCCTCTTCCTCTTCCTTACCCTTTCTCTCTGTTTCACTTTCTATCATTCCTCTGTTCTTCATTTCTCCTTGTAGGCCAGAGTATGAAATGGAATGGGTAATGACAAAGTTTAAATAAGAAATAAAATGAATAAACATGTATAGTGGGCCTTATGTTATAAGCCGCTTGGTAAAGCAAAACTGTTAACAGAATAAAGAATAGTTTATTGTGCTGAGTGGACAGGACAAGTAAAAAAAAAAAAAAACAAAAAAAAAAACAAAGACAATACCCGCCATCACAAGTCCTGCTCTTGATGCCCATTATAGATGCAACTGTCCTGCCAGGTTTCATTCACTAGCAGGGAGATCCACACTGCAAAAACTCAAATCTTAGCAATTATATTTTTCTAATTTCTACTCATCACACTCAAAATAAGACAAAATTACTTAAAAAGAAACATTTCAGTGAGATATAGGAACTTGTTTCAATGCAATGCATCTTATTTTAAGAATTTTGAATAAAAAAATTTTAAATTTCCTGGATTTTTTTGTGTTGCAATAAAATGTATGGTAAAAAAAGTAAAAAAAAAAAGATATATAAGGGGAGGGGAGTTTTTGGGAGGTTTTTATAAGAATTTAAAAAAAATGTTTAAAAAACAACACAATTTTATTCATATTTATTATTTTTTATTTATAATATTTATCTAAATTTAAAAAAGTTTTTTTAAATTTAATTTTTTCTTAAAATATATTGGTGCTTGTTATAGTAGGTAATATCTTAATTATTTTTCATCTTATGGGTGTAGATTATAAAAAAAAATATAAAAAAAAAATTTTATAAAAAAAAAATTATAAAAAAAAAAATATTTTTTGTTGGGTTTTTTTCGGGGGTTAGTTTGGGAATTTTTTTTTTTATTTATTTTGCTTCTCTTCTGTGATTTTCTTTATTTTGAAAAATAAATAAAAGGGTGTTTTATCTGATTTTCATTTTCCTCTAAAAATTTAAATTAAAAAAAAGTTTTTATAATGGGTATAATATTGAACATTATTTGGGTTTAGTATGAATAATTATAAAAAATTTAAAGAGGGGGTTTCTTGTCATTATTAGGCACATAATTACCTTTTATGGCACAACCAAATAACTGTGTTACCTTCAGTAGTTTTGAAAATACAGTATACATAAAAAAAACCAAAGAAATGTGACATCACTCCATGTCTGTATCTGATGCCATAAAAATTCACTGCTGCCCCTTTAAGATGCGTCCTGCTGTTTCCGACACGCCCACTCCACTCATAACAACACTCTCATGCTCTGATGGGGCGGGGCTTAGCAGGAAGGGGGAGGAGTTCATGGTATAGGAGGTGCTTCGCAGTAGCAGCCGTTCTGGCAGCCATGTTGTTTCCACAGGAGATTCAGTGATTTCACAAATATGCGTGAATGAGTCAAAATAACCCCCGGGACATGTGTTATGAGGAGGGAATGACATGATAGCATAGTAAAAAAGCTCAGTCATTTTTGCATGTTGCGCCTCATCTTATCAAGAAAATTTTGATTGTTCCATTAGCAGATTTTTTTTTTGCCTATTACAAGTAAAAAAAAAAAAAAAAAAAAAAAAAACTATATATATATATATATATATATATATATATATATATATATATATATATATATATATATATATTTTTCTTTTACTTATTTTAAGAGTGGCCAAGATTATTTTTGCTAGTAATGAGCTAAAAAAAATTCTGCCAATGGCATAAGCAAAATAATCTTGATAAGATTTCTTGAAATAAGATGAATTGCCTTAAAACAAGATCTTATATCTCACTGAAATGTTTCTCTTTCAGTAATTTTTTTCTTATTTTGAGTGTGATGAGATCATTTGACTAGATATTAGAAAAATATACTTGCTAAGATTTGAGTTTTTGCAGTGCAGAGGCAACCAGGAAGCAACTACACAAACACAGACATCCAACAGACGTCAACTGTAAGCCAGTAGAGTTGAGTGTTTAAGTTCTTCTCATACTGGCCACCAGTGACTCCACTGAGCAGAGATAAACTGCAGCGAGACTCCTGCTAATTTCTATGTAGATGTCTGCGTTTCCCTGGGGAGCTCTATCTGCTGCAGTCAACATGTCTTTAACTTTTTGAAGCTCCCAAATGTCCTCTGTTTGCTCTGTCTCCCTGGACAGTTGACCATAACACACACACACACAAAAAAAAGAAAATCATGGAATCATATGGAGGATATGGAAAAAACTAAACTAGCTGAGCAGAGTATTTTGCAAAGTCTGAAAGTGACTCTGGGGAGCAGCGAGCTGTGGGTGTTATTTCAGAGGTGCTGTGCTGATGTAACCTCTGACATTATTAGTATTGATTAGCATCACCTCAGGCTGCTGTGTACTTCATGAACAATAGCTGCAGGGTGTTGGGGAGACCCACATTTTAGCCTTTCTGGTGGCGGCTGCAGTGATTCTGGTGACTCCCTGGCAGGTATGCTGAAAGACGCACCCCCAGGGCCCAGTTTGGCCAGCGTTAGCAGCGACCTTGAAACACAGCAAGCAACAATAAACCATAAATCAACACAGAATGAGAGTGTGGGGTGGTGTGGAGGGCACATGGTGGGAAAAGCAGAGGAAGACAGGGAGGAGGGGGGCAGAGGGGACCCAGCGACACCTGTCATTCCCGGATTGGTTTATGGACATCAGCGGCTGGCTGGGTCACAGCGCGGCACCAGTGTTTGGTGGACTCAGCAGAACGGGAGATCACGCACCAGGAGATGACCTTCAGGATCTGGAGAAGAGGCTGAGAAGAGTGTAAGGGAGGTGCCGCGAGGTGAGGTGGAAGAAGGAGCATCACTTTACCACAGGCCTATTTCCTCATGTGATGTTTATATACAGGTAAATAAAGAGCTGTTTTTGCCAGAGTGTAGTAATATTCCACTGGTCCATGGTAAAATCTCAGTCCTGATCACATAAGCTTCACATGGGAAATACATGTTAAAGGAATAGTACACCCACAGAATGATGTAACTTTATTTTCCACTTCCCCTCATGGTGATCAAGACTCTGGAGCACTTTTTTAAAGGTGCCATGACATCAAATTTCACTTTTCTGGGGTTTTGGGTGTATAATATGATCTGTTGTGCACTGATGAGGCCATGTGAATGTCCAGAGTGAGAATCAAAGTTCCTGTTTATGGTCTGTCAGCTTTGTCTCTCTGCTCAGAAACAGTTGAATCAGACAGCAGCTTATTATTCTACGTAGTTCCATCATTCTACGTAGTTCTATCATTCTACGTAGTTCCATCATTCTACGTAGTTCTATCATTCTACGTAATTCTATCATTCTACGTAGTTCTATCATTCTACGTAGTTCTATCATTCTACTTAATTTAATTGCTCCAAAAAGAGCACACTATCAAGTAAACAGCGCCCCCCCCCCCTCTCCTAACGGTTTATGCACCGTCCGCTCCCCCCCCTCCCCTCCCTGTCTGATTCAGCTTCGTGTATGGAGCTAGTAGTAACTTCTGTGCAGTCAGGTCCGGATTTTCAAACAAATGGATTTAAAAGAAAACTTCTGCAGCAACACTGAGGGAGGCGACCACAACCTTGTCATTACCTGTAAGTTTATTTATTTTCTAAATGCTGTCTTGTCTGACAAACGTAGCTCACACTGTTTGAACTGCCGATGTTGCTAGCAGTTAGCCTTTAGCAAACTCCGACCGCAGCTTGACCTAGATTCTCCAAATAAGGTCATAGCCAAATAAGGTGTAGCCAATCAAAATGAAGTCAACGTGGTCTCCGGGTAAAGCTCCATATCATCACCGGACCCAACTGTATTACTGAGGAAGTGAGGTCTGGTGTTTCAAAACAATACTCCGCTGTAAAAAATGCCGTTTTTTTCTTTGGAGTATTTACATATAAAGTAATGCCAACAACATAAACTAGTTTTTAACTGTTATGTCATCACTCCTTTAATATCTCAAATGCAGCCGGTGATCAGGAAGGCTTCTCGTTTCCCCCAACTTTCATATAATGGAGTTCACCGGGGTCCGAGCCAAAAAGGTCCATAAAAGTCCACAAAAACTTGTCAATATTCCTCCATACTGCTCATCCAATATAATCCAAGTGTCCTGAGTGGGTAGCGTCCAGAATTTACTCGAAATAACATTATTTAGTAGAAAATTAGAGCCTAAACAGTAGTACATCTTACTTTTACGAAGTGCGCATGTGCACGTTCACATAACTATAGAAGCCTTGGTGTTCAGAGCCTATTCTGCCGATAATGCAAGTGTAGTAGAAGAAGTTTGCCGTTTACATTGTGCTAAGAGCGACAGAGCTGCAGACAAACCAGGACAAACACAAGAGGGTCTCAGAGAGGTTGGATATTGATTTAAAACAAACAAAGAAAGATAAAGAGAACGCGCGATCTCGTCTGCTGCGGCTTCCATAATTTCGCGAACGCGCATCGGCGTGCTTGCAGTAGATGCGACGTAGAACTGTTTAGGCTCTAAAAATATACAAAATGACATCATTTCATGTCATTTGTTTTCATTGATCACCATGAGGGGGAGTGGAAAATAAAGTTACATCATTCTGTGAGTGTACTATTCCTTTAAGTAGTGTACATCCGTGGTCATTTCATTAATATTTCTGTGTTCTCCATTATTATTAAATGCATTCTGCATCGTTTCTGTTTAAAAAAACTTGTGGGATTTTTTTTAACCGGGGGATTTTAATAAAGGAGAGGGGGTTGGGGGGCAAGGGGGGTTTTCCGGGTCCTCCTATGAATTTCCGTGTGGGTGGCTGCCTCCCATCGGTGTAAGGAGGAAGCTCCGCGTCCGTTATTATTTCGCTACAGAAGGGAATAGAGACGAAAAAGAAGGTTGGCCATGAGAGCAAAGAAGGGGGGTTATTTTCTTTGCGCAGTGGAGGGATAGTGTGCTGCATACTACTAGTGAGGAGTGGAGGGGGATTGCGCCCAAGGCAGAGAGGAAGGGCAGGGGGGGACGCTGAGTAGGTTATTTTAGGGGGGGGGGGAGGAGGGGTGGTCTCTGTGATCGATGGTGAGGAAGGGAGCGGGGGGGGGGAAGCAAGAATCAGAGGGGGGTAAGTAGGGGAGAAGGGAAAAGACCGCACCAACCCGAGACCAAGACATTACAGAGACCAGGGAGTTCCGAGACCTATGGCTGGGTAATATGGACCAAACATCATATCACAATATAGTTATTTTAGATGACGATAGTCGATATATCCCAGTATTTTTACCCTAATTGTCTGAAAGTTTCATTTCATATCAAACACCTGTTTTTTAGTATTGAAACATGTTTAGCGTAAAGGTATCGCTCCACTGCAGTGATGGAAGTGACAAAACACTGGTTAGAAATGTTTGTTAGATCCAAGTAATTAAAGATAGTTGCTGGTTTTTATGATTTCTTTGTAAAAGTCTTGGGGAGGATTGTCTTCCAGACAGTTTAAATAGTAGGGGTGGGAAAAATATTGATACACGGAAAAGAGGTCCCCTGATTATTTAGTAAGGGTGGGAAAAATATCAATTAACTGAAATACTGCAATATTTTCATATGCCGATACCACATCTATACTCAAAATTGATCTATTTTACTAACGAAATCTCGTAAGATATAGTTGCTCTGTTACAAAATCTTAGAATATTTTGTGAAATCTCATGAAATTTTGGAACAAAACAATAATATCTCGTGAGATTTCATTAGTAAAATAGATCGATACCCCTTTTTTAAACAAAGATATGGTATCGGCATATGAAAATATTGCAATATTTCAATGTATTGATACTTTGTGGTCAGTAGAGGTGCAGCCGGGTCATTATGAAAAAAATAAAGTAAAAAAAATCTGCACAACTAATACTGCAATATAACGATCTGTGTAGATATCATATCTTTTTAATGTAAATATCATATCGCGATATTATATCAATAAATCGCACAGCCCTACTGAGACCAAGAAAAGACCAAAGCCGTGTCTCAAACCGCACACTTGCACAAGTGTACTAGAGTTCAGTGCACAGTCCACACTGTGTCCTTCGTCTGTAGTGCACACTATTGTCACCAAAGCCTGAACCAAACAGAGCACTGCACTTACCGGAAGTGACAGACTAGCATTGCCCGCTAACGAGAGCTAACTCTACTGAGCGGTACGCGGCCTAAACACACGACAGATATAACTGATTAGGGAGGAACAGCTTGGTAGCTACAATATAATGAGTAATTATGCTGAATAATTTCATAAACGTTATTTAAATAGTACAATACCACCTCCGATGCAGCAGGGGGCGCCCCGCTTCGTTCACCACCATTGTTCAGCTCTGAAACAGTTGAAATTCCCGCTTCGTATTTAGAAGATGGCGCTGTAAGTAGCCTGTCATTTTTGCCGTTATTAGGCATCGCCGGGTACTTTAGGCTCTAAATTTTGGCTTAAATGAAGCAGACACACTCAAAAGAGGTTTGAAGTGCTCAAGTGCATGGTTTGAGACACGGCCATGACTTTTAGAGACCAAGACGAGACCACAAATATAAATACTTTGATGATGAATAAAAAAATACTGATGTAGTGTTGCTGTTTTGTGTTTCTATTACCATTCACTTACTTGGAAGGGAGTCATCACTGGAACTGCATTTTCTTGTTAAAACATGGATATTATTCGTGTTGAACCTCATATGAAATTTGCCTAAAAAACTTGAGTTAGAAAGCGGCTTAACTTTCATTTAGACTCTTTGTTCAAACCAAAATGGCCCCAACAGTCTGCAGCAGGTTCTGCTCCGTGTCGTCTTCACCACCTACATAAGGAGCAACTTTCACTAGTCTGGATTAAACAGGAAAGACGACATCATCACTACGTTTGGAAAGGAGCTGTGTCCAGCTGTTATGGAGTCAACTGCATTGCTGTCGGTGAGTCTCGCTGCTTGTGGAGCGTTCTGTTTTTTGTGGATGACATTGTGGTGGACAGTACACAGACTAGCTAACTGCTAACAACCTTACGGTATAAACTCAAACGCCATCTGATTTCGACCCCGTACTCCGTTTAAATTCCGGGATGCGTGTTATGAGCGTGAATGTCTGTAAACGGCTCCACCATCAGTTTCTTCTTTATTTAGTGTGTGAGAGAGGACTGCTGTCACACACAGCTACAGTGTTAGATGAGCCGTGAACTGATAATGACTGGTCGCGGGGTACGGTTTGTAGTCCGCCCAACTACAACCTGGATTTTGCACGGGTGGAATTGTTGGTGAATGGTGAAAGACTAAATAAATAGTGCCTACGGATGCGGGATGAAAAGTTCCGCCTGCAGAAGTGTGCTGTGCACAGTGCCTGAAAATTGCCGGAATAGGTCATCACGCACGGTGTAAACTTGGTGTGTGGAAATGTCCTTGTTTGGGCGTATTTATGCTCTGAAATCGTTTCCCTGGGACAAGGTGTTTGTGGATTGAATTGAGAAAGGCTGGTAAGTTGCTGGTAAGGGTGGTGTTGCTGGTAAGTTGTGGTAAGTTGCTGGAAGTTGCTGGTGGTGAGGTGGTAGGGTGGTAAGTTGCTGGTAAGGGTGGTAAGGGTGGTAAGTTGCTGGTAAGTGGTGGTAAGTGTGGTAAGGGTGGTGAGTTGCTGGTAAGTGGTGGTAAGTTTGGTAAGGGTGGTAAGTGTGGTAAGGGTGGTGAGTTGCTGGTAAGTGGTGGTAGTTGCTGGTAGTTGTGATAAGTGGTGGTGTGTGGTAAGTGGTGGTAAGTGGTGGTAGGGTGGTAAGTTGTGGTAAGTTGCTGTAAGTTGTGGTGGGTGGTAAGTTGTGGTAGTGGTGGTAAGTGGTGGTAAGTTGCTGGTAAGTGGTGGTAAGTTGCTGGTAAGTGGCTGGTAAGTGGTGGTAAGTTGTGGTAGGGCTGGTAAGTGTGGTAAGTGGTGGTAAGGGTGGAAAGTTGCTGGTAAGTTGCTGGTAAGTGGTGGTAAGTGGTGGAGGTGAAAGGGAATTTTCGCGTTTGAACTGCAGAAGTTTCAGAGGGTTTCTGAACACAGTCACTCCTGCGTTACACATGGTAACTGTTTACATGCATTCGGTTTTCCACACACACACACACCCACACACCCACACACACACACGCCACACACACACACACACACACACACACACACACACACACACACACACACACACACACACACACACACACACACACACATAATTTACAAAACACACATTTTTATTTTTGTTAAAGATGCACAATTTTGGGTCAATATGTTGATAACAATACTACTGGTAAGCTGGAAATTATGCACACAGATTAAAAAAAATTAAAAAAAACTTAAAAAGACTGCATAAGTGAAAAAATGTGGAAATTTAAATTGGGCATAATGATGATCTGTTTTAGTAAAGTGAAGAAAATATAAAGGATTAAAAAAAAAAAGTTCTTTTAATAGAGGTGAATGGGTTCAATTGGAAAATTGGTTATTAATTTTACTTATTTAAAATGTTAACTCAAGAAGAAATAAAACGTTTCTCATAGCAAATTTGTAGATTTATAAAAAATGTCTTATGGTCCTCACATTTGGCCGAACAATTTTTAGTTGGTTGAGGAAAAATGGCCTTGGATTGTAAAGGTTGAGACCGGGTGAGAGGATTCCTCCAGCCGGGACTATGGGGCGTATAGGGATGGATTGACAGTTTAAAACATCATAAAAAAAACTCTGTTAAGTTTATGCATGTGTAATGACTCATTTAGGTTGAGGAAAACATCCTGGGTAGTTATAAATAAATCTTTCTGTGCTGCATGTAGCGGATCTATTTCTCTTGCTCACCACTTCACAACCAGCTATGCACAAATGACACAGAGGAGAAACCCACCGCTGAAATAGCATCTCTTTAAGAAGATGCCCATGGAAGTAAAGATTTGTTTATTCAATTAAAGGACTGGATGATGGAGGGTACGCTCTCTAATGATCCATCATAGTGATATCGTTGAGCTTAGGGTCTTACCAATCCTCTAAGTGGATAGCAACAAAATTTGTAGCCTCTGAGCCTGTCTTTGCTCATCTTTACCCAAATGAAAATGTTCATAATGATAGCAGTTTCCCAATTTAATCTTAGATGGAACACATTTCATTCAGCAAGTTATCTTGCCCAGGATAAGAACACATTCAGCAGATACATGGGAAGGAGAGAGCTGGTTGAAAGGGAGCAGAGAGAATGATAAATTTACAGCCAGAATAAGTGTCTAAAAAGCTGCCATGTTTTATGAAAGGCACCCATAAGCTACACTAAGTGAAATGCATTAAAGAGGTTGTGATTTGCCTCTGAGACCATTAATAAGGTAAAATACATGCACGGTTAATTTATTAACGCATGGCTCTTGACATTCATTACCACTGAGGCAGCAGCCCTCAGCTCTACCGGTGTGCCTCAAATCACACACACACACCAACGGGCGCACACACACGTGCACACGGGAGGTTCAGGACAGGCCTGGTGTGAGTGATACACCTCGGGCTCTTTGCAGTTAAAAGTGTCATCATAATCGATCGGTGGAGCGGAAAGATAAACTGGAGCCTGTCCAAATTACAAATTGAACGGAGAATCCTCTTAGCCAAAACTTCGAACGTTTTACCAAACAATTAATTTTAATGAGTGGATTGTCCATTGTGCAGACTCTCTTACTTATTCCCTGTGTCACTGAAATGGGACAAACTTGCTGATAGGGGTGGAACAGTAAAACAGATTGGTACGTCTCTGTTCTCCCATAACTATTTGGCTGACCAGAGGCTGACCTCACTATTATCACTCAACATGCGACAGGGGAAACTGCCAGACCAATTTAAAATTTCAAGATGCTCTGAGCAGCATCTCTGGACCTGTGGCTGATGGTCTTCATTAGGTAACGGATGGAAAATCAGCACCACATTTAGATGGAGACGTGTGTTTAAACAAAGAAAAAACGCGTTAGGGCTCATTTATGCTCTTTTCATGTACAGAAATTGGTATGCTTGTTTTTGAACGTTGCCAGATCTCACTGCCCACATACTCCCACGAGTGCTTTACGTTGGTTTGGTTGTTGGGAAATACATCCATTAGCACAGGGGTCTGCAACCTGCGGCTCCAGAGCCGCTCTGTGGGCCGACTACTACGCCTCTCAACAACGTAAAACTAAAAATAACAAAGAACCAACTCATATTTTTTAAAACACCGGTATATACAAAATAACAGTTGTAGATTTTAGCAGTTTTGTTCAGGAATAATTGTGAATTTCCTAAACATAATGACACTAAAAGTACCAAGGCAATAATATATATTCTTTAAATTTGTTTCTTTTGTCATTAACTTGGATATCAGGGCTTTTTTCCACATAATTTACAACAAATACCGTCATTTTGATTTAACCTTTTTCATACAGTTGAATCACATACAAGACAAGGTGTCTTCTTTTTGCAATTTTTTTCTGAATGTCAAAACCTAAAAGTAGAAATGAAACTGGTTATTTTAAAACGACATCAAATTTTCTATAGTGGGGCGGTAGTTGGTTGAGCAGCCCCCCCATATACAGAGGCTACAGCTCCTCAGCGCAGTCGTCCCCAGTTCGATTCCTGGTCCAGGTCCCTTTGCTGCATGTCACTCCCCACTCTCTCTGCCCCCCACCTGTCGCTATACACTGTCGTATAAAGGCCACTAGAGCCCAAAAAAATCCTTAAAAAAAAAATAAATTTCTATAGTATGTATCAAAAATGATAATTTGCCTTTAAAAAAAAAAAAAAAGTCTCTGGAACATCTGCAGCTCAAAACAACAATAAAATTCTTATTAATAGAATAATAACAATAATCAACACCCTATATCAGGTTTATTAGGCAAACATAATTGTTAGGGAACTTAAACAAATATATCCCCATTTCAATGATTTATTTTCACCAGGGAAACCAATATAACAGCTCAACATTCACAAATATACATTTCTGACATTCAAAAATAAAACAAAAACAAATCAGTGACCAAAATAGCCACCTTTCTTAGAAAGGACATTTAAAAGCTGCCATTCATGGATCCTGTCAGTGTTTTGATCTGTTCACCATCAACATTGCGTGCAGCAGCAACCACAGCCTCCCAGACACTGTTCAGAGAGGTGGACTGTTTTCCCTCCTTGTAAATCTCACATTTGATGAGGGACCACAGGTTCTCTATGGGGTTCAGATCAGGTGAACAAGGAGGCCATGTCATTAGTTTTTCTTCTTTTAGAGCCTTTCTTGCGGCCACGCTGTGGAGTACTTGGATGCGTGTGATGGAGCATTGTCCTGCATGAAAATCATGTTTTTCTTTGAAGAAGGTGTCTTCCAGAAACTGGCAGTAGGACTGGGAGTTGAGCTTGACTCCCTCCTCAACCCGAAAAGGCCCCACAAGCTCATCTTTGATGATGCCAGCCCATACCAGTACCCCACCTCCACCTTGCTGGCGTCTGAGTGGGACTGGAGCTCTCTGGCCTTTACCGATCCAGCCACGGGTCCATCCATCTGGCTCATCAAGACTCACTCTCACTTCATCAGTCCATAAAACCTTAGAAAAATCAGTCTGAGAAATTTCTTGGCCCAGTCTTGACGTTTCAGCTTGTGTGTCTTGTTCAGTGGTGGTGGTTTTTCAGCCTTTCTTACCTTGGCCATGTCTCTGAGTATTGCACACCTTGTGCTTTTGGGCACTCCAGTGATGTTGCAGCTCTGAAATATGGCAAAACTGCTGGCAAGTGGCCTCTTGGCAGCTGCACGCTTGACTTTTCTCAGTTCATGGGCACTTATTTTGCACTTTGGTTTTTCCACACGTTTCCACACGCTTGGCTGGACATCACTTGATGCGCGTCAGGGGTGTCAAGACGCTGGAAATCAAACGTTTGATTTTTTAGTGACCCAGCTTCCAACTTTGGGCATCAGGCGTGATTTTAACGCCAAAATGGCGAGGACGGCCATCATCCAGACGTAACTCCTGGATCAGGTGATGAAATTCACTGAACTCCCAGAACTCTGGAGAATCTGCCCAACACCGCACCACCCCTGTGGTTGTGGTGGTACTGCTCCGTTTGCTGATCTGGGTATGCTTCTGCAAGCCTTCTGCAAACAGATTAAACTCCAAACGTCGAATCAGAGTACGAACGGAGGGCTCTGTCGTCGTATATTTAACTGTGAGCTTTAATGAGTCCTTAGCGTGAGTTGCATCACTATGGGAGCTCCATCATGATCTGAGCAAAAACTGACAAGTGCTTTTGGCTTGCAGGAGCCTTTCCATTCTTCCTAAACTACTTCCTCATCTTCCACAACTGTTCCTACTGAAACTACCGCTGACTGTACGCTGTAATGTCAAAAGTACTGCGATGTCTGCTTTACACATGAATTTTAAAGACTACAGCCCTACTCTGATGGGATTAGTATTACCTCCAGGACCACTTGTAATAAACAAATTACCCTCCGAAGTCTGTTTTTTTCTGTTGCACATTTGCATGGGATAACTGAAGTCTGGGATTTTACTGAAATTCAAAGACATCGAGCAGATATGATGTCAACACGTTGTGTATAGCTATCTGCGTTTCCATCAGCAGCAGATAATCATTCAGAGACAAATGTGTTGAAATAACTTTCGGACAGTCGTTACCGACACGTTAAGAACTTGAACCATGTCTGCATGTTGTCCAAAATAAACGTTTCTCGCCGCAGGAAGATGCCATTTATTTTCCACATAGGCCTGTATATGACTGGTGAAACTTGCACTGACTCCAAAGTTAATGCTTCATAAATGATCATAAACATAATAATTTGGAAGGAAAACCTATTTTCAGCATTGATTCTTCGCTAAAAAGAAAATTAAATGCATTCAGGAAACAGATACCACCAACCCCCCTCATTTTTGCATTGGATTAGTAATATCAGTGGACAGAGTTCAACAAATCATAGTAATCATAAGTAACCTACAGGGAAATGATTACATCCCAAATCACAGACATGGCCGATTCTCATGGGATTAAAATCACAGACAATCTCTGTAATTATTACAAATTACATGTGGTCCCAATAGTTGGTTTCCTGTTTACAAACATTGGCAGTTGCTAGGCAACCAGGGGGCAAAAAGCCTGTTTGTACTGCAGTCTACGGCCAAACACTCATATCATTTATAAAAATGTAAAGTAACTTGATAAAACAGAGATCGATGTATGCTAAATTATATTGTATAAATCTGTATTTTGATGACAAATAAAAAAATACAGATACAGCGTTGCTGTTTTGTGTTTCTATTACCATCGCACTAACTTGGAAAGGGAGTCATCACCCGGAAACGGCATTTTTCTTGTTAAAACATGGATATTATTCGTGTTGGATGTCATTTGAAATTTGCCTATAACACTTAAAGTTGTACTTCCGTGGTCATTTCATTAATATTTCTGAGTTCTCCATTATTATTGAATGCATTCTGCATCGTTTCTGTTTAAAAAAAACCTTCTGGTTGCTTAGTATCCAGCTGTATTTGTATACTAGAAGAGAGGCTTGTGGTCCAATGTCAGGCTTTTCCGGGTCCTTCTCATGAATTTCCGTCTGATTGGCTGCCTGCCATCAGTGTATGAAGGAAGCTCCGCCCTCCGCTCTTATTTCGCTACAGACAGGAAATAGAGCCGACAAACAAGTTTGTTCCGTCATGCTAACAAACAGTTAGCTAATTAGCTTCTCAACTCCGAAGTTACAGTCGTGCCGTCTTTACTTCTAGTGTGTAGTGGAGGGTTACCTGCCTTCCAATGGACAGATAGAAACCCCACGTGGGATACGCTATTTGCAATGTTACGTAGAAGTGCGAGGCTGTTCCCGATTCGCTCTTTTCTTCGTATTGTTTCTGTGATGAGGAAGCACAGCCGACTGGGGGGAACGCAACGCTAGCAAGTCAGCATGTGTAAGTAAACAAGGGGAAACCCTCCGTATTTCAGAAGGAGCAAGTTAAATGGGTTTTCAGTGGAAGGAGGCCTTTAAGTTAGAAAGCAGCTTAAACTTTCGTTTAGACTCTTTGTTCAAACCAAAATGGTCCCAACCGTCTGCTGTCTGCGGCAGGTTCAGCTCCATGTCGTCTTCACCTCCTCCATACAGGAGCAACTTTCACTAGTCTGGATTAAACCAGGCAAAGATGACATCATCACTACATTTGGAAAGGAGCCAATTCCAACTGTTAGTGAATCACCTGCATTGCTGCTTTTGTAGGTATGCTTTATTGTGGATGAAATCCTGGTGGACAGCAGACAGACTAGCTAACTGCTAACAAGCTAACGGTAGAAACTCAAACGCCATCTGATTTACGACCCCATACTTCGTATTAAATCTCCGGGATGCGTTGCTATGCAGCGTGAATGCTTGTAAACGGCTCCACCATCAGTTTATTCTTCTTTTTATTTTGCGTGTGTGAGCAGAGGACGGCTGTCACACAGCTAGAAAGTGAAGTTTTCATTGTAATTCTTTCTTGATCCGCTAGGGGCTCCAAAACAGAGCAAATCCCTACAGACTCCCATGCTAAAAAGACCAACTTCAAAGCAGAAATAAACATGTTTACAGCAGGAATAAACATGTTTACAGCCTGGTTCTAAACCATTTTAGGATTAATAGGTCAAGTTTACCTTCATTTCAGCTGTCAGGGGGGTGACAGTTTTTTTTATAACTCATCTGTTTAGATGTTATTTAAT
Source organism: Atherinomorus stipes (assembly GCA_023101725.1). NCBI lineage: Eukaryota > Metazoa > Chordata > Actinopteri > Atheriniformes > Atherinidae > Atherinomorus > Atherinomorus stipes. Next base: position 61,833 of record JALJCO010003022.1, read on the forward strand.
CTTGAAATTACACATAATTAGGGCGTGTCCTTTTGACTGATGTTTTTAGTGGCTAACAGTTAGCTCCTTGTATGCTTTGGGTAAGGTCTCAGTCTGCAGCAAAGTAACAAAATGGTGGTCAGATAATAGTCTTAACATGTCTTACCTTTATCCGGCTGCTCAAGAGGCTAATCTTCGTTAGCTCCTGTTAGTTTTATAGTTAGCTTGGTTAGATAAAAAAAAAAAAATTTGGGGAGTGCTGGGAGGTAGGTGGATGTTGTAAAAGATCTTCTAAAATTTTTTTTTTTTTAATTAAAAATATTTTTTTTTTTATATAAATATAAGTTAGGGTTTTTTTTGATGGAGGATATTTTTGGTGGTGGGGTGGGTGGGGAGGGGGGGGGGTTTTTTATTATTGTTTTTTTTTTTCATTGCTTGGATGATATGAAACAAAGGGAGAAAAAAATAAATACCGTGATAATGATAAAAATCTCCAAAAAAAGAAATTAGGAAATAAGAAAACAAGTGGAGAGAAGAGGAGAAGAGGGGAGGGAGGGGGGAGGGGGGGGGGGGGGGAGGAGAGGGGGGGGAGGTGGAGGGTTCACGATTGTTATGGGTGGGGAGATGGGAAGGGTGAGAAAGATGGGGGAGGAGGAGGAGGAGAGAGAGAGAGAAAAGGGAAAGGGAAGAGAGAGGAAGTGTGTATCATGGGTTGGGGGGAGGATGGAAGAGGAAGAAATGGTAAGGAACGGGTTAAGGGGGAGGGGGGAGGGAGAGGAAAAAAAGAGGAGGGGGGGGGGGGAGGGGGGGGGGAGGGGAGGGGAGAGAGGGGTGGGGTGGGTGGGGGAACAGGATGGGGGAGAGAAGAGGAGAGAAGAGAGGGGAGATATGGAGTGGGATTCTGTGATATAATATACCCAGAGAGTTTGTGTGAGTTTGTAGGGGGATATATATAAGGGTATATAACACAGGAAGAGTCTGAGATGTCATCAGCTGTGTTGGGGGAAAAATAAAAAAGCAAAAAAACTAATCAGAGGTCTTAGGGAGCTCCAAGGGGACTTCCTTTCTTCTATGTCAAAATTTAGAGAGAAGTTTGATGGAGTCTAAGAAAATAAGAGGTGGGAAATATATTATGGGAAACTATAAAAGTATATAGATCCTCTGCCCTGCCTCCTTTAGGAAGATCAGATAATAAAGTGGAGCTCCTCACCTCCACCTACAAGCCCCCAATTACAAGCAAAAAGAAAAGAAGAGGGGGGTGAAAAAGAGGAGGATTAAAGGGGGGAAGATGGGTGGGGGGGGGTGTGAGGGGGAGAAATGGGGAAATTCTGGGAAGTCTGGGGAGAAAAAGAGGAGAAAGGGAGAGTGTGAGAGAGAATAAAAAAGTTTGTGTGTAAAATATAGTGAGAAAAAAAGAGAGGGGTGTGCCCAATAAAAAACACTCTAAAAAACAAGAGATGGAAAAAAGTGGAAAAAAAAAAAGAAAATTTTAGAGGAAGGGAGGGGGAGAGAAAAAAGGAAAAAAAAAAGAAATAAAAAAAGAGAAAGAGGAGAAGGAGGAGTGAAAGGAGGAAGATGGGAAGAAGTGGAGAGAGAGAGAGGGGTGAGGGGGGGGGAGAGAGGAGAGAAGAAGAAAAAAAGGGGGGGGAGGGAGGGGGGGGGGGGGGGGGGGAAGGAAAGTGATAATGAATTGAATAGGTCCAGTTCCCCCTGCGACCACCAAACAACAAACCAACAATCTCAAAGAGCCAACGAGTTTCCTGTCCCACCTCTTCACCTTCTTTCAGCTATGGAAATGAAGTCAAGCACCTCCCCCTACACTAGAAAATCATAAACAAAGACATCCTCGTCCACCTCAGCCTGACTCTAGAAATAAAGAAAGAAGAAAAGGAAAAGAAAGGAAGAAAAAGGATGTGAGTAGGGGGGAGTCCAAGAGGGAGTAAGAACAAGAGAGAAAAGAATTATGAGTATTTAAACATCAGCATACAAGCAAGAGAGAGACAGGAGTGTGAGAGAGGTTGAGAATAGTCTGCTGAATAAAACCCGTAAGAGAAAGACCCAAAAAACTAAAAAAATAGACCAGATGAGTAGCATCAGAAGCAAGATGAAGAGTGGGAAAGCTCAGGATAGATAACAAGGAAATAATACATGCAAGAGAAAACTAGTAGGATAAAAAAGGTGGGGGGGGGGAGGGGGAATGTGATGAGTCGTAGAAACAGACCTCCTATGAGAGCTGAGACAGAAGGTAAGAGTGAGAGGGTAATTTAAGAGTAAAGTTATATAATTTTAATAGATTCTATGTAAATGAGGTGAACGTCATGTGAAAGTCCAAGTACCACCTGATGAACACTTAAAACTAAAAAATCACAATAGATAAGAAAGGAGAGGTAAGGGGGAGGGGAGGTGGTGGGATAGGGGAGAGGAGGAAGGGAATCACAATAACATTTTATTATAAATTCATATATAAAGTAAAACTAGATTTGTGGTATGAAAAAATTGTAATCTGTGGAATTTGTGGAGTGTGATGGAGGGGAGAGGAGGGGGAGGGAAAGGGAAGAAATGGGAAAGGAGAATGGGAAAGAAAAATAAGTAAAATAAAAAGATAAAAAAAAGGAGAAAGATTTAGGGAGGGAGAAGTAAGAGAGAAGCATGACTAGTTGGAGGGGGGAGGAGGTGGGGGAGGAGGAGAAGGAGTGGGGGTAGGTGGAAAAAGAGGGTGGGGAGGGAAAGGGGAAATGAAAAGAAAAGAGAGGGAATCAATGGAGAGAGAGGAATATTAATAGGAAAAAAGTTGAGGTTTATAAGTGGTGAGAAAAGGAAAATGGGAGAAGTGGGAGGAGAAGAAAGAGGGAGAGAGAAAAAAAAGAGATGAAGAAGAAAGGTAGGGGGAAATGGGGGTGGGGGGGAAAATTAAAAAGGGTAAAAAGGGAGAGAAGGGGAGATCAATTTCAAAAGGGAGGAATATCAGGGTTGGGGGGGAGGGAGAGTGGGGGAGGGAGGGGGTCGAGGAAGCATAAAAAAAGAATACTTTTTAATAAAAAAAAAGGTTTTTAAAAAACCCGGGGGGAAATGGATTTTTTTCATTTCATTTACCCAGAGTACGTTGGCTGTCAGCCATTTGCCCCGCGGCCGCGCTGTGCCCGTTTTAGTATTTTCCGGGAGTGACGACAAACGTGACATGGCAAGATGGTGAAAGACTAAATAAATCATGTATCTGAACTAGAGCTGTGCGATTGCCTCTAAATTTCAAATTGTAGATTGTCATTGCTCAAGATTGCCAATACACGATTAAATTGGGGGGGGGGGGGGTCTTATGTTGATTGCTACCAGTCAGCATGGCTGCGTGAATAATCCGAATTTGATTGCATGTATGAGGTGAAACTCCTGTGACGTGGCTTTGTAATAAGTACTATTATACTTATTACATATATTGTATATGTATATATTACTAATAATATGTATAAAACTATGTAATCATATAATACTTTAATATTTTAAGTTCCATCCAGGCTAGACTGCACTCACAACCTTAAAATCAGCTTTGCTGGATGATGTGTTTATGAAATCTCTTTATGAAAGCCTTTGTGTGAACATTTCAGTAGTCACACATTAAAATAATATTTATTTGTAATTAGTCTACTCTGTTGAATGACCCCATAGCAAACGGGCTGCGTCAGTTCAAATCGAAATGATGCGTCCTGTCACTGTCACAGATATGCTGACAGTGTAGCTGCACTGAGGAGAGAGAATGTGGATTGTAGGTCTTTTGTAAATGGGTCTCTAACAGTCATGTATTTCCTCCAGAAACATCTCTAAATGCACAGTAGAGGACCGTTTTTTTTTGTTGTTGTTTTTTGGTTTTTTGTTTTTTTCAAAATTGCCTTGATAAATGGCAAATTGCCTGGAAACCTTCCAATTGCCAATATACGATTTTTTTTGGTGATTGTCCCAGCCCTAATCTGAACCTGCAGAAGTTATCAGAGGGTTTCTGAAGACAGTCACTCCTACTGTCCTGTTATCACCATGGTAACTGTTTACATGCATTAACATTTGGATTTTTGCAACCAAACAAATACCAGGACTCAAACATTATATTTCCCCAACACTTTCACGCCATCATGACCTCATCTGCATTAAAAGTCGAGTCTTGCATGTAAGCGCACGTGTTCTCATAGTTCAGTGATGCTTTTCCTGGGTTTTCTTGCCCCCTGGTTGTTCGCGCATCGTATCTGTGATGTTGCTCGGAAACCATCTACAATACTGTACTAATCCCGTCAGAATAGGTCTTGTGATTTTAAACCACATTCTTGGCCGAGTTGCACAAAATTGCTTCACCAGATTAGACCTGGAAACAGCTGACGTGTACAAACATGTTGTTTCTGGTTATAATGAACATTTCATGGAAGGTTCTAGTCTTTCATGTTAGTCACCATTGCTGCATGTCTGTGACTGTATAGCCCCTTTCAGACTTGCACTGGAAGGCGGTAATATTATGGACTGTGTCCTTTATAACGCCTGCATTCAGACATGCGTACTGGTCTTTTACCTCGGAGATGTAGAGGACATGTACCGGCTGGTCTCCATGACAAACTGCACGTTGTTTTGACTGAACGCACAAGAAAATGTTCCGGACTGAGTAGAAGGGAGAGTGGGACTGTGCTGACTTTTCCGCAACATTTCTTGTTGTCTGAAAGCACCCGGGACGCGGTAAGTCTGCAAGGAAGCGGCATGTTTGAAAAGATGAGTCTGTTTAAAGAGCGGATGAACTTTTCCGCTCATGTTCCACAATGCAAGTCTGAAAGCGGCTCATGTGTGTTCGAGTGTATCAGGGCTGCCTATGTTTGGCTTACCGTGCCATTTTACTCTTCCTCAGTTACTCGGAGTGTGCAGTTGTTTCACACCTAAACCATCAGATGAAGACGGCTTCAGTGTGCTGAGTTACAGTGACATGCAGCTCTTTATTGGCAGTGACAGCATTGTAACAATGGAGAGAAATTACAGTATTTTATGAATTATAAGTCACTCCGGAGTTGCATCAGTCAAAAAATGCATCATGAAGAGAAAAAAACATATATGAGCCGCAATGGACTCTAAGTCATAATATTTATCTAGAATATCCTATCTGTTACTGCTAAAAATGTCCTTATCACTCCGATTCTCAAAGTTAATGTCTGTAAATGATCATAAACAGAATAATTAAGAAGGATAAACATGTTTTGTGAGGATCTGTTCCACCACGCAGACAGTACAGCCAGATGTCCAAAATGAACTGCTCTCACTGAGATAAGGTTGTTTTGGGAGTTTTGCCCTTGAAGCAGGATATTGTTGTCATAGTTGCCTAGAGTGCCTTCATGTGACATGAGACGGTATTGTTGACTCCTTGGCACATGTCTGTCAATATGAATTAACACTTAAAAATATATGAAAGGCTGAATATGGAATACGGACAGAACAGCGACATCACGTGTATCTAGGTTGCAGTTGCAACAGCAGAAAAACACCTCCAGCTGTTTGGTTGTGTAGAATATTATCCCGCTGGAAAATGGGTAAAGAAGGTTACAGGAGGTTAAATGTTTAGAAGGTATCTTAAACACCCATTTTTCTTACAGTTGCCATACTCGCTGCTGATATGTCAGAGACCAGCAGCTGCAGCATGTCCAACAAGTAACACAGAGGAGTTTATAACTGACAGCTAACAGTAGCCATGTTAGCAAACAAGTTAGCTTACCGATCCAGGAGTAAAGTCGCCATTTCCGCATTTTGACGGCATGGAAAACGTTTATGTGGGTCCATCTAGTTCAGCTTCACCTAAATTTACTCCAGTTTTTGCTCTTCTCAGGTCACTCCTTATCAGAGACGATAACATATCTCCGGCTCTGAAGCAGCTGCTGGACTTAACGTCTCCACTGTTTCCCTGCACCAGCCGTACTGTACCCTACATACTGTAGCCACACAGAGATCGTATTTGGTAACCTGCAATGGTGGCGTGTATTGGCTTGTAGACGTAAATATAATGCCATTGTCAAACCCGCTGAAATTTATTTTATGTTTCTTTTCAGGCCCAATATAATTTTTTTTAGGAAATGTACTTTAAGTCTGCAACCCTTCAAACAACTCGTGGAGGTATTACTATTTCTTTAAATATAGCTTTTAATAAAATGTTCCATATTCAACCTTTAAAGTTATACCGTGTAACTTTTGACTCTGACATTAAGCCTAAAATTAGCAGTATTAGATGATTTTTCGTGCCAATATACAGTGACAGTGGTCAGCACTCTAAGCGGGCTGCCCTCTGCAGAAACCAGATATCGTAACTTTGGAGAGGCGGGCCGTCAATGAAAGTGAAGTTGCTTTACGGCTCCTCATTCGTAAACACAGAAAGCTCTACTTTTCTCTCATTACTAAAAGCTTATTCATGGCGGAACAAAGTAAAAAGGTGAAATTGATGTCTGAGCAGGCCAGAAAAAAAAGAGACGAAGGGATCACGGCAGATCAGAAACACAAGTGGATGTTGGAAAACAATTCAGTCGTTGGAGATTTCTGAAACAGCAGTGTGGAAGCTAAACCCGCTCTCTGTTTGCCACCGTATCATTAGACTGTAAGTAAGTTTGGCTGTTGTGTAAACATACAAAAATGTGAGGCCTTTTTTTTAGTCAATTCAAAACAACGTCGATAGGGGATTATCACGCTTCCGTGTTCCGGTTTCCGGAACTTGAAACATTTAGCCGCTTCCTCTTCCGGGTCAGTTCAATGTCACTGCTCTGTTTCACCTCATAAATTGAATAAACGCCAACCCTACTTAAATTTTCATGGATTTCCCGACTGAAGTGATACTAAGGAAGAAGTGGATCAAAGTGATTCGCCGGAGTGAAGGGCCGAACTTTTTAATAAAACAACATAGCACGTTTGTTTGTTTGTAGCCGGCACTTCAATGATGCAGACTACACAGCTAGCGTTAGCAGGCTAGCGATTGCTGACGTGCCTAACTTTGTGCGTCTTAAAACCCACAAGCATCTGAAAATGGGGTCTGTACCCCCCCGTTTCCAGTGGAACAACTGGGGACTGCCAAGAAAGGAGACGCTTTCAGATGCTTGTGTGTTTTCCGCCGCACAAAGTTAGGCACGTCATCGAGCTGGCTAATGGTAGCCTGCTAACACCAGCTGTGTAGTCTGCCGGCTACAAACAAACGCGCTGCGTTGTTTTATTATAAAGTTCGGCCCTTCACTGCGGCGAATCGATCACTTTGATCCACTTCTTCTTAGCATCACTTCAGTCGGGAATCAATGAAAACTTAAGTATGGTTGGTGTTTATCCGATTTACAAAGTGTAACAGAGCAGGGACAGCTATTGCTGAAATTGCTGGCCCGGAAGAGGAAACCTAGATTCCGGAAAGTTCCGGAAAGCGTGATAATCCCCTATCAGAGCCGTATAAGCTGCCGATAGTTTCCTGTTAGCGAAATGCGGCTAGAATTACTATAGACCAAAGCTAACGTGACTCCCTAAACATTTTGCGCAATTGTGGCTGGTTTGCAGCAATAAATGCGTCTGTTATTCATATTAATATCAAAGAAGTAACAGAACGATCTGCAGTTTGCTTGGTTTAGTTGTACATTTTCATACGCTGTTCAGAAGGAAGCCGAACCACTGTAACGTCCCGTAAGCTGAGCTAATCCAGATGTTCTCATAACAAACGTGAGTTTTGCCAAAGTTACGACTTCATTCAGTGCTCAAAACTACAACTTGGTTTCGTGGCCGGTTTTGATTGCGCATTTATCTTTGCATTGTGCGTTTGTGTGTGTGATGTTTCAGCTATGTAAACATATATAATTGGAAACAGAGGCGCATACCTGCACCAGGGGCAGATCCTCCAATGGCGAAAAATCCTTTTATAAAATTTTGAATCTTGATGGACTCGTTTATTTCAATATCCAAACACGGGAGGGGAGATTTAAATTTGCGTCATTGCCGTGAGACCTGTAAGACGTTGGCGCCGTTACAGGTTTAGCTCCTAGTGGCCAAAAGTTACACGGTATAGCTTTAAATTGTATATACTTTGATATTTTAGTGTGGCAAAGCAGGAGCAGCCATACTGTGAAAAAAAGTGTGACTTATAGAGAAAATACAGAAAATACAGTACTCAGATCACTTATTAGCGAAAAAAAAAGTTACAATAGATAGACACTTTATTCATCCCCAAGGGGGAAATTCAGGTGCCCTGTAGCACATAGTATGTGTCATACATACATCCATACTGTACACAATAAAAAGATTTAAAGAAAATATTAAAAACATAAATAGACATGTTAAAAAGTTACGAACGATAGTGACTGCATCACTGGCTCAGACTCAAAGAAAGTGGGAGTTTTCTCTATAATTATTTTTGTTACTGAATGGAAATGCTGGCTGAAGCACAACATTGTTGTAACATCAGTTTTTAGCCTCGGCTGCTGCAGACTGATCATTTTCCAGACTGTATGACTGTTCTGCTGTTATGTATGTATGCGGTAGCAGTATTTCCCTCTCACCCGTTCTACTAACATACCTTTATCCAATCACATTGCTGTTGCTTCTAATTGTTTTTTAAAAATCAAGCAAACAATATTTTTAATAACATTTAATTTTAAGAATTGAAAGGACTTTATATTAGATCAGATATATTTAATTCTGTTTCTGAATTTTTGGTTTTTGTTGAATACAAGGCTTCAATAACTGAGAAATCATTATGTTAGCCAGCACAAAAAGTTGAGCTAACAGGTGTATTAAGAGATAAGGCCTATTTGAAAAGATTGTGACCTTGAATTCACTTTTGGAGCACGCTTTATACAGTATATTCTGTTTGTATGCATGTACACATGCACACATTGACACATACACTTTGCATTTCAGCAGCTGAAGCAGATTTGTTCAAAGCTGGATGAGCAAAGGAGCCAAATTGCTGACAGCTGTTCGTATCAGAGCCTCGCCACTGCTCTCTGCTTTCATAACCAGCTCTCTCACCCTGCATGCACCCCCTAGCTACACACTCGCATGCACACACCCACACACACACACACACACACACTATTATTGTGGCTTTTTCTATGCCTTGTACTGCTCCTCTGCTCTCTTGGCCCTGCAACCACTGACAGACAAGCATAGTTTTACTGTGTACAACATCCACATAATTAAAAACTAATTAAAATGCACCATTTATTAAAATAATTTGGCAAAATGAAATTTAAATTTAGTTCTTAGATCATATTTTGAAGGGTTTGACAGTTTTATATATTGAAGCCATAAGGGGGAAGAAAAAAAAATCCCATAATTTCCTTCTGGGATGAATTCAGCATTTTTCTGTTTCATTACATTCTTTCCACAAATTGGGATTTTAAAAGTAAATCTGATCAATTGAAGCGAGACACTCCACGCAAATAGGGTAAAAAATGTAACTAACTGGTATCACCATGAAACTTTCCTGGTTTGTTCCTCACATTTTTTTTTGTATTGCAAGTTTTCTGAAATTTTAAGTTTAAATATGCAAATTAGGTGTTATATAGCCAAAAATGCGGTAATTTGCATACATTTCTGGGAAAAAAATCCAAACACAGGATTAAAAGAGGTTCAAAGTTTTTTTAAAAATTTTGCTCACATATTAAAGTCAACAGTTTTTCCAGAGGGGATTTTGGATATCTCTATAGATCATTTCACAATTTAGAATATACTATCAACAACCAGAAAAACTCATTTTTAAGCATATTTTGGGATGAATTGTTCTATAAATCAGGCTGCAAAAATTCTTCTGTAAGAACTTTAGGAATACAGTCAGGAGAAAAACTTGAAAGTTTGGTTTCTGTAAATGCTCCTGAAGTGGAGAGTTTTTACCCGGAATAAGAAAAAAAAACTCATTTTGAGAAGACAGCCTTTAAAGTTTTGGATTTTATACACATTTTTGTTCTATAACACTATTTACAGACATCAGATCCAGTCAGATTCATGAGCTCGAAATATCAAGTTTGGATGACATCATTCAGTAAAAAGAGACGTTTCCAACGCTACCAGACATGACGGGTTCAGACGAGCACCACGGTGCTGCTCCGTTTAAAAACACCAATATTAGCTGCAGTTTGAGGAGATTTGGTAGCATCAGACAAAGAATCCTGAAATAAACTCCTGAAATGTTTATTTATGATGTTTTTGTAACACTAGTCTGAAAGAAAACACGTTAAAGGAGGAAAAAAAGTCGAGTTGTTGAGGCTACTTTCATGTAGCGCGCTTTGCTAATCGCTACCAGTCTGTTGCGGGTTTTGCTGTCCTCACTTTCTTTCATTAAACAGCGAAGTTACCGGCTGCTGACCCGTCGGCTTGGGATGACACGTCCCCCTTAACCGGACAAAGAAATATGCAAATAAGGGCCTTAAACGCCGGGTAAATGTTGACAATAGGGATCATGCAAGTTTAAGCACTTACACGGGCTAGTGTAGACGTAGCCGGCTAGCAGCCGAAGCAGGCTGATAACTAGCCATAAGATAGACCTGCACACAAATAAAACATTAAGAAGTTCGAACAATTCAAATCTTATGACATGTTACCCAAGATGCGAAAACAGTCAGGTGGGTGGTCTACTTCACAGCTTACCTCTGTCCTGACAGACAGGTAGGGTAGATCAATAAAACATCAGCAGATGGACACAAACAGAGAGCAGATAAACATATTATTTTATTTTGTATTTATTTATTTATTTAAAAGGGAAAATGCATTTTAAAGAAAAAAAATAAAAAAAAAAAAGGAAAAAAATAGGAAGATAGCCTAGGCGGATTACCCCCTCCTTCCCCCCGAGGAGAGCCCCCCCGCTCCCCCCCCCCCCCCCCCCCCCCCCCACCAAAAAAAAAAACAGAAAAAAAAAATAAAATCAAAACCACTCCCGCCCACGAACAACCCCCCCCCCCCCCCCAAAATCATACATAATGTCCACCGCCCACCCCTATCCCCACCCCATCCCCTCCCCCCCCCCCCCAAAACCAATCACTCCCCCCCTCCTCCCCCTCTCCCCTCCCCCCCCTCTCCTCGCCATCTCCAGCTACCACCCACATCATACATACCATCCATCCAACACAACCCATCCACCTTCATCACTCCTCCACATCAACATCTTTCTTTCTACCCACCCACACACACACAAAAAAACATCATACATACAAACAAAAAAAAAAAATACAAAAAAAATAAAAAAAAAAAAAAAAAAAAAAAAAAAAAAGGCAGTAATGTCCATAAATGAGAGATACACTGTGCGTCGGTAACTAACTTTCATGTGGTCTGTTGTTGGCCACAGACATGCGTACCACTATTCTGATCAGAACTCGGCTCCAGCTCACTCGCCAAGGTCATATCCACACACTTTACAGTCTCCTAAACAAAGGATTGAGATTTTTTTAAATAGTTTTTTCACACATCCCCAGCAACTCTGTTTAAAGCTCTTTTACACACGTTAACTATATATATATATGTATGTATATATACATATATATATATATACATATACAGCCCCTGCAAGTAGGGGCTGCAGCTGCCACCAGGGGGGGCTGCAGCCCCCACAGCTCCCCACTTCCGGCGCCATTGGATCCAGTCCTTATGACCAGCCGCACATCGATTCAGAGCTCAGGGTCACATAGACAGGAATTATTCAATCAATATGCTCACCTCCTTAACCGTCATGTGTTTTGTTAGCATTTCTTACGGGTGTGTTTTGTGTGTGGACGGCAGGAATGCTGCTGATGCTCATTAGGGGATGTAAAGCAGCTCCTAATGCTGAACTCAGCAGTATTGGCAATGTAGATAAGATGCCAAGGGAAAATGAAGAAAACCAACAGTTTATATTTGATATGGAAATGGGACTTTCTTTCAGCTGTGTTCCTAATACTCCTCATTCTGGAGAAAACATGACTTGATATTTCAACCATTCTACTCTCGGCCTACATTTGATTTGATCTCTCTGAGATACACAGAAGCTCTCGAGGACTGGACTTGAGCATCTCTGGGTTAGATGCAGTGATCAAATTTCCCGTTTGGGATGTAGATGTAGTGCAGAAAAAAACAGTTTTCATTAACTACACCTGTGGGATCTGGAAAAAAATCTCTTAAAATAAGTTTTTTAAAAAAGATTTTTTTAAATTTATTTATTTGTATTATTATTATTTTTTGCTTGTAATAAGCAAAAAAAATCTGCCAATAGAACAAGTGAAATTTTCTTGATTAGATTTCTTGAAATAAGATGCATTGTCATAAAACAAGTTCCTATATCTCACTGAAATGCTTCGCTGTAATTTTGTCTTATTTTGAGTGTGATGAGAAATTTTAACTAGAAATTAGAAAAATATACTTTGTTAGATTTGAGTTTTTGCAGGGTGAAGAAAAGAAACTTTTTTGCAGTAGTAGAGATAAAACTGATTCCTTCACAAAGAGCAAATTTCCTATAGTAATTATCAAAAATTATAGTTTGCCTTTTTACAAAAGCTCATGAAACATTTGTGCTCTAAATGACTTAAGCTGGTTGAGGCAAAAAAATGTCTCTTTGGATTGTAAAGGTTGCAGACCCCCGTTCCAGAAGTTCAGACATGAACAGGAGGATAGTCAAAATTATGGACTTATATCTACCACGGTTCATATATAACCTTAGAATTATCATCGTTACAAAATTATTGAATAAACTGGAACATATAATATAGAAAGTGATTATTAAACTTGTAATTACTTAAATAATTTAGTTAAATTTTAACTAACTAATTTTCATTTTATCTTCATTTATTCGTCTATTTTCAGTGGTACTGCTTCATCCAGCTCAGGGTTGCTGGCGTCTATCCCAGCTATCATCAGGCGAGAGGCAGGTTCACCTGGACAGGTCACCTGTCTTCTGCAGGGTCATCACAGAGAGACAGACAACCACCCAGACTCACAACTAGAGACAATTTACAGTGACCAGTGAACCTGACGTGCACGTCTGTGGATGGTGGGAGGAGGCTGGAGTATAAACCTGCACATACATGGAGAGAACATGCGACCTCCTCACAGGAAGGCCACTCATTCTCCCCGGCCGAGGCTCGACCCCGTGACCTCCTCACTGTGAGGCTGCGGTGCGGACCACCTCACCACCGTGCTGCCTTCGTTTGTATTTTATTACTGAAATTAATTCTGAGGTTTTATTTTAAACATACTGTATAACTCAATACAACTAAATGTTAGAAACACAACACTATCGTTTTGAACATTATTTATTCAACAAAATGGAAAATACTAAAGTATCCATGCTCATTCAACAGTTCTGGACCTGCAGAAAAAACACAACATGCATTCAGGATCGCCCAAACAGAAGCATGCTGCTGTATACAGTAGCAGTTCTACATTGATTTATTCCCTGAGCACGTAGCAGCGGTATCCGCTTAATGCTCCTCCTCCAGGGTTTATTTGCAACAGGATCCCCATTAGCTGCTACCAAGGCAGCAGCTAGTCTTCCTGGTCCACATATAAAACAATAATACAAGGACTTCCATCAGACAAACAACAGTGATCCAGTGTAATACCCCCCCCCCCCCCCCCCCCCACACACACACACACACACACACACACACACCCACACACTCCCAATTACCCCCACCTAAAAGTAAGAAAAAAGATAAAATAAAATGCAAGCAGATATGATAAAAATGACCAAGACCAAAAACACAATGTCAAGCACCAATGGAGACAGAGCAATTAATGTCCAGATAAAAGTCCAGAGAGAAGTCTACATACAAAAGTCCATATAAATTCCCAGAAAATCACAAGAAAAACTTTCTGAAAACCAATAACAGCAAAAAAAAAAAAAAAAAAAAAAAAAAAATACTGTTTAAGAAGGAGAAAGAAAAATATATTTACATTTATTTTCAACTGCATGTGATTTTTAGTTTTCTTCTAAAACTCATTTTATTCAAACAAGATTTAAGGAAATGCGGCAACTCATTCTACAAAGAGGAGGCTCGGTATAAAACTTTTCTGCGTATAGCACATGATCTTGGCATCCTGTCTGGTTCTGTGACTATGTCTAAGTTTGACATGGGAAATGTTTTAATGTAAACTTTGAGGCTGAGCACTTGTATATAATACATAAAATTGAACCAAGATATTGGTAGACAGTCTGTCCTCAACTTTTAACCATTAAAGAGCTGTATGCATAATCAACACTTGCTCTAGATGAACAGTTTAGAGCTAAACGGGCAGCTGTATTTTGCACCAGCTGAAGCTTGTGCAAGTCTTTTTTTTTTGATGCAGACCCAGATGACAGAGCCCCGCCAGATGAGACAGAACTAGTGACTGTATTAGCTGCCTGATGGTGTGATTAGTCATGTAAAAAGCACACCTTTTAATAGTGGACACCACTTTTCCCATTTTAGTTGTGATTTTACTGATATGATGACACCATTTTAGTTGTTCATCAAGGGTTACACTTAAGAGCTCAACTTTATGAGCTTGCTCTTGGGAACGGCCCTTTATAGTAATAGACAGAGGCAGCTTGTCTTTTAGGACTTGAGATGAACAGAAGGTTATGCATTTTGTCCTGGAAATATTTAGAAACATCTTGTTATTATCCGCCCAGTTAGACACACAGTTCAGGTCACCTTGTGGTGAGTTCTTTAACTGAACCAGACTATCAGCAGACGTTTAAACTGTTGAATCATCAGCGTACATCAACATTGAAGATTTCTTTAATACCAGAGGTAAATCGTTGATAAGAGAAGAGGGCCTAAGCAGCTGCCTTGCGGAACGCCACATTCTAATTTCTTTGGACCATAAAAAAACTGCCATTAAAATAAAGTACACCACTTGTGTTCTACCAGATAGGTAACTTTTTATCCATCCAACAGCCTCTGCACAACAAACATAAGCTGATAGTTTTTTCAGTAGAAGCTTATGATCTATCACATCGAAAGCTGCACTAAAATCTAATAAAACTGCACAAACAATTTTCCTTTGATTGATTTGAGACAACCAGCCATCAGTCATATGGGTTAGTGCTGTACAAGTTGAGTGACCTGCTTTGTAGGCATGTTGAAACTCAGGACCAAGATTATTTACATAAAAATAATTTGAAATTTGAGAAGGTACAAGTTTTTCCATAATTTTACAGAAAGGAATTTTTATTACCTCCTCTAGTTTTATCGGCCTAAAATTAAACTTACAATTTCTGTCTGACATAATATATTTTCCGATAAGTCTGTGGCTTTTTCATGATTCAAACAATTGATATTGGATCTAATACTCTTTACCTTATCAGTAAAGAAGACAAGAAGTTAAAATAATTTGCGATATCAATTGGTTTAAATAAACATTTCCTCTCTAATTCGATGAATGAGGGAGTAGTAACATTGGACCTACGCAGAATACAGTTTAAAGTCTGCCAAAGTTTCTGACCATTATATCTTGCTTCACTGAGTTTGTTTTGGAAATGCTTCCTGTTTTTGTGTGTTTATTTTAGTAATCTTGTTTTTCAGTACTCTATACTGTTTCCACAAGATTTGATCACCTGATTTTACAGCAGCACATTTCGTCTGATCCTGGTGCGTTATGCAAGTTTTTAATTCATTGTCAAGCCATGGGGCAAATGATCTTTTAACAGCGAATTTCTTCAAAGCTGCATGTTTATCAGCTACCTTGTGTACTATTTCTGTAAACCAATTTAGTGCAGCATTAGCATCATTGATAGCCTGAATAGAATCCCATTTTAAATGTTTTAATATCATTGATTAATTTATCTTCATTGAAATATTTATAAGATTTGGGCATTATCATCTTAGGCCCAGCTGTAGGCACTTTAGTTTTCCTTACCGTGGCCACAATATTGTGATCACTAATATCCACAGGAATGAACACAGTCCCAGAACATAATTCACTGGCATTAGTATAAATATGGTCAATGCATGAAGAGGAGATGATTCCAGATAGAGCAGAAGTGACCCTTGTCGGTATGTTAATCATTTGGGTCACATTACATACACCCGTAGTAGTAACTAATCTTTCTTTCAATGAGCAGGATGAAAGCCAGTTTGTTAAAGGAGTGATGACATAGCAGTTAAAAACTAGTTTATGTTGTTGGCATTACTGCATATGTAAATACTCCAAAGAAAAAAACAGCATTTTTTTACAGCGGAGTATTGTTTTTTTGAAACGCCAGACCTCACTTCCTCAGTAATACAGTTGGGTCCGGTGATGATATGGAGCTTTACCCGGAGACCACGTTGACTTCATTTTGATTGGCTACACCTTATTTCGCTATGACCTTATTTGGAGAATCTAGGTCAAGCTGCGGTCGGAGTTTGCTAAAGGCTAACTGCTAGCAACATGGGCAGTTCAGACAGTGTGAGCTACGTTTATCAGACAAGACAGCATTTAGAAAATAAACTTACAGGTAATGACAAGGTTGTGGCCCCCTCCCTCAGTGTTGCTGCAGAAGTTTTCTTTTAAATCCATTTGTTTGAAAACCAAGACCTGACAGAGACCTGGCACCCAAACAAGACCAAGACGTTACAGAGACCGGGCACCCAAAGAAGACCAAGACGTTACAGAGACCAGGCACCGAAACAAGACCAAGACGTTACAGAGACCAGGAACCGAAACAAGACCAAGACGTTGCACGGTGAGAACTGAGACAAGATCACAACATTACTGAGACCATGAACCGAAACAAGACCATGACATTACTGAGACCAGGAACCGAGACAAGACATAACAGTATCTGAGACCAAGACATTGCACAGACTGGGTAATGTCTTGGTCTCGGTTCCTGGTCTTGGTTCATCTGGCCTGGACTACAACACTACTGGCCAGGTAAAGAAGATGACCGTCTGACTCATCGGTCGGCCAGGACTGAAAATGTCTCGTTCACTGCAGGAAAACATGGAGCAACGGGGGACATTTTAAAGTCTGGTTTTACTTTGGTGAAGGGCTGCTCCGATTATTTTGATAATTGAATAGTCTCCTGCTTATTTTGGCCGTTGGTCGACTAATCAGATCATGTGTAAATTGAGCATATAGAACCAGTCAAAAGTTTGGACACTTTCTCGAAGGAATCTAATGGAAAAATGTGTCCAAACTTTTGACTGGTAGTGTGTCTTTTATCTATTTATTCATTTATGACAATTAGTCGATTGATTGATTGATTAATTGACTAATCGTGCGGTCTTACTTTGGGGTACAAAATTGACTGTTTTTTCACCAGAATTTGTCCAGTATGAGCAGTAGGAGAGGCAGCCAGATATCCACCATGTTTATCTATGTCACTTCCTCTCTTCCCTTAAAGGTTGAAATATGGAATACGGACAGAACAGCAACATCACGTGTGTCTAGGTTGTTTCCCACGAGTTGTGTTCCAAATACCTTTAGCATGCTAACGTGCTAAAATAATTAAGAAAAAAATGCAAAAACAAAATGAAAACAAACCTTACATGGCTACCATTTTGTTTCTTTAACTCATTTGCAGTCTTCATACTTCTCCTCAGTACACGAGCCACCGTCACCATGTTCTTTCATGATCAAGAGGGTAGATAAACGTACCTGTTCCCATGAACCACCTGTGGGGCAAAAACCAGGCTCCTTACACCGTGTGCAACAGCTCTTTATCTGAGTACGGAGTCCTAGGTAAGACTGAAGCTCGAAGGTAGAAGCATCATGATGCTGTGCCACTGTAGTGATGGTCTTGACAGGTTTTGAGCTTGTCAGCGGCAAGTCCAAATGCTCAGATTTTATGGGGAGGCTCAGTTTGGAGACTTTCACAACACAGCCCAGTGTATCATTGACCAGCAACAGATGTAACTGAACTGTAAGCACAC
>JALJCO010003025.1:0-127506 GCA_023101725.1 Atherinomorus stipes
TTTTTTTTCAAACTTTCTTTATTGAATTTTTCGTACTGAACATTACAACAGAGATAAGACAACAAGTAAGCTTGTATAGGGAAGGTTCCCACATTATGAGAATATACACAATGCCTTTGATGTGTTGAGATTGCCTCGATACAATTAACATATATGATAGAAAAAACATGTACATTAGTACGAATTTTACAAGTACCATAAACATCAAAAGAAAAGCAAAATAAAGCCAAACAAAAACCAAACAAGAAACAAAAACAAACAACAAAGGTGGATGACGTTACCAAACGAGTTGAAGAGACCATCACAGAGTAGCTGTGTTATTTTATATTCGACATATCCTATTCATTAGCTCTGTCTTTCAGATTGTAAAAAGATGACCACACCTTCCAAAATTTGTCATCACGCCCTTGTAAAGAGTATCTAATTTTTTCAAGTTCCAGGTGCATCATTACATCTCTAAACCAGTTTATATAAGTGGGGGTTCTGATCGTTTCCAGTTCAAAAGAATTAGCCTTCGTGCGAGCAGACAAGTAAACAGTATTGCCTTGCGCACTGATTGACTTTTAGCCACATTTTGGTCTATTATACCAAGAATTGCTGTTAGTGGATTTGGATCGATAGGACAGTGTAGAGCTTTGATATTGTTAGGAAAATGTTTGTCCAAAAAGATGAAAGCTTAGAGCAACCCCAAAACATGTGTGTCAATGAAGCTGCTGCTTGTTTGCAACGTATACACGTAGAGTCCACATCAGGGAACACCTTACTTAGTTTGAGCCTGGACCAATGGAGCCGATGTATTATCTTAAATTGTATTAAGCCATGTCTGGCACAAATTGAGGCAGAGTGAGTGTAAGTAAGGGCCTGCTCCCAATGTTCCTCTGAAATGTTTGTGCCCAGCTCATCTTCCCATGCTTGCCTCAAGTGCTGTAGAGTGTTGGAGCCGGTATATTGAAATAGTTTATTATATAGGATTGAGATGCCCCCTCTCTCAGCTGGATTATTAAGGAATATTGAATCAATAGGCATTTGTGTTGGAACCCCTGGGAAGTTTATATTATTGTTTTTGACAAAATTTCTAACCTGTAAATATTTAAAAAAGTGAGAGTCAGTGAGCCCAAATTTCTCTTTAAGTTGTGCAAAATGAGGGGAATATATCATCAATGTAAAAGTCAATAAAATTATTAAGCCCCTTGTCATACCAATCATCAAATGTATTGTTACCTAGTGAGGGGGCAAACATGTGGTTCTTTACAATAGGACCCTGCAGTGGGCTGGGGCGTAGATTAAAATGTTTTAAAAGTTGTTCCCACATTTTAACAGTGCTGGAGACTATATCATTGCAGGAGGTTCCAGAAGGCATTGAGGGGATGCCTGAATAAATTAATGCTCTGAGAGAAGATGGAGTACAGTAATCTTGCTCAATATGCATCCAATAAGGGTAGTTCTTCTGAATCCAATAAGACATATTCTTTAAATTACAAGCCCAATAATACAGTTGAAAGTTTGGTAAGCCCATCCCCCCCCCCCCCCCCCCCTCCTCCACAGGATTTAGGTCTTTGTAATAGCTCCTTTCTAATCCTAGCAGGTTTTTTGTTCCAGATGAATTTTAAAATGATCTTATCTAACCTCTTGAAAAACGATTTATTCAAATAAAGAGGAATACATTGAAACAAAAATAAAAACTTAGGTAAAGTGGTCATTTTAATTACATTAACACGTCCAGCTAGCGACAAAGGGAGAAATGACCATCTCTGACAATCTATGACTGTTTGCTCTACCAGTTTTGCATAGTTTTGACTGTAAAGACCTTTGAAGGAACTGGTGATGACAACCCCCAGGTACTTAAACTGATCAGAGACCTTGAAAGGTAAGCTATAGTGTTCTAATTCTTCTTGTGAAATGTTAACTGAGAAAATTGTACTTTTGTCGATATTTAATTTGTAACCAGAAATGAAGCCGAACTGACTCACACTGTTCATTATAACCGGAAGTGATACCAAGGGATTAGAGATATATAATAACATGTCGTCTGCGTAAAGGGAAACTTTGTGTTCTCCATCAGCTCTTTTAATTCCTGTATATTGATGGAGAGAGCGCAGAGAGATTGAAAGCGGTTCAATTGCTATTGCAAAGAGTATGGGTGACAAAGGGCAGCCTTGTCTGGTTGATCTAGTGAGGGGAAAGTACTCTGACCTGTAGTTATTCGTTTGTACAGAGGCCACTGGTGAAGCATATAACAATTTGAGCCAGGAGATAAAGACTTCTCCAAATCCAAACCTTGACAGGGTGGAGAACAGGTATGTCCACTCCACCCTGTCAAAGGCTTTCTCCGCATCCAGAGAGACAATTACCTCAGACTGCGAGTCTGAACCCTGTGTATAGATTATGTTAAACAGTCGTCTAAGGTTGTGCGACATCTGTCTATTCTTTATAAAACCATTTTGATCCTCGTGAATAATTGTTGACACCACCGTCTCTAATCTGTTAGCCATTATTTTTGCTAAAATTTTAACATCAACATTCAAAAGACTTATTGGTCTATAAGATGATACATTTTTCAAATCTTTGCCTTCTTTAGGTATAAGAAAGATTGCTGCCTGATAAAGTGTAGGTGGAAGTTTCCCCAAATTAAAAGACTCGTTATATACCCGTAGTAAGATAGGAGCCAGCTCGTTCATAAAAGATTTATAAAATTCAATTGTGTAACCATCAGGTCCTGGGGCTTTAGATCCTTGAAGTGTTTTTATTGCTTTTTTGACCTCTTCTAAAGTAATAGGTTTTTCTAGACCATCCCTGTCTTCCTGATTAATTGTGGGAATATGTAGGTCCTTAAAGAAATTTTCCATAATAGAGTCCCCACTCATCTCCGTAGAGTACAACTCTGAAAAATATTTTCTGAATTCAGTATTTATTTCCTCTTGGTCTTTTATTAATTTACCAGATTTTGAGATTATTTCAGTAATTTGGTTTCTTTTTTTCCATTACTTTAATCTGATGGGCTAGAAGTCTGCCAGGTTTTTCACCATGTTCATAGAATTTATGTTTGGACCGATTGATTAATTTGACTGTTTCGGTTGTGGAGAGTAGGTTCATTTTAGATTGCAGAGCGGCACGTTTAATTGCCATCTCAGGGTCTGGGTTCCTGGCATGTTGTTGATCTAGGGTTAGTATTTGTTGGGTAATCATTTGTTTATCCTGCTTCTCTTTTTTTATTTTTGTATGCACTATGTGATATAATTTGACCACGAATAAAGGCTTTCATTGCTTCCCATAGGCTATGTACAGATGTCTCAAAGTTATCATTTGTTTCAAGATAGAGTGATATTTGGGATTTTATATAGTTTTTGGATACCATATCAGATAGCAATCTATTATTCATTCTCCAAGTTCTAGTGCCATTAACCCCTGGGAATCCAAGGTGGAGTAAAAGTGGCCCGTGATCTGACAGAGTTATTGCCTCATATTGTATCTTCTTTATTTTTCGTAATAATTTGTTGTCTACCAAAAAAAAAAAATCTATTCTTGAATATGAATTATGGCGTGGAGAGAAAAAAGAATATACCCGTTCAGTAGGGTTAAAGTATCTCCATGGCTCAATAACATTAACAGCTTTTAAGAAATCATGGATCACTTTTGCAGATTTAGACAGGCTCTGCTGTTTTTTTGAGGACCGGTCAAGTAAAGGATCAAGCACAAAGTTGAAATCGCCACCCATTATCAAACTGTGACAATGTATATTGGGAATAGAAGATATCATTAATCGAATAAATTCTTCGTCGTCATAATTGGGTGCGTATACATTTACAAGAACAACAGGGGTATAACAAAGTCTCCCAGTGATGATAATATATCTGCCGTTGGGATCTAGTACTGAATCTGTAAGTGTGAAAGGAGTATTCTTTTTGATCAGAATAGCCACCCCCCTTGTTTTACAGTTGTGGGTTGAATGAAATACATGACTAATCCAGTTTTTTCGCAGGCGAGCGTGATCTTGGTTTTTCAGGTGGGTTTCTTGTAGAAAAATAATATCTGCTCCATAACTATTAACATGAGATAGTATCTTATTCCGTTTCAATGTGCCATTCAATCCTTTACAATTCCAGGATACAAATTTAACCAATACGTCTTTGTCCATTATGATCACACACAAAAGAAATATATATATGTATACACACACACATTATGAGAACGCAAATTTAAAACACAGAAAAGAGGTCTCTTAATTAAACAAGCATCCACCAAACTGAAAACTGTACAACAAAAAGTAAATTAAAGCCGCAAGCGGCATTGAAGGCCCTCGCACCTCTGGCGGCGCTCCGGCCTATGCACCGCGTAGTCCATGTCACATCACGACTGTGTGCCGACTTTCATGCCTGCAGTTTTTTGTGCTGGCTGGGAGTCACCAATTGAAGTTTTTTGGGGGTGTTATGGAGCTATAGGGACTTAACCTATCCAGCACATGTTTATTTAAATGAGTTCAGGATCTGTGGCGAGTTTGGTAGAGATCAACCGTTTTTTATGTGTTATCTCGAGGTCTTGTTTTCATGGCTTTGGGGCTAATTTCACCATGGTTTCTTTTGGCAAATCCACCTGATGACACTGTAGTGTCAGCAAAAGGTTTGAAACGTGAAGTATTTTCAAATATCTGGCCTATATGTTGGATGATCATGAGCAAAGAGTCAGAAAATGACTTAAAAAACTTTTTTTTAATCCCAGAAGGGAAATTCAGTATTGTATAAAGCTCACTTTTTTGGTAAATAGAACATGGATTATTTTGTTGCTTTATTACTATTTCAGTAAGTCACTTTTTTCTTCAGTGTGATGCTGCTGGTAGGAATGAATTTCTGTATCTCTATAGTGTGAAGAGGAATGGTGAGAGTACAGTTCCTTGTGGTGCTCCAGTGCTGCTGACCACCGTCTCAGACACACAACCTTTCAGTCTCACAAACAGTGGTCTGTTCGTTAGGCAATCATAATTCCAGGTGGTTGTGGACGATCAACCTGAAAGTTTTGGAGCTTCTCACATAGTGATGCAGGCTGAATAGTATTAAAGGCACTTGAAAAATCAAAGAACATGACCGTCAAAGTGTTGCCTGACTGGTCCAGATGAGAGTGGGCTCTCTGAAGCAGGAAGATGATGGCGTCTTCAACTCCAAGCCCTTTACGATATGCAAACTGTAATGGGTCCTGAAAGGTGTTGACTTGCTTGTTGAGGTGAGCCAGTAAGAGTAAGAAAAACAGCACTTCCTGTCACCAGGAGGCGGAGCAAAGGCACATTGTGTTCCATGGTGAGAGGGCCAACTTTGAAGCCCCGCTAAAGCCACATACTTTTTCCTATCAAAAAGCTTTTGATAACTTTTAATCACACATGCGTTGGGAACATTCTGACCAATTTTGGTGGCCGTACGGTAAACACCCTAGGACAAGTTCGTTCAAATGCGTGGTGACGTAATGCCAAAATGGTGACTGTAACAAGGGGGCGGGGCTATGACATATTGATAATATTGACATGTTTATGTGTTCAGGGTCATATTGACATCTCACTCAAGAGTTTTGGTTCAGATATCTCATTTTATGTGGGAGTTATATGAGATTGATTTTTCATGGCGAGACATCAAACTTTCAGGCCCCGCCCAGTCCACATGCTTTGACTTATCAAAAATCTTTTGATAACTTTTGATGACACATGCCTTGGGAACACTCTGACCGATTTTGTTGGCCCTACAATTAAAGCCCTAGGACAAGTTCGTTCAAATGCGAGGTGAGTAAAACGCCAAAATGGCGACTTTGACCCAAAATGGCCGACTTCCTGTACATTTTAAAAATATGCTCCAAGAGGATTTTTTGTTTGCCCTGGCATGTAGAACATGTGTACTTATTTTCATAAAGATGGATAGGATGCAGTGGCGGAGCAGCCAAAATAGGTGGCGCTGTTTCACGATTTTGCCCCGAACATGCCCAAACACCCCATAATATGTAAATTTCCACATTCCATTGGGGGGTAGCCAAAATTTGGTGAGTTTTTGAACATGTTCAGACCCCCAAAAGACCTCCCTTTTTTAGAAGTGGATGAAGCATGGAAAAATTAAAAAATATTCATTAAAAATAGAAAGTTGGTCTAAAAATCATGGAAATATTCCTACATGATCAGAATAGTGTTAGCAATGCTATGAATTTTTTTGGTTTATGTCAACTTAAAAATTTCAGATTTAAAAATTGTTAAGCATTTCTTGCATGTAATGGGAAAGTATAAATAATTCTTAAAAATCAATACTTTGATCAAACTTGTTCAAACGCAAGATACTTCACAAGGACTATTAAGAGTATCGTTGTTGCAATTTTGGTGGGAATTGAGTAATCCATTACAGAGATCCACATGTTGAGCTAATTTGCATACTTGTGAAAAAGTAGAGTGTGCGACTTGTCTGTAGAACACAAGTCCCAGTGAGTGAAATGTTCAGGAGGATTCAG
Organism: Atherinomorus stipes; assembly: GCA_023101725.1. NCBI lineage: Eukaryota > Metazoa > Chordata > Actinopteri > Atheriniformes > Atherinidae > Atherinomorus > Atherinomorus stipes. The sequence continues at coordinate 6,472 of JALJCO010003025.1, forward strand.
TGAATATATCCTCCAAATCTTAGCTCTGTAGGTCAAACGCATGATTTTTCATCATTTTCTGAAATTTGGAGGCGTGGCCACATTCTTTGGCTCATAAGTCCCGCCCACTTTTGACAATCATAACCATATTCTAGGATTATGTTCAGGATGTCTATGTGGATATACGTAGTGATTTTGGTGCATATCCGTGCAGCCGTTTTGGCGCTATAAACTACTCACAATTGTAGCGCCCCCTAGAGTTGGAATTTTTCCAAAATCGGTACACACGTAGAAATTGGAGTTGCCTACTTGGTCATTGAATTTCATGTCATTATCTGTTTTCGTTTTTGAGTTATGATCATTTTAGTGGTCATGGCGTCACATCGAAGTTCGCCGTGCCGCCATGACCACGCCCTGCAGTGTAGACAGATGATTTTCGATGGAAGTCATCATCAACATGTTTTCTGCCCTCTGAAGGAGTTTTGACCTGCTTGTGTCCAAAATGTCAGAGAAATGGATGCTCAAGTAAAACATATGACTTCCTGTCACCAGGGGGCGGGGCTATCATGTAATCAAAATATTAACATTTAGATTTGTTCAGGGTCATAGTAGCAACTCACCCAAGAGTTTTGGTGCAGATATCTCATTCTATGTGGGAGTTATATCAATTTGATTCAAGCTCTGACATCAAAAATCAAACATCCAAATTTGAGGCCCCGCCCACTCTACGCACTTTGTCGTATCAAAATTCTTTTGATAACTTTGGATCGTCTACTCCTTCTGAACATCCTGACCGATTTTGGTGGCCGTGCGATAAAAGCTCTAGGACAAGTTCGTTCAAATGCGAGGTGTGTAAAATTCCAAAATATGCAAAAACGCCAACTTTGACCCAAAATGGCCGACTTCCTGTACATTTTAAAAATATGCTCCAAGAGGATTTTTTTTTCGCCCTGGCATGGAGAACCTGTGCACCAATTTTCATAAAGATTGATGTGATGCAGTGGCGGGGCAGTCAAAATAGGTGGCGCTGTCGCGCAATTTCGCCCGAACATGCCCGAGCACCCAAAATTACGTAATTTTTCACATTCCCTTGGGGGGGTACGCAAACTTTGGTGAGTTTTTGAGCATGTTCAGACCCCCAAAAATGCGATTAAAGTGGCGGGAGAAGAAGAAAAATAAAAATAAAAAAAATTAAAGCCGCAAGCGGCGTTGAAGGCTCTCGCACCTCTGGCGGCGCTCAAGCCTATGCACCTCGTAGATTGTGTCACATCACAACTGTTTGAAAAATTTCATGCCTGCAGTTTTTTACGCTGGCTGGGGGTGACCATGTGAAGTTTTCTGGGGATGCTACCGAGCTTATCCAACACATGTCCATGTAAATGAGTTCAGAATCTGTGGCGAGTTTGGTCGAGATCAACCTTTTTATGTGTTATTTTGAGGTACTTACTTTTGGCATGACGTTTGGGCTAATTTCATCATGGTTACTTTTGGCAAATCCACAAGAGGTTTTGACCTCCAAAGCAGGCTGAATAGTATTAACGGCACTTGAAAAATCAAAGTCCACGACCCTCAAAGTGCTGCCTGACTGGTCCATATGAGAGTGGGCAATCTGAAGCAGGAAGATGATGGCGTCTTCAACTCCAAGCCCATTAAAATATTCCAACTGTAATGGGTCCTGAAAGATGTTGACTTGCTTGTTGAGGTGAGCCAGTAAGAGTAAGAAAAACAGCAGTTCCTGTCACCAGGAGGCGGAGCTAAGGCGCATTGTGTTCCATGGTGAGAGGGCCAACTTTGAGGCCCCGCCGATGCCACATACTTTGTCCTATCAAAAAGCTTTTGATAACTTTTGATCACACATGCCTTGGGAACATCCTGACCGATTTTGGTGGCCGTACGATAAACGCCCTAGGACAAGTTCGTTCAAACGCGTGGTGACTTAATGCCAAAATGGTAACTGTAACAATGGTGTGGGGCTCTGAAATATTGAAAATATTGACATGTTTATGTGGTCAGGGTCATACTGCCATCTCACTCAAGAGTTTTGGATCAGATTTTGCATTTTATGTGGGAGTTATATGAGATTGATTTTTCATGGCGAGACATCAAACTTTCAGGCCCCGCCCAGTCCACATGCTTTGACTTATCAAAAATCTTTTGATAACTTTTGATGACACATGCCTTGGGAACATTCTGACCGATTTTGGTGGCCCTACCATTAAAGCCCTAGGACAAGTTCGTTCAAATGCGAGGTGAGTAAAACGCCAAAATGGCGACTTTGACCCAAAATGGCCGACTTCCTGTACATTTAAAAAATATGCTCCAAGAGGATTTATTGCTCGACCTGGCATGTAGAACATGCCTACCAATTTTTATAAAGATTGATTGGATGCAGTGGCGGGGCAATCAAAATAGGTGGCGCTGTTTCGCGATTTTGCCTCGAACATGCCCGAACACCCCATAGTATGTAAATTTCCACATTCCATTGGGGGGGTAGCCAAAATTTGGTGAGTTTTTGAACATGTTCAGACCCCCAAAAGACCTCCCTTTTTTAGAAGTGGATGAAGCATGGAAAAATTAAAAAAATATTCATTAAAAATAGAAAGTTTGTCTAAAAATAATGGAAATATTCCTACATGATCAGAATAGTTTTGGCAATGCTATGAATTTTTTTCGTTCATGTCAACTTAAAAATTTCAGATTTAAAAATTGTTAAACATTTCTTGCATGTAATGAGAAAGTATAAATAATTCTTAAAAATCAATACTTTGATCAAACTTGTTCAAACTCAAGACACTTCACAAGGCCTATTGAGTCTATCATTGTTGCAATTTTGGTGGGAATTGAGTAATCCATTTCAGAGATCCACATGTTGAGCTAATTTGCATACTTGTAAAAAAGTAGAGTGTGCGACTTGTCTGTAGAACACAAGTCCCAGTGAGTGAAATGTTCAGGAGGATTTAGTGAATATATCCTCCAAATCTTAGCTCTGTAGGACAAACGCATGATTTTTCATCATTTTCTGAAATTTGGAGGCGTGGCCACATTCTTTTGCTCATAAGTCCCGCCCACTTTTGACAATCATAACCATATTCTAGGATTATGTTCAGGACGTCTATGTGGATATATGTAGTGATTTTGGTGCATATCCTTGCAGCCGTTTTGGCGTGATAAGCTACTTTAAACTACTCTCAATTGTAGCGCCCCCTAGAGTTGGAATTTTTCCAAAATCGTCACACATGTAGAAATTGGAGTTGCCTACTTGGTCATTGTATTTCATGTCATTATCTGTTTTCATTTTCAAGTTATGACCATATTAGTGGTCATGGCGTTTCATCGAAGTTCGCCGTGCCGCCATGACCACGCCCTTTTGCGTAGACAGATGAGTTTTAATGGAAGTCATCATCAACATGTTTTCTGCCCTCTGAAGGAGTTTGGAGCTGCTTGTGTCCAAAATGTCAGAGAAATGGATGCCCAAGTAAAATATATGACTTCCTGTCACCAGGGGGCGGGGCTATCATGTAATCAAAATATGAACATTTAGTTTTGTTCAGGGTCATAGTAGCAACTCACCCAAGAGTTTTGGTGCAGATATCTCATTCTATGTGAGAGTTATATCAATTTGATTCAAGCTCTGACATCAACAATCAAACATCCAAATTTGAGGCCCCGCCCACTCTACGCACTTTGTCGTATCAAAATTCTTTTGATAACTTTGGTTCGTCTACTCCTTCTGAACATCCTGACCGATTTTGGTGGCCGTACAATAAAAGCCCTAGGACAAGTTCGTTCAAATGCGAGGTGTGTAAAATGCCAAAATTTGCAAAAACGTCAACTTTGACCCAAAATGGCCGACTTCCTGTAGGTTATACAAATATGCTCCAAGAGGATTTTCTGTTCGCCATGGCATGTAGAACACGTGCACCAATTTTCATGAAGATTGATGGGATGCAGTGGCGGGGCAGTCAAAATAGGTGGCGCCGTCGCGCAATTTCGCCCGAACATGCCCGAGCACCCTAAAATACGTAATTTTACACATTCCCTTGGGGGGGTACGCAAAATTTGGTGAGCTTTTGAGCATGTTCAGACCCCCTAAAATGCAATTCTTTCGGCAGGAGAAGAAGAATAATAATAATAATAATAATAATAATAAACGCTTGGATTACAATAGGCTTTCGCACCGCCTTCGGTGCTCGAGCCTAATAATACCCAACCCCCCTTGGAGCGCCCCCCGAGTGGGCGCAAAGGGAACAGTCTTTGACTGTAAACCAGACATTTATTGCCTTTAGCAATCCGTCAGTTAAGCCCAAATCCAGAAGAATTAGCTCCATTCTTAATTATTAAACTATGACAAATGAGCTTTAAATTGTACCATAATGTCTAACCTGGTGAAACAGATAATGATCATATCAGATCGAGCAAGTTGAACAGGTTCGCTATAACGACAACAGGCAGCACTGGTAGAAGAAAAAAAGTAAATAAATGAATTAAGATACATCGTGATCGTTGCCTAGTTCCAAAAGAAATAGTCCCATACCGTTATTTTTTGTTCGAGATCCAGACCTTCCAAAGTCGCTATCCGCTGTTTCCGTCCTTTTGTGCCACCTTCTGATTGAAAAAGTCTTGTGCTGCTTGCGGTGAGTCGAAGGTGTGTCTGGATCCATCCAGTGTGACAGCAAGCTTCGCGGGGAAAAACAGGCTGTATGTTACTCCAGCGACGCGGAACTTTTTCTTTACATCACTGAAAGCAGCGCGCAGCTTCCCCACCTCGGGACTCACGTCTGGGAAAATGTGCACCTGGTGACCCTTGTAGTAAAGCTTTCCCTTGGCTCTGGTAGCGTCTAGAATTTTCTGTTTGTCTGCATAATAGTGGAAGCATACCACTATAGTGCGGGGTCGAGCGGCAGGAGTAGGTCTTGGTCCCAAGCTTCTGTGGGCTCTATCAATAAAGTAAAAATACTTTTAACATGGTTTTGAAGTACTGGTCAAATGTTGAAGTAAACTTGAGAAAAATGTCATTTCTAAGAACTGCAGAAAAATGAGTGCATCTATAATTATATCTATGTGTCTTTATTCTGTATTCATTCTTCCCTCCAGGAAGGTGCAATGCTGCAATTGTAACTATCAAAACAAACACAAAGGGGTGGAATATATACAAGAAAAATGTAGCAATCCCAAATTTCTCATATTGCGAAAAAAACATGGTTTATTACAACGTTGCAACTTCCTGGAGGGAACATCACTGGTTGAAATAAGGAAAAAACTGTTGTAAAAGAGAACTTCAGAGACTCCAGCAAATGCTCTAAAAATACTTTATTTAGATGCACACAAACATTCACATACTGTCATGTTGAGTTTAGAGACAATTCCAGCTGATTTCTACAAAATGTTCCCGTCTTTTTCTAAAAATGAGCTGCGTTGAGCTGAACTGAGGATATTTACAGTCTGAACAGTCAGAAAAGCTAACTTCATCCTTCAGAAACTGGACATAAACAATCTGAACCATCGGGTGAATGGGAACCACTTCATAAACTGGTTTCAGTTGCATCAGACTGGAGGAAACGTGCGATGCAGCAGCTCGTCTTCAGGGCAATAATCTGAAACGTTTGCAGAAACATCTGGAGATTAAGGAAAAAGTGTTTCCTGATTTCACAGAGAAAAAGTTGCCGACAGGAAATCCTTCAGAGATGAAACAATCAGTTGCTGTCGATACAAACAGGAAGTACCAGAGAAGGTCAGAGTTTACTGGTTTAACTGGGACCCATTTGAAGGTTTTACAATGTTGTAGTGCTTTCAGAAACCAGCGGGAAACCAGTTTGTTTTACACCCAATCAGAGCTAGTTAGGACCAGAACCCGACATGAGCTGGTTCTAAGTCCGGTTCGTGTTCCCGTCACGTTCCGTTTGCTGGTTTCTGATGAATCCGTTTCCTCTCAGTGCGTCTCAGCGTCGTAGAAAAGGTTTCCGGCTCTGTGCGGGTTTGGGGACTGAGGTCTTTCTGAGGTCTGACGACCCGGCTCATGACTCTGGAACTGAACAGTTTTCTGACAGAAATCTGTTTTTGGCACAAACATGAAAATAAACCCTGAAAAACTCATAAATACAAACAAAAATAACCCAATAGTAACATTATTACTGCAGATAAATAAACCATCTAATGGTGATGAGGTCCCTTCGCCCAGATCCACCTGAAGACCACAGGTCAGCGGACTCGTTCAGGACCAGGTCTGACCTCAGGGCCTCTTCAGGGACTCGATGTAATGGAACGTGGCCCCCAGAGCCCAGCTGGTCTCCACCTGGTTGATGGTCCTTGCCAGCTGGGACACACAGACGGCAGTCAGAACCCAGATCCCGACCCGATCAGAAAACTCATCAATACCGGACTCACCCTGAGCTGCTTGTGTGCAGGGAAGCCGAGCTCCTGCAGCAGGACTGATATGTAGACCAGGTCCAGACAGAGGAAGGGGTTCTGCAGAGGACTGACGGACAGACCGCTGCACACTGCAGGAAACAGAATCCTCCAATCACAAACAAGCCGGGCTCGGGTCATTATTTTCCTTTTCTCTTCACTGATTCGTTGTTTTATTTGCTCTTCAACCTGATTTAATTAGATTGTGCAGGATTATTTGCGTGTGAGGATCAGAGCAGATCTTCCTGACTGATGGATTATCTGAGTTTCATCAGAAGGTTCATCTCCTCCATATTATTAATAAGCATGAAGGCGGAGGAGGTCTGCTCTCTGCAACTCTGAGCAAAGCTGCAGTTCAGCCGGGCCGCCACCAGGGGGCGCCACCTCACCTCTTTTAGCTGCGTGGACGTAGTCGGACACTCTGACGGTTCCTCCTGTCCGCTCGTCTGAACGCGGGAAACAGATGAAAGAAAAACCAGATGCCAGTCAACGTACCAAACCCATCATGTTCAGAGAAAATAACAATGATCTGATAAAAACACTGAGGCATCCTGTCAGTGATGAGGTCATGTTAATGACATCACCAACACTTGTTCTTTTAAGTCATGGCTGTGGAAAATCTCTGGCTGCAGCTTCAGATGTTCTGCAGTTCTGACCCGGTTCTTATGGAAGCTCATTTCTGCCACTCTGATGACAGGAAACGCAAAACGTGTATCTCAGTTATACCAATTATTAGATAACTAAGACATGATACTGTTACTACATAATGTACTAAGTCATAATACTATTACTAGTAATACATACCGTCTCAAAATTATGAGAACAGTCATAATACTACATACTGTACTAAGTCATAAAACTATTACCAACACTACATACTGTATTAAGTCACAATGCTATTATTAATACAACATATCTAATAATTATGAGATAACTAAGTCATAATACTATTACTAATACTACATGCTGTACTAAATCAAAATACTATTACTAATACTACATATTATCTCATAATTATGAGATAACGAAGCCATAATACTATTACTAACGCTACATACTGTATTAAGTCACAATACTATGACTAATACTACATACTGTACTAAGTCAAAATACTATTACTAATACTACATATTATCTCATAATTATGAGATAACTAAGCCATAATACTATTACTAATGCTACATACTGTATTAAGTCACAATACTATGACTAATACTACATACTGTACTAAGTCATTATACTATTACTAATACTACATATTATCTCATAATTGTGAGATAACAAAGTCATAACACTATTACTAATACTACTTACGGTACTAAATCGTAATAATATTACTAACATTACATACTGTATTAAGTCACAATGCCATTATTAATACAACATATCTAATAATTATGAGATAACTAAGTCATAATACTATTACTAATACTACATGCTGTACTACATCAAAATACTATTACTAATACTACTTTTTTTCAGCAGTGTGGCAGAAACGGGCTTCCATAGCTTCTGGTTTTCAGACATGTTGGTAAAGGTCGGGCTGGTTTCCAGAACTCCATTCTCAGCCAGAACCTTGACAGTCCAGACAGAACGAGGTCCAAGCTCGGTTCTGGTTCTGAACCAGTCGGATCGGCTCTCATCCAGGTGGATGTAAAATTTACTGTAAACCTGTAACACATCGCTCAGTCAGAACAGAGGAAGGAGGTCCAGAGGAAGGAGCAGCATCTGGTAACCATGGCAACCTAAGGCAGTACCGAGTCACTTCCATCCACCTGTCACGTGACCCGTCGGCGCCTGCAGACGAGGAGCAGGGCAGCAGCGAGTTTCTTACCGATGATTCCGAGGTCGGCGGCGCGGTCGTAGTAGAAGGAGAAGGCGTAGAAGTCCATGTCTGCTGCCTCCGTCGCCTTCACCACCTTCCTGTACAGAACCTTCTCCACTTTGGTGAGACACGCCTCATAAGCCGGCTCCCCTGAAACACAAGCACGACCTTTCCACCCGATCCAGTTGCATGATGGGTAATCAGAACTAACGAATCAGATTTCCGTACCTGCTTTCTGTCCTTTTACGGTGTAGATGACGTCAGAGTGTTCCCAGCTGCCCGAGTACTCTGGAGGGAGGCAGGGACTGACCAGCTCAGTGCTGCCCCCTACTGCACACACACACGCACGCATGCGCACACACACACACACACACGCACGCGCACGCACGCGCACGCATGCGCACACACACACACACACACACTACAGTGAGGATTTCTTCTGTCATCCTCTGAGCCAACATGCAGTGAGGCAGTGGTGACCAAGTCCAGTCCCGGAGAGCCACAATCCTGCATCCTCTAGCTGCGTCCCTTCTCCAACACACCTGAATCAAGCGAATGGCTCGTCATCAGGCCTCTGCACAGCTGAATGACGTGCACGAGGTAATCCAGGTGTGCTGGAGAAGGGATGCGTTTAACAGTTGCAGAATTTTGGCTCTGGAGGACTGGACTTGGCCACCTCTGCAGTAAACGATCTGATCTGCGACACATATGAGTCCGTTATTCTGACACTCAGCGAGTCTAGGAAGGAGAATTCTCACCTGAGTGGTTAAATATTATATAATATCTCATTAACGTTTCCACAGAATGAATGAAAATTCAACTAAGAAAAAAAAATAGCTTGTATGTTTGTAGAGTAAAATACTGTCTGTGAAAAATAAATGCGTGGCACGGTTGGAGCCCTTTGTGTCCTTTTATCCTCTGATTTATTGACCTTTTAGAGCCAAATGAGCGCGTAGGAAAACTGAGATCCTGTCAGAAGACCTTCATTTGTTCCAGAGGATCCAAAAGACCAGAGGTGACTGAGCATTTACAGCCTGGAGGGAACTGCCTGAGGAAATCAGGTCAGCAGACTCAGCCTTTCCTGATTATATCTGTTTATTCTATCTGCTGCTGTGCGATGAACATTTATTATCATCATCATTAAAATCATATTCAAATTCTGCAGAATTCTGTAAAATGATTTTATCTTTTGTTAACAGTGTTGTGTAAATAAAGATCATTCAGTCGTTAACTTGCAAATCTGCAGAACTTCATCAGGTTGCTCTGTGCGTTTGGTGTGTGAGGGGGCGGGGCCAAGCAACACTGTCATCATGCTGGCAGCGTTAGAGTCTGCAGGTATGACTTCACATGTAGTCATTGCCGTTTGTCCTGCAGCTCTGCAGACAGACGCAGATACAAAGCGAGGATCTGAGCTGCAGATAAATCGCAGCAACAGCTGGCAGGCAAGGAATTAATCTTGCAGTGTGTTATTAAAAGATTAGATAATGGCTTATTTATCCTACGGGAGGGTGGAGGGGGGTATAAAGGCAGAAATGAAAAACAAGAAAATAAAAAAAGAGGGTCAGGTACATACAGGGCGGAGCGATGACGCCTCCTAAGATGGCGAGTCGAGCAGACATCAGGCCGAGACCCAGATAACTGCAGAGACAGCAGATTTACAGGAACTGAAGGAAACCATCAGCTGATTCATTCTGCCAGAGTGAGTCAGATCTGCTGCTTCCAGCCACACGAGCCCTGATGAGGTTTCAGAGAAGAAAGCCGTGCTCACCTGTGAGTGTAGACGGTGTGAGTGTTGTTGAACATCTGGAACGACCTGATGTAGTCGATGGGAGACGTCTGGATGGTTTTCTGCACAGATCAAACAGAATGACTGAGGAACTCTGACCCAGATGACACTGCAGCCCAAAGCTCACCCAGTCACCTCATCACCTCAGCTTCCCGCTGACACAATTATCTAACCAGCCAATCACACAGCAGCATGTAGTCATGTAGACGTGGTGAAGACGACTTGCTGAAGTTCAAACTGAGCATCAGAATGAGGAAGAGAGGGGATTTAATGGTTGTTGGTCTGAGCATTTACTGGGATTTTCCCACCAACCATCTCTGGGGTTTCCAGAGAAAATCTCCAGTAGCAGCAGGAGTCTGGACCAGGATGCAGCAGAAGACCACAGCGGGTGCCACTCCTGCCAGCTAAGAACAGGAAACTGAGATACAGTTCACACAGAATCACCAGAACTGGACAATAGAAGATGGAGAAACATTGCTGGTCTGATGAGTCTCCATTTCAGCTCCACATTCAGATGTTAGGCTCAGAATTTGCTGGAAACATCATGAAAGCATGGATCCATCCTGCATTGGATCAAGGCTTCAGGCTGCTGCTGGTGTAATGGTGTGGGGGAGATTTTCTTGGCCCACTTTGGGCAGCTGTGGCTACATACGTAGCTTACTATCACCAAGTATGAATGAGGAGTGAAAGAATAATGGACCGACTGTGAGCACTTTGAGTGCCCTGCAAGCAAAAGCGCGATATAAATCTAATCCGTTATCATTTTTATTATTATTAGCATTATTATTATTCACTTTGGACCAACATGGCGGTTTAACCACCACAGCCTACCTGAGTATCATTACTGACCATGTCCATCCCTTTATGACCACAGTGGAGAATCTTCTGATGCTGCTTCCAGCAGGATGATGCACCATGTCACAAAGATGACATCATCTCCAACATGACAGTTCACTGAACTCCAATGACCTCCACAGTCAGCTGATCTCAGTCCAAGAGAGCAGCTTTCTTATCATGCTGCGGTGGAACGGGAAGGGCATTCTCATCATGATGAGATGGAACGGGAGATTCTCATGATGATGAGGTGGAACGGGACATTCTCATCCTGATGTGGTGGAACGGGACATTCTCATCCTGATGTGGTGGAACGGGACATTCTCATCCTGATGAGGTGGAACGGGAGATTCTCATCCTGATGAGGTGGAACGGGACATTCTCATCCTGATGTGGTGGAACGGGACATTCTCATCCTGATGAGGTGGAACGGGACATTCTCATCCTGATGAGATGGAACGGGACATTCTCATCCTGATGGGTGGAACGGGACATTCTCATCCTGATGAACGGGACATTCTCATCCTGATGAGGTGGAACGGGACATTCTCATCCTGATGAGATGGAACGGGACATTCTCATCCTGATGAGGTGGAACGGGACATTCTCATCCTGATGTGGTGGAACGGGAGGAACGGGACATTCTCATCCTGATGAGGTGGAACGGGACATTCTCATCCTGATGAGGTGGAACGGGACATTCTCATCCTGATGAGGTGGAACGGGACATTCTCATCCTGATGAGGTGGAACGGGACATTCTCATCCTGATGAGGTGGAACGGGACATTCTCATCCTGATGAGGTGGAACGGGACATTCTCATCCTGATGAGATGGAACGGGACATTCTCATCCTGATGAGGTGGAACGGGACATTCTCATCCTGATGAGGTGGAACGGGACATTCTCATCCTGATGAGGTAAAACGGGACATTCTCATCCTGATGTGGTGGAACGGGACATTCTCATCCTGATGAGGTGGAACGGGACATTCTCATCCTGATGAGGTGGAACGGGACATTCTCATCCTGATGAGGTGGAACGGGACATTCTCATCCTGATGAGGTGGAACGGGACATTCTCATCCTGATGAGGTGGAACGGGACATTCTCATCCTGATGTGGTGGAACGAGAGATTCTCATCCTGATGAGGTGGTAGGGATGGGCGATATGGACTAAAAAATGCATCACGATAATTTCTCTTATTTACCCCGGTAACGATAAGTGACGATAAAAACTATCAGCAAATTATTTTGTATTATAAATCTGTCGCAAAATTCTGTCTTGAAAGCCCTACAAAATACTAGAAGCCACTAAACTATATCGATTAAGTTCAAGTAGTGCACCCGTATTGCAAAATTGTAGTGACACCAATCAAACAAGTCGGAAATATGAGACCAAATTCCACATTTATTCAAACGATGCAAACAGCAAAACTAACTTTGCTTATTAAAAAAAACAAAGTAGTGCAACTGCAAACACAACCTGATAAATTGTCATATCACGATAAAAACGATAAATTCAAATTGTTATTGTGGGGAATTTCTTTGACGATATATCACACACGATAAAATATCGCCCATCCCTATGAGGTGGAACGGGACATTCTCATCCTGATGAGGTAAAACGGGACATTCTCATCCTGATGTGGTGGAACGGGACATTCTCATCCTGATGAGGTGGAACGGGACATTCTCATCCTGATGAGGTGGAACGGGACATTCTCATCCTGATGAGGTGGAACGGGACATTCTCATCCTGATGAGGTGGAACGGGACATTCTCATCCTGATGAGGTGGAACGGGACATTCTCATCCTGATGTGGTGGAACGAGAGATTCTCATCCTGATGAGGTGGAACGGGACATTCTCATCCTGATGTGGTGGAACGAGAGATTCTCATCCTGATGAGGTGGAACGGGACATTCTCATCCTGATGAGGTGGAACGGGAGATTCTCATCCTGATGAGGTGGAACGGGAGATTCTCATCCTGATGAGGTGGAACGGGAGTTTCTCATCATGGATGTGCAGCTGACAAATCTGCAGCAACTGTGTGTTGCCATCATGTGACTATGGAGCAAAATCTCTGAGGGGCGTTTGTCAGGCGGTCTTTGAACGCATCGTGACACTTTAAAATTTGCAGGGGATGTTTCTGCTGTCTAACACAGCTCAGCAGCAGGTCTGGAAAAACATCCTCAGCTTCATTTGTAAACCACCAAATCACGACAAAGTCATCAGGAGAGACTTTAACAATCCGTTTCTCAGAATCTTCTTTTTGATTCAATCCTCCATCCTGAGCTCCTCAACGAGCCAGTGGAAAGAAACGAGAAAGAAAACCAGAACCAGGAAGTGCGGCCATCTGCCTTCTAGACTGGTTGAAGGATGCAGCAGATGAAGAAGGCGGCAAACTGAAGTCAAATAAAGTCTGACCCACATAAGACCTCCCCACCCCTCCTGCCCTCACCAGCTGATCTTTCTGAGATTATTGCAGCATTTTCAGATTACATTTTCTAAGATGCAGCCATCTTGGTAGTTTGTGGAGATTTTCTTTTCTGTGTCTTTCTCACTCTACCAGTCCCCCTAACCATTCTCACCTCATCGTGAGGGCTAAAGGTGATCTGGGTTGACCCGCCTCCCAGATCCAGCATCCCCACGGTGGGTGAGCCAGCACTGTGAAGACCACCTGAAAAAGGACGAGAAGAGGAAGAGATTAGAAGAAACAGTGAATAATCCAATAACAGATCAGGCCTGCACTCCCGGGGTTACATGTGTCAGGAAAGTCTTCTGAAGACGGGGAAATATTCTGGAAAATCCTTCCAGGTTGAAGCTTCTCTCTGACTGTGAAGTTCATGTTTGCAGGAACGAAGCAGGTTTTTGGTTTGTAACATCAGACTGTCCTTTACTAGAGGTGCAGTATGTAAGAATTACTGGCATCTAGTGGTAAAGATGAGCATAAAAATTCCCTCACATACCATTCCATAGATGCACACCGCAAAATTGGATACGCCCCAAATACGTTCCGGATGTGGGGGAAAGGAGCGCGACTCTGCCATTGAAACCCATGTTAAACTGGCGTTTTTCGCAGACCATTATCTACGACCAACTGGAATATTTCGACAAAACACCACCACCCAAAAACGACTGAAAGCCTGCAGACAAACATATTTTCGGCGCTGACTGGTATCCACTTGATTTCAGCGATTTTGAGTGGTTTAATGGTGAGTGGTAGTAGGTGTTTTGGGCAAGTGGGATAACAAACATTGCTTGTCAGGCTAACCCTTTCTTCTGGGTAGGAAGCCGAAAAAAATTTAACAGGGTCTTGGTGTGCATTTGTGGTACTAAAGGTGACACAGCAGCTCTTAGGCATTTTCAGAGGGTCTTCTTTGCCAAGCACACCTAGCCGGGGCCACTCACCATTACACCACTCAAAATCGCTTAAATCAAGAGGATACCAGTCAGCGCCGAAAATATGTTTGTCTACAGGCTTTCAGTCGTTTTTGGGTGGAGGTGTTTTGTCGAAATATTCCAGTTGGTCATAGATAATGCTCTGTGAAAAACTCTGGTTAAACATGGGTTTCAATGGCAGAGTCGCGCTCCTTTCCCCCACATCCGGAACGGATGTGACGTATTTGGGGGCGTATCCAATTTTGCGGTGTGTATCTATTATGATGGATGGTGGCTGTTGGTGGCCAAAATTCGTCCAGACATTGAGGGTGCATTCACACCAGGATAGTCTGGGGACTCGGTCCGATTGGGTGGGATTTCTGAAAAATTAAATTTTTCTTTGCTTCAGTTGACATTCAAACTGCAGTAACTGCAGTGGACCAAACCGCCTGGTTAAACCACCGTAGATAAAACAACTGCTCGCTAGGTGGTGATGCTCCCAAATACAACCACTGATCAATGATGAAGAAGCTGGAAGAAGTAAACCGGACTCCATGATTAAAGTGGAAATCTTTCTGCCTCTTGTTGTTAGACTTCTCCATCTGTCTACACACTTTCCTGCTGTTTTTCGTTGTTATTTTGACCTCGGCTTCTTCGAAAACACGCTGTTTGCTTAGTTTTACCTACTACCCAAACAATTTACCCCACTTCCTTCTACTTCTGCTTCTTGATTCTTCATTGCGGTTGGAAAACATCACTTCCATTTAGGTTCTCTAGATAGTTTACTAGTCTGTTTGCAAATGAACCGAGACCCCCGGCTTTCAGGTGGACCAGATTCCGCTTCTTTGGTGCGCACCAGGATGCGGTTGGTGTTCACACCTCACCAAACGAAGCAGACTATCCGTGAAAATGGACCACGGTCTGTTTAAAGCGGACCAAACAGCCAGTGTGAATGCACCCTAACATGTGGATCCAGTGTTCTCACGGGCAGCAACAATTGCACCACAGGTAACTTTTTTGATGCCTTTTAATTTTAATCAATTTTTTTTTATTGTAATCTAAATTTAAAGGGGAAACTCAGTAACTTTTTTACCTCAATAAATGCTTTTCGGAATCCCCGTGGGGCTAAACAAAGTGTTTACGGAGCGATTCAATGTGCCCCCCCCCCCCCCCCCCCCGCCGGGGCCTCTGGCCTGCGAGCAGCTAAAAACAACTTTGCCTGCGTCGACCCGAGCAGAACTTGCGACAACAGAAACCGCTGTACGGTACTCAGGTCCCCTATCTACCGAGCTGCTTCCAGCTCTGATTTGAACCAGACTACCAGCGCTAATTCGAAGAAAACATTTCTTTAGCCTCACACCACCTAAACACGGCTCCTGGCTCTCATAACCAACTCTTTGCTGGACCAGAGTGATTCACGTAGCTTGCGCTGCCTGGGCGCCGGGTGAAGCATCACTGCTTCAGGCTCAATAATCACTTATCACGTCCGCAAAAAGTTAATAAAAGTTCGTATTCTTACCTGCTACTCGCCAACACCAGTGAAAAATATAATCCACGGCATATTTACCCGCAAATCGCGGGGAAAACGTCCCGTTTCAGAAAATACAGGACTTTGCTTTGAGCAGAGGGAGACGAGGTGCTGACTCTTGGGGCTACCAACGCAGCAAAGTAGCATCAACAAGCTAGTAAACGCTTAGAAAGATATCCAGCGATCAAAATAGAGGAAAGACAGGTAGAGAAGCCGTCTGTGTACTGTGGGGGTGTAAGGGGGGTTGAACACGACAGTGAAAGGACGCCACTAGGGGAGCCCCGAGCTGAAGTTACTGAGTTCTGCTTTAAAACTGAAGCTGTCATCTAATGATAAGTGAATTTTGTCAAACAGCCGATGACATCTTTCACTACCAGCTGTTTACTGAGGATGATCCTGAGTTTGATGTCTCTCATCTCTGCTGCACCAATAATTATATCTCACTGTTAAAGAGGAAAACCTCACAGTCATCACATCTGGCGGTTTTATGACCTTTACATCCTCTTCATGAAATGTAGCGTTTGGACAGATAGATCTTATCATGTAGGTAGCGGTGAGCTGATACTGCATTATGATCTAGAACAGTAGTGGGGAAACCTGGTCCTCGAGGGCTGCAGTCCTGCAGGTTTTCTGTGTGTCCCCACTCCAGTACACTTGATTCAAACCAAATAGATCCAACAGCCTATCAAGTTCTGCACAGTGACCCAGTCATTTGAATGAGGTGTGTAGGAGCAGGGCCACATGGAAAACCTTCAGAAAAAGGGCCAAGATCTTCCTCAGATCAGTTTTGTCAATGTAGTAATGGTTATTATATTGAATAGTGTAAAATGTGGTTACTATGGAGACAGCTGCACACAGGAAACTGTCCAGAGACCAGCTGTCAGTCCTGTAAAAAAGCTGCATGAACACTGTGTGCATTTAGTTTTTACCTGTGAGGAAGTTGATGGTGATCCAGGCAGAAATTCCTGGTGAAAGAAAATAAAGATGTCAATAATTACAGCTGCTGTGAGGATGATGGTTTTTTTCATTATGGTGGAATAAAAAATGGAAAACTATTTTCTGTCACTACAGACAGAACAGACCTCAGATATTTCATGTTTTGTCTCATCAGCTTCATTCAGTTTGTTGATATAAAACCATTTTTACATTTCTGGCTGGGATGGAAAATCTAGTGCCAGAAATGACATAAAACAGTGTTGTTTATCTGAAACTGGTGACTGTAACAGCAGTTTGATTCAAAAGCAGCTTTTGTGAAAGTGTTTGATGAATTTCTCACACATTCAGTGACAAACTGGAAATCCTCTGAATATCTTTGATCCTCAAACAGTTGAAAAGCAATGAGCTTCAGAGAAAGATTGAAGGGATTTACAGATTCCTCCTCCTACAGAGCAGAATATTACTAAAGGGCTATCATGTAAAATGGTCGTTTGAGCTTTTAACCATGTTAGTGTTATTTCCTCATAAAACTTTATTTAAGCCATTATTTTTCTTCATCCATGCATATTTTAGTAATCGACATGAATCTATGTGAATAGTCAGTACAAGCTCGAGCTCCCTTCATACAACTGACTTACCACCGATCTACGTAGAACAGTGGCACCAATCATGAAGTGACAAAACGCATTCAAGAGAGACTCCAGGAATCCAAACCTATCCACTTAGTATGAGGAGGACACAAACAGCCTGCTGGAGGCCTCCAGAGTTAAAAGGAAAAGCTTCTCTTTACATTTCATGGCTCTAGACGACGGCGAGTTGGACTGAATGTGGTTGTGTTTGATGTGGGGGTTTATTTGTTGTACCGAAACGTAAAACCAGTAAAACCATATAGATCGGGTTCTGTGATGGTACGGGACTGGATCAGGGTTCTGTGATCATATCGGAATGGATCAGGGTTCTGTGATGGTACGGGAATGGATCAGGGTTCTGTGATGGTACGGGACTGGATCAGGGTTCTGTGATGGAATGGGACTGGATCAGGGTTCTGTGATGGAATGGGACGGGATCAAGGTTCTGTGATGGTGTGGGACTGGATCAGGGTTCTGTGATGGTGTGGGACTGGATCAGGGTTCTGTGATGGAATGGGACGGGATCAGGGTTCTGTGATGGTGTAGGACTGGATCAGGGTTCTGTGATGGAATGGGACTGGATCAGGGTTCTGTGATGGAATGGGACGGGATCAGGGTTCTGTGATGGTGTAGGACTGGATCAGGGTTCTGTGATGGAATGGGACTGGATCAGGGTTCTGTGATGGAATGGGACGGGATCAGGGTTCTGTGATGGAATGGGACGGGATCAGGGTTCTGTGATGGTGTAGGACTGGATCAGGGTTCTGTGATGGTGTGGGACTGGATCAGGGTTCTGTGATGGAATGGGACTGGATCAGGGTTCTGTGATGGTGTAGGACTGGATCAGGGTTCTGTGATGGTGTAGGACTGGATCAAGGTTCTGTGATGGTGTGGGACTGGATCAGGGTTCTGTGATGGTGTAGGACTGGATCAGGGTTCTGTGATGGTGTGGGACTGGATCAGGGTTCTGTGATGGTGTGGGACTGGATCAGGGTTCTGTGATGGAATGGGACTGGATCAGGGTTCTGGGATGGAATGGGACTGGATCAGGGTTCTGTGATGGTGTAGGACTGGATCAGGGTTCTGTGATGGTCTTGGACTGGATCAGGGTTCTGTGATGGAATGGGACTGGATCAGGGTTCAGGGATGGAATGGGACTGGATCAGGGTTCTGTGATGGAATGGGACTGGATCTGGGTTCTGTGATGGTGTAGGACTGGATCAGGGTTCTGTGATGGTGTGGGACTGGATCAGGGTTCTGTGATGGAATGGGACTGGATCAGGGTTCTGTGATGGTGTAGGACTGGATCAGGGTTCTGTGATGGTGTGGGACTGGATCAGGGTTCTGTGATGGTGTGGGACTGGATCAGGGTTCTGTGATGGAATGGGACTGGATCAGGGTTCTGTGATGGTGTAGGACTGGATCAAGGTTCTGTGATGGTGTGGGACTGGATCAGGGTTCTGTGATGGTGTAGGACTGGATCAGGGTTCTGTGATGGTGTGGGACTGGATCAGGGTTCTGTGATGGTGTAGGACTGGATCAGGGTTCTGTGATGGAATGGGACTGGATCAGGGTTCTGTGATGGTGTAGGACTGGATCAGGGTTCTGTGATGGTGTGGGACTGGATCAGGGTTCTGTGATGGTGTAGGACTGGATCAGGGTTCTGTGATGGAATGGGACTGGATCAGAGTTCTGTGATGGAATGGGACTGGATCAGAGTTCTGTGATGGAATGGGACTGGATCAGGGTTCTGTGATGGAATGGGACTGGATCAGGGTTCTGTGATGGTGTGGGACTGGATCAGGGTTCTGTGATGGAATGGGACTGGATCAGGGTTCTGTGATGGAATGGGACAGGATCAGGGTTCTGCTGCCTTTTTCTTCTCCAGGCAAGCCCGCAAAGTTCTCAACAGGACCATCTGGAGCAGGGATCACCTACTCCGGGCCTCTTGGGCCAGTGTCCGGAAGGTCTTCAAATTCACCCTGTGCCAACACACCTGACCCAAATTAATGAGTCATTGTGCAGAACTTCATAGGCTGTCGGACCCATTTAATCTGAGTCAGGTGTGTTGGAACCCACAAATGCTGAAAACCGTCCGGACACTAAACCAAGAGATCCAGAGTTGGTGATCCCTGATCTAAAGCCAGGTCCTGCACACATTAAAGCAGCATGAAGGGGGAAGGAAGGGTACGGGTACTGGACTGGACTTAAACAACCAGAACCTTGTACCAATGAACACCTGAAGACAAGTTTGGAGGAAAAATGGGACAAAACAAGACCTGAAACTCATCATCTCTGGGAAACCTTTGTATCTGGTTCAAAAGTTCCTGTGACTGAATCCAGCTGTAAACAGGATCCCTCCTGCTTCCAGATGTGAAGATTTGAGCCCAGCTGGCCTTCCTCTTCCTCCTCTGCTGACAATGAGCCCCACAGCTGTAATTCCTCTGTTGCTGGATGTATACGGGAATCACATGTAGGCTGTGTTTGAAATGCTCCCTCTGTATGGACACGAAACTCGCCCGCATATAATCCAATCCTTTTAAAGTAGTTCATACAAGCAATTATGGCCATGTGGGATAATGTCCCACTTAATCTTGAAGGGGGGGTGGGGGGAGGCCGATTATCCGTCCCGTTTATTTCTGAGGCTGAAATGTTTTCTCCTTGTTCGTGAGTGGGATCAGCTCGTTACACCGCTCACCCCTAAATGTCTTTTAATGATTACTGAATTATCTCTTTACGCGCTGCACTTCTCCTAATGGACAGATTCCTCGTGCTGCGCTTCCAGCCAACGCTAAACTGTCCTCTCAGAAGTCTAACCGGATTCCATCAGCCTTATTATCTCCCAGATATTTGCCGTTCTTGCCTGGATGCTTATCCCCGCTCAGATTACTCTTCGCCGACCTGAATGGAAGCGACTTATTGTTAATGGAGATCTCTGAGTGGTTACTGGGAGGCAGCCGGGTGCTAAGTGCCGGTGTTTAGCTTCCCAACCTAAAGCCGACTCTCTCCATACTTGTATGTTTTGTTTGAAAATTGCTTCTTAGTGTCTCTGCCTAAGAGTTTTATGGTAAATCTCCTATGATACAGTTTCTATCAAGCTCTTAATCATCCACTTCTGCATGCAGGCAGGGTCAGAGGTCACCGCTAAAAGGCTCTAATGCATGCAGCGGAGTACAAATATTCTGCAACGGACACTAATGTTGCCTCTGAGTTGACCTGAATAAGCAGATTCTCAGCTCCTCTGCACATATTGCTCTTAACATCTTTATGTTCATAACTGCTGCTTCAATTACTTCATTTCATCCACTTTCTGCTGCTTCTTCACACGTCTGCTGCTGTGTTCAGTACACACAGAAAACTGATTTTCATTAGATTGAGATGGAGATCAAGTCACGCTCTGAGCGACGAAAGCAGAAATCCTGGTGACAAACATTTAATACCACACTGTAATCATCTCATCTACTATTCATATTCACACTTATCCCTTAATTCATCTCCATTCATTTATACATTCAAGACTAACAAGACCGCTGCAGGGATGTACAGAAACATGCACAGACCAATATCGATCCAGGATCTGAGTCAAACCCAGAGCTGGTCCAGATCTTAAAATGAATATTTGGTCTGAGCAGCTATTTCTTACTCCAGGACCAGTTCTCCAGGATCCTTGAAGGACTTTCCAAAGCTCCTCTTAGGATGTTTCTGACTTCTGTTCCGTTCTGACCAAATGATCCCACACTGCTTCAGTAAAGTTGAGGTCCGGGTTCTTGGGAGGATCCATTCCTCCATCAGACCTGTTTCTTGGGTCATGTGACATAACTGCTTTTTCTCCTGTTTCCTTTCTTAAAGCAACCTTTAACGATCTTGCATTTCAGAAAGCACAGCAAGATTATTTGAATATAAACGGTCCCGCCTCACTCCTAAGACACACCCCTTCATTCCCTCCACCTCCCAATGCAGAATCAAAGGTCTGACAGGCAGGTCCGTTGGACAATCCTAGAGGTGCACCCCACTTCAAGGATTGGTTGGAGTTTTCATTGAATATTTAGAGATTGAAATAATATTTTATTTTGATTAATGGTGGGTCTGTCTTGTATTTTAGAGTTCCATTACCTCATTCATAGCATTTTACCCTGTTAGAAAAATAGTGTAAGAATGCAACATCGGTAAGGGTTGCTTTAAGAACAGCTTCTTCACAGCCACGTTTCTATGGAGACCATTTCTGATGAGGCTTCTGCCAACAGTAAATGGATCAGCTGCAGGTCCAGATGCAGCTCTCAGGTCCTGGTTCAGGTATTTGCTCTAGATGGTTTTTTAGTCCTTCTCCTGTCCCCCACGTGTCCACTTTCTGCTCCATGCTGAGATGTGCAGAGTTTCTAACTAACAGCTCTTTGGGAACCTTGTTGCTGCTGGAATCCTGTTTTTTGTCAGACTGGTCTTTGCTGGTTTCCACAGATGAAACTAAAGAAATGGGAACAAATGACGTGTCTTTGTGACAAAGAGCCAAATGATCCAGTTTCAACTGGTTCTTTGCTAAGTTGTCTGTTATGTGTTGACACAATTCTGCTTCATCCCTCTAGTTAGAAGCCTTTTCTTTTATCCTGAAGGTGCTTAGGTCAGAGGTAAGTTCCTTTGGAACTGGTCCGGAACCAGGACTGGACTGAAAATGAGGGAAAAACCAGGAAATGTCCAAGTAAAACTTTGAAAGTCCTTCAGAAAGCTGGAGAGGTACTGAAACCCTGGATTTTAAATATTTTTGTTATACATTTTCATCCCTTTAATTGTCATTAACACATGAAAATGTTCCTGTTTTACCATTATCACATTTACTTTGTCTATTTTTTTCTTTTGGTCTCTTTACATGGTTTAGAACATCATCTCAAACAGATGTTGGGGTGTTCATGTTGGTTACCATGGAAACAGAGGTCTGCCTCTGTGTATTTCTGGAACAGGTAGGAAACCTGTTGATGGGAGAATTGCTGCCAGAAACAGCTGGATTATCCTCACCTTCGAGGGCGGGGGTCTCACAGATGTGGTCTCTGCTTGATCTCATCTACAGTATAAGTTGTACCTGTGCATCATGAGATCAGGTAAGAGTTTATTCCTTCTCATCAACCTACTGACATATCCCTCCATTTACTCTCCTCTTTTTAGCCAACGCTCTTGTTTTGTCTTTCTGGAGCTAAATCATCTTTTTGGAGGTTTGTCTGCAGCCTCATCTCGTCTCGATAATCCCACAAATTGACAGTTCTCGTTGGGGAAATCAGAGACCTGATCTGAGGTCTCTCAGAGGGTCAACTCCCCGTTCATCGTGTGATCTGCTGCACAGATTAAACAAATGGAACGAGGAGACGCTCAAATTCTCTGTAATCTAATAAACTGTAAAGAGATGAGGCTCATGCTCAGGATGAGACATGAAAACCAGCAGGAAGCTGCTGAAGGCCAATCCTGGTCCTGGTCCTGGTCCTGGTCCTGGTCCGGTCTCATGCGGCTCTGTTTTTGTTGGCTGGGCTCAGTTTACACTCTAAAACCGGGTTTTATACGGTTTTATTTGTTGGAGTCTAACAGGAAACACTGGAAGCATTTGAAACAAACCCAGAGACCAGCTGACCCAGGTCCCAACAGACCAGCTGACCCAGGTCCCAACAGACCACCTGACCCAGGTCCCTACAGACCAGCTGACCCAGACCAGAACAGACCAGCTGACCCAGACCAGAACAGACCAGCTGTTCCAGGTCCCAACAGACCAGCTGACCCAGGTCCCAACAGACCAGATGATCCAGGTCCAAACTCCAGTTCTTGATCTGGACCAGAGCTGATCTAGTGTGCTCCATCACTGGACCTGAGTGAATCCGGTCTTGAGTTCTTGGTGAATCCCACCCTCGGTGAAGACATTACCTTCATCAGTGCCGTCCATGATGGACACGCTGTCATCTTTTAAGAGGAAGGGAGACTCCTGGAACAGCGCCCTCACCTGGACACAAAGAGAACCGGGTTTACGCCAGACTGAACAACAGACGAGTTCGGTCTCTGTCATGGTTCTGAATATTTACAGAACCAGAACTGGACTTCATTTCTTGGCACAAAACGGTTTCTGTAAATTCCCCGACATGTTCCAGACCGATGTGATTCTGATAGACTAAAATCTATTTCATGTCACATTGTAATAGCCCCGCCCCCTTCCCGACATTAGCTGATTGATCAATGATTGAATTATCATCGACTGTTTTGGAGCTAAATAAAAAGTAAAACATAAAAAAATATATATAATAAAGTACTTCCTTATAATACCATTACTACAATTTGAAATAAATTCAAATAAATTAAATTAAATAGACACAAAAACTTGTGTGGCATCAACAGATGGGATAATTGAATGAATATGAAAATGTGAAATACTGGAATTTAAACAAATATTTAAAATCAATTAAAAATCAAAACAATACTATCTAGAAAATTTATTAAAGTAATGTAAATAGGTAGCTGGTCGAATTCATTTTAAGACAGAAAATCTTGAAGTGGTTCATCTCAATAGAAAATTATGTCGTCAACTGACAAACATTCTTCTCCAGCAAAACGCCTCCAGAGAACGTCTGAGATGACAGAACAGACCATCATGATGGAGCTTACAGCGTCCCGTTCAGCTGCCGATGATCTGCTGGGCGGTGAAATACTCTTCCAGTGAATTTAGAATATCAGAATTTGAATTTTTAAATCATTTGAAATTAATTTCAGGTACAGTCTTCAAAATTATTCATACACTCCAATTAAAGAAGAAAAAAAATAAGCTTTGAGCAAAGTAAGTTGAAACCAAGGGGCAAACTCCGCCTCAGAACAGTGAAGCTCCCTTCTGCGTTTGGAAATAGTGTAATCCTCCCTTCATCCGCTAGGGGCTGGCTCCAAGAGCGAGCAAATCCCCATAGACTCCCATGTTAAAAACGCCAACTTCACAGCAGAAATAAACAGGTTTACAGCCTGGTTCAAAAAATCATTTTAGGTTTATTAGGTCAAGTTTACCTTCATGTCAACTGTGAGGGGGGTGAATTTTTTTATAACTCATTCGTTTAGATGTTATTTATTCTTCAAATTACACATAATTAAGGGCGTGTCCTTATGACAGACCGGAAGCTCCGCCTGCCGACCGGAGGCTCCTAGTTAGCTCCTTCTTTGCTCTTAATAAGGTCTCAGTTTGTTACAGAGTCGCACAATGGCGGTGTTTAGTCAGCGAATTGCAAGTCTAAGCATGTCTTACCTTAACCATGCCGCTTAGGAGCCTTATCTTTGTTAGCTCCTCTTAGTTTCGTGTTAGCTCAGTTAGCGTTTAGCCCACAGTACGTCAGCTGTCAA
Organism: Atherinomorus stipes; assembly: GCA_023101725.1. Lineage (NCBI taxonomy): Eukaryota > Metazoa > Chordata > Actinopteri > Atheriniformes > Atherinidae > Atherinomorus > Atherinomorus stipes. The sequence continues at coordinate 31,124 of JALJCO010003025.1, forward strand.
TCATTTGCCCCGCGGCCGCGCTGTGCCCATTTTAGGATTTTCCTGGAGTGACGACGTACGTGACACGGCAAGATGGCGACGGTAAGACACGCCCAACTGGCTTCACATTTCTCTATTCAGAAGAGACCGGAAGCTACGTCCAGTAATTATATACAGTCTATGGTTGAAACTAACAAAAATAACAATAAATAAAAATTCTATGAAAATCATGGCATTGATTTTGAATTGTGGTTCAAAAGAAATATTAAAAACAAACAAGCAAAAAAACAAAAACCAAGTAAACAAGCATGATGGGGCTCCGAAGCTAAAATTTTCTTGCGCAACACAGAGACAATCTCTGCAATCAGACTTCTACACCTGTTGACAGGTATGTTGGTCTACTGTACAAGGGAAAGGTGCTCTAATATGTCTGACAGTTTTATTTGTTTTTTCTTATTCCAACCACAATTCAACAGCAATAATTTATTTCACTAAATTGTAATTTTGTGAATTTTTATTTATTAGTTTCTTGTTATTTGAATTACCATTGCGACTTTACCCTTTTCTTTATTTGGAGGGTATAAATAATTTTGAGAATTACTGTGTTTTTGCAAGAAAAAACAAAACAATACAACACACAAAAAAAGTCCAGCTAGTAATGAAACAGTCTGTAGAACCAGCTAACAAGAGGGAAGCAACAGCAGAGGAAAGAAAGCATCATCTGCTGGTGGGCTCTCCTCCACCTGCTCAGTTCAGACTCGCCTAGACCTGGTCCTCAGAAAAACCCGACAGCTCAGAGCTACAGTCTGTAAAAACCTGTCTGAGACAGGTGGGCCTCTCACCCTCTCCAGCAGGTGGTCAGCCTTCTCTCCGGGCAGCATCCGCAGGCCGGCCGTGGCCCTCAGAACCACAGGGGTGCTGGTCCACATGATGGTGGGAACACTGGACTTGGCCACTTCCAGGAGCTCCTCGATGCCTGCAGCACACTGACAGCAGAAGAAGAGACGACGACCATGTTTATCCTGAGGCTGATCTTATCTGGAAGTTTAACATGTGCCAACCCTGCAGAGTCTTCATCATGACCTCCTCATCATCAGCTAGCCTTCATCACTCTCACACCGTCATCATGTCTGTCTCTGGTTTAGTCTTTGTTGTTTTATTGCTTTTTATTCTTCATGGTTCTCTGGTCATTTGTGGATCTTGTACATCTTAATACAAATGTTGCTCCTTTTCGTCTCCGTGTTCTTCTTCTTCTTTGTTTACAGCCGGTTTGAGCCTCATCACAAACACTCATCTGTCAGTGATCAGATACGTTTGTGGTTAAACTGCATCTCAAAGGTCGTTCTGGGTTTTAGGCTCTAGGTTCTTTTGCAGGTCTCTGAAGTTTTGTCCAGGTAGATGACCGTCCTTCCTAGACCTGGTCCTGATGGAGGGTGTCCTTCCTGGTTCCTGGTGAAGCTTTTCCTCCAACGGTCCCAGTTGTTATGGAGAATTTCCCTTCTGGTTCTGGTCCTGATGGAGGTTTTCCCTCCTGGTTCTGGTTCTGATGGAGGTTTTCCTCCCTGATTCTGGTCCTGATGAAGGTTTTCCTCCCTGATTCTGGTCCTGATGGAGGTTTTCCTCCCTGATTCTGGTCCTGATGGTTTCCCTCCTGGTTCTGGTCCTGATGGAGGTTTTCCCTTCTGGTTCTGGCTCTGATGGAGGTTTTCCTCCCTGATTCTGGTTCTGATGTAGGTTTTCCCTCCTGGTTCTGGTTCTGATGGAGGTTTTCCTCCCTGATTCTGGTCCTGATGGTTTTCCCTCCTGGTTCTGGTCCTGATGGAGGTTTTCCCTTCTGGTTCTGGCTCTGATGGAGGTTTTCCTCCCTGATTCTGGTTCTGATGTAGGTTTTCCCTCCTGGTTCTGGTTCTGATGGAGGTTTTCCTCCCTGATTCTGGTCCTGATGGTTTTCCCTCCTGGTTCTGGTCCTGATGGAGGTGTTCCTTCCTGGTTCTGGTCCTGATGGTCTTCCCTCCTGGTTCTGGTCCTGATGGAGGTGTTCCTTCCTGGTTCTGGTCCTGATGGTTTTCCCTCCTGGTTCTGGTCCTAATGGAGGTTTTCCTCCCTGGTTCTGGTCCATATGGAGGTTTTCCTCCCTGGTTCTGGTCCTGATGGAGGTTTTCCCTCCTGATTCTGGTCCTAATGGAGGTTTTCCTCCCTGGTTCTGGTCCATATGGAAGTTTTCCCTCCTGATTCTGGTCCTGATGGAAGTTTTCCTTCCTGGTTCTGGTCCTTATGGAGGTGTTCCTCCCTGGTTCTGGTCCTGATCATGGTTTTTCTTCTTTGTTCTGGTCCTGATGGAGGTGTTCCTTCCTGGTTCTGGTTCTGATGGAGGTTTTCCTTCCTGATTCTGGTCCTGATGGTTTTCCCTCCTGATTCTGGTTCTAATGGAGGTGTTCCTCCCTGATTCTGGTCCTGATGGTTTTCCCTCCTGATTCTGGTCCTGATGGAAGTTTTCCTTCCTGGTTCTGGTCCTGATGGAAGTTTTCCTTCCTGGTTCTGGTCCTGATGGAGGTGTTCCTCCATGGTTCTGGTCCTGATCATGGTTTTTCTTCTTTGTTCTGGTCCTGATGGAGGTGTTCCTCCCTGGTTCTGGTCCTGATTGTGGTTTTCCTTCTTGGTTCTGGCTCTGATGGAGGTTTTTCTCTCCACTGTCTCCCATGCTGCTCAGGATGAAGGACTGAATCAAAGATCTGGTCTAATCCGGTGGTCTCCTGAGCTCAGTCAGTTATAAACCGGTCTGATGTGGATCATGTGATCATGGATCTGTAGCTTTAAGAGGACTTGTTGTGAATTCAGATCGTATAAATAAAGTTGAATTAAACATAATTTTGTGGACATGTCTGATTGTTTATCTTTGTTTAAAACGTGTTTTAAGTTTTTATTGTAGATGAATCAGGGATCACCCTCGGGGACTCCCCCCCCCTCCCAGCAATGCAAGCGCAGTGAGAGAAGCAGTCGTACCTTCTGTGGATCATCAGCGTACGCCGACAGTCCGGGTTTGATGGCCTTGAACGTCTCGTGGGCCAGTTTGGGAGCTTCTGCAGAAACAGGATCACACACACCGTCACACACAGAGCAGCCCAGCGTGACAAAGACCTCAGTGTGTCTGAAACCATTAAAGCGGGCTGAAATTCCCCGTACTCAGAGCTTTTCACCACATTTAACCAGCGTTATCTCTGACTGACCCTGGACCTGTGCCTACATTTGAGCTGTCATTAAGCTCTTAATAACAATCCCGGTCGGTATAACTAACAGGTGCTGCCATTAGTCCGGTTAGCTCTGATGCTAACAAAGAAGCCAAAACAGCACTCAGCCTGTGGGAGTCAGCTTAGCGGTTAAATGCGATAACGAAGGCATTTGGCCGAGCTCGGCAGGAAACTTCCTCTAAGCCTAATAAACCAAAAAGCTCTGAAACACTCTAATGAGTTTGTGTCCATCTAAACTGGCAGCAGCTCCACAGCAGCAGGACTTAAAGGCTCAAAGCTCCTCTTGTCTGCCTCAGTCACATCTGGTAATTAATGTTTTGGGCCAACATGTGTGGGTTTTAAATACACTAAAAGCAGAGCAGCGAGGTCTGCTTTATAAACATGTAGCTTGACCGAAGAGGTTTAACTTCCAAATATCCTGTTTCATATCTCATCTGGGCCACTGAGTGTTTACAGCAGCTACTAATGAAACACAACGCTTATTATTGTCAGTCGTGGTCAGACGGGCCCCCACAGGCCCCCACAGGCCCCCACGTCCACAGATACTGAACACAGGTTGGTTTAAAATCAGCTGATTTACTTCTAAATGACTTCAAACGTCCTGCTGGGTCTCTGTGTGGTGCCAGTGTCTGGAAAAACCGACGCATTTAAACGCACCACGTTCACACACCACCAACACCTGCACGAGAACATGGAGGGACGGATCATCCCCAGAACCCGGACCTCAACGGGTCTGATAGAGGGACGGATCTTCTCCAGAACCCGGACCTCAACGGGTCTGATAGAGGGACGGATCTTCTCCAGAACCCGGACCTCAACGGGTCTGATAGAGGGACGGATCTTTTCCAGAACCTGGACCACAACGGGTCTGATGGAGAGACGGATCTTCCCCAGAACCCGGACCTCAATGGGTCTGATGGAGGGATGGATCTTCTCCAGAACCCGGACCTCAACTGGTCCGATGGAAGGACGGATCTTCTCCAGAACCCGGACCTCAACGGGTCTGATGGAGAGACGGATCTTCTCCAGAACCTGGACCTCAACTGGTCCGATGGAGGGGTGAATCTTCCCCAAAGCCTGGACCTCAAAGGGTCCGATGGAGGGACAGATCTTCTCCAGAACCTGGACCACAACGGGTCCGATGGAGGGACAGATCTTCTCCGGAACCCGGACCTCAACGGGTCCGATGGAGGGACAGATCCTCCCCAGAACCCGGACCTCAACGGGTCCAATGGAGGGACGGCTCTTCCCCAGAACCCGGACCTCAGCGGGTCCGATGGAGGGACGGATCTGTTCCATCAGTGTGGGATCATTCAATTCAATGACTCAACTACTTCCTGAACTTCAGCAGCTACTTTGCCTCTTGTCTTTCATTACTGGACAAACTGATTAATCCAGTTGTGTCAGGCCGTTGTCCTCGTGGTTACTGAGGTCAGACACACCTGGATTAATCAAATCGACCAATAATGAAAGACAGGAGAAGCAGGAGCTGGTTTAAGTTAGGAAGTGGTGGAGTTGTGCATAAAGCCCATTCTATTCAACTTGATTTGTAAAGCGCCAACTCATGACAATGCCACCTCAGGGTGCTTAACATTTAGACTGAAAATGGAACAAAAGGCAAAGAAGAACTTTGGAAAGTCCTTCATGGATCCTTGGGAACTGGTCCTGGGGAACTGGTCTTGGGGAACTGGTACTAGAGACGACTGAAAGAGACGACAGAAAGCTTCTCTACGACTGCAAAGAAAAATAAAGCTGCTCAGACCAAATATTCACTTTAAGCTCCTTAGAGCTGAAAACTCTGTTTCTGCCTCATAATCTGTATTTATGTTTGTTTTAATACATCACTGCTGCTCTTTCCCAGTTCCCTGGAAATATAAAAAGAAACAAGTCTGGATCAGGACTGATTGTTTTAAATGTTTAAAAAAAAAATGAATGAATGAATGAATGCGAGATAAAATAATCAGCACTAAACAATATGACCGGTGTTGTTCACCGTCCTCTGCTGTACCTTTGTTCTCCATCTGGAACTTGAAGATGTGGATTCTGGTCCCGGTGCTCCCGGCATCGAACATGATGCCGTACTGGAAGCGAGGCGGCTCGTCATCTCCGGTGCTGCCTGAGCCGGGCCGGAGGTGTGGAGGTAATCTGTAGGCGGCGCTCTTGGAGGTGGAATAATGATGCTTCACGAACATGAGGTAGGCGAGCAGGCAGCCCACGAAGATGAAGACTCCGGCCAGTTTTGGTTTCTTCATCCTCAATCATTCTGTGCAGAGCTGCAAGAGCTGCCAACCAAAAACCATTCATTGATACTCAAATTTAAATCTTCATTTACAAACAAACATTTCAAACTAAACTTCAAACACAAAAGAAAGACAAACATTTCACACATAAAATCAAATCCATCTAAGTTCAAAAAGTGTAAAGGATGAAGTAAAAGACTTTTAAAGTCTGAGCTCTTTTGTCAACAATAACTTAAACTTTGAGACCGTTTCAGTATTTCATGAAGATATTTAGCACATCACAAACTGTAATATCCAATCAAATCCACGTTACTTTTTTTTCTAGCATATTATTAAACAACATGGTTGCCAAGGTGCTGCACGAATAAAACAAAAGACTTCCCATACACAGCCAGATATTCTGCCATTAAGACTTGAGAAAAATTTTTTAAAAAATATGTCTGAAATATAGGAAAGAAATCTAAAAACTAAAACATTAAAATGCAGAAATCAACTCATCAAAATCTAATGAGAGGAATGTGAAAAGTAGAATACACTGAAAGAAACTAAAAGGCTAAAAATAAAAGACTAAAAGAAATTTAAAGTCCAAAATAAACAATGACACCCGATCATGATGCGTCAGATACACATTATACATTTTTTTATTAATGTCGTAGCTTGTATCATATTTTCTTTAACATATAATTTCTTATTTGCTTAAATCTACATATTGTTTGATGTTTTATGTCTTCACTGCAGTTTTTCCATAACTCAACAAATGTTGTTGAGATGCTGTGAAGTTCAGTGTCTGTTCTCTCAGCTGCTTTTCTTTAACAACCGTGTTCCTCTCGGACTGAATTTACTTTCCTAAAACTGGGAAAAGCTTTTGGATCCTGTTTGGAATGAATTAGTTCCCATGTAAACAATTGCCCTCAAATCCTCAATGATTTTATTGTAAGCGTAGCTGATGACTCATTAATCAGGTGTGTTTGCACAAGATCACAGTGCTCTGAAATTGACAAATTAGCTGGATCAGATATCGGGTGAATTTGGCCGATCCAGTCATTTCTGTTTTTATTACAATAATAAATGTACACTTTATTTCTTAATAAATAAATCTGTTAATTTGTTACCTTTTTTAAACATGGCTTAATGTTTATGTTAGTCTGACACTTTCACTCACATGGCAAGGTATACGCTCCATTTATTTGACAGTATCAGATCGGTATCGGTATCAGATTAGATGGGAAAAACTGGATGGTGCATCTCTATCTGGTCCACACCGGCCTGGTTCTTCGTCATCCCGAGACGGACTCAGACAGATGAGTGATGACGACACTCCTCCTACCTAACAGCATTGCCCACAACATATCTAAATAGTACACAATGTGCTAGAATAAGCTCAACCTAAACATCTAAGACAAACAAAACAAATTTGAATAAAACTTTGTTGTTTTTGTAAAGAACTGCAATTGACTGACATATTTCTGAATTAATATAGTTTCTCTTGGCTGTTTTCAGGATAAAGCAACAGTAACACAATAACACTTTCCCCTCCACCATCATTATGGTCAGGTTTATGTGAATGTTTATTTATTTATAGGATAAACCCCTTGAGATTAACCATCTCGTTATCAAGGGGGTCCCCAATATTTTCCACAAAAACGGCAAAACAAGACAGCTGCAGCAGAACAAATATTTAACAGTATAATGTAAACATACACAAACATACAGACAAAACACGAAGAATAGAAAAACAAAAATAAAATAACATAACAGATGATATGGACCGGATCGAAGATGGAAGATTGTTCCAGTCAGAGGGTGCTCTATATCTAAATGAAAAGTTTCCAGTATGCTTATGGATTCAAGGCTCAACAAAAACCACTTTTGAGGTGAGATGAACAGGTGAGTCACAGCAAACAGTAAACTTGGTTCCTGCTGGTTTCACCAGAATCCCATCAAACACCAGTTAGCAGATACGTGGATGAAGTCATTTCATAACCGTGGAGGTAAAACAGCTTTATGACTGTGTCAAACACATCGGCGTTAAGAATAAAACCCGCAGGAATGTTGAGTTTGGTGTGAAGTTGTGGAAGAATAAAACTGGGAGTCCTCGTGCTAACAGGAAGCTCGTTAACCAGGTTACGGGTTAATTTGTAATCTCAGGTGAACTACCAGCCGGTGAGCGAACAGTAAAAATGGTATGTTTACCTACCGAGAAGAAACTGTCAGCCGCTCCGATAATTCAACACTTCCACCACTTCTTCCCTCATTCTTCCACTGACAGTACGGCGCTTCCTGATGACGTCAGTGCCACCGGCCACATCGGTGACGTGGCGGCGTCCGCGCTGGCGGCCATCTTGTCACAGTCAGCTTACCCACTCATTACACTGTTGCACTGCATGTACTATTGCACAACCACAACTTGCTCAGTTTCCGAACGATTTTCAAACGGTTTGGTTAATTGTAAACCTCAGAGAAGTAGTTCTGAAACTACTTACCTCTGCATACCTTTTTACAGGTTGTGTTGTAGTCGAGATCCCACCACCAAGACCTAACAGACCAGGGACCGAGACCAAGACATTACCCAGTCTTGTAGGCTACTCTGTCTTGTACCCAGTGTCTTGGTCTTGGTCCCTGCGAAACGACTTGGTCTTGTCTCGGTAATGCCTTGGTCTTGGTACTTCGTCTAGTCTTGGTCTTGGTGGTGTAGTCTTTCATGTAATAACACATTTTTTTGTGTACATTTTTAAAACATTTCTCCTAAGAATGCAGTCTGTTGAACCAGCTTACCTGCTAAGACCAGCTGAAACCATCATCCAGTCTATTCAACCAACTAAATCGTCAACCAGCCCACTGAACCAGCTAAAACCAACTAAAACCACCAACCACCCTATTCTACCAGCTAAGACCTTCTGAAACCATCATCCAACCTGTTCAACCAGCTAAGACCATCTAAAACCATCAACCAGCTAAAACCATCAGCCACCCTATTCTACCAGCTAAGACCATCTGAAACCATCAACCAGCTAAATCCACTAAGACCATCTAAAACCATCTACCAGACAGTTTTTCCCAGCTAAAACCATCTAACCAACCAGCTAAAACCATCAACCAGCCTGATAAACCAGCTAAAACTATCAACCATCTTAAGCTGGTCTTAGCTGGTTTTTTCAGCAGGGTTACAACACTACGTTGCTGTATGGTTAAAGGTGCCATGACATCAAATTTCACTTTTCTGGGGTTTTGGGTGTATAATATGATCTATTGTGCACTGATGAGGCCATGTGAATGTCCAGAGTGAGAATCAAAGTTCCTGTTTATGGTCTGTCAGCTTTGTCTCTCTGCTCAGAAACAGTTGAATCAGACAGCAGGCTATCATTCTACGTAGTTCTATCATTCTACGTAGTTCTATCATTCTACGTAATTTAATTGCTCCAATAAGAGCACACTATCAAGTAAACAGCGCCACCCCTCTCTCTCTCCTAACGGTTGATGCACCGTCCGCTCCCCCCCTCCCCTCCCTGTCTGATTCAGCTGCATGTGGAGCTAGTAGTAACTTCTCTGCAGTCAGGTCTGGGTTTTCAAACAAATGGATTTAAAAGCAAACTTCTGCAGCAACACTGAGGGAGGGGGCCACAACCTTGTCATTACCTGTAAGTTTATTTATTTTCTAAATGCTGTCTTGTCTGATAAACGTAGCTCTCACTGTCTGAAGTGCCCATGTTGCTAGCAGTTAGCCTTTAGCAAACTCCGATCGCAGCTTGACCTACATTCTCCAAATAAGGTCATAGCGAAATAAGGTGTAGCCAATCAAAATGAAGTCAACGTGGTCTCCGGGTAAAGCTCCATATCATCACCGGACCCAACTGTATTACTGAGGAAGTCAGGTCTGGCGTTTCAAAACAATACTCCGCTGTAAAAAATGCCGTTTTTTTCTTTGGAGTATTTACATATACAGTAATGCCAACAACATAAACTAGTTTTTAACTGTTATGTCATCACTCCTTTAACTTATTGATTAACCAGAGTCTGGTCTCTGCCATGAGTTTTGTTACATTCGGTTAATATATAATTAACCACAAGAGACTGTACTCTCACCAGTTCCCTTCAGTGTACACCTCAGACTTCCAGTACAATTCGTGAGTCCTGCATCTGTAGAAATACTGATTACTCTGCAGCGGTGGGGAGTATCAACAGTGGCATATCTAGGAAATATATGAACAATATTGGCTTCAAAAGTAGGGATGGTCATAGGCTACTTCGATACCACCCACTGAGCCAAAGACGTCTATTAGACGTCTAAGTTTAGACCGATCTCCACAGGAGATGGTGGTAAAGTTCAGGAGAGAGCCTGCCCAGCATGCTCCACTGATCATCAACGGTGCTGAGGTGGAGCGGGTAAGCAGGACCAAGTTCCTGGGTGTCCACATCTCCCAAGACCTGTCCTGGGACACCAACACCACGTCCCTAGCCAAGAAAGCCCAACAGCGACTTTACTTCCTGCAGAAACTGAGAAAAGCAAGAGCCCCATCTCCCATCATGCACTCCTTCTACAGGGGCACCATGGAGACCATCCTGACCAGCAGCATCACCGTGTGGTACGGAGCCTGCACCTCATCCTGCTGCAAGACCCTGCAGCGCACCGTGAAAGTTGCAGCTGGGAAGATTGTTGGTGTCCCCCTCCCCTCTCTATTGGACATTTACCACTCCCGCCTCACCCGCAGAGCCACCAGGATCACAGGTGACCCCACCCACCCCGCCCACAGTGTCTTCACCCTGCTGACATCGGGGACGAGGCTGCAGAGTCTCCGGGCCAGAACCAGCAGGCTCAGAGACAGCTTTTTCTCTGAGTGCGGGCTCTCTCTTCTCACCAGAATCGGCCACAAGCACGCGCTCTCCACAGTACGCGTTTTGGATTTCTTTCTCCAAATGACGTGAACTAGAGAGGCTGCTAGCTGCTAAGCTAGCCTCTTTAGCGCCACCTGAAGGCAGCTGATTACCTGCCACGGATTAGACCAGCTTTGTCAGAAAGGACGCCGACAACAAGGAGGAGGAGGAGGGGGGAGATTGCCATGCTGAGTTGCCTCGGCAGAAATTCAGCAGTTTTTGATGCTCTAACAGGAGGGACAGCTTTACCAGGGAGCAGTGGATTATATTTATCAGTGAGGATGTGCAGTCGGTAAGTGTTGCTGCTGTGTAACTTATTATCTTTTGTGTCAGACACCAGTAAACGGTGGTTGACGAACGGACAAGCTGCTAATGTAGCTACAGAAGCTAACACTGTTTGGTTAACTTCACGTCAGACGTCCGCTCCTTATATTCATCAGAGTCCAGCCCTTTTACTCCGGATCCTCTCCATCAACCGCACCGTTATGTTTTTATCACGTTTTTCTCTGTTGGGACATCATTTTCCTTCACCTGCTCTGTCCTGATAAAACTTTGTTTGACTTTGACGTTTGCCTCGTAAACGCTCTTACAGACAGGTCTAACTCTCGTGCGTATTCTCGCAACAAACAATAGTTGGGGATAAAAAAAGGTTAAAATGAGCTCATTAAATTTTCGTCCCACCCAACTAGAATTATAAATTCATTTGAAGATAATTTAAGAAGGATTGTGGATGTAAAACGGCAGGTTATGACACCTTTAAAAGGGAATATCGACATGGGCCCGATGGCCCGAAAATGTATAGGGACAGAGCATATTATATATATTATACAATCAATATCCAGTTGTATATTGTGGGGAGTGGGTATTGTAGTGGTAATGTCGCGGGCTTTGGCGCGGCAGACCCAGGCTCCAGTTCCTGACACGGCACTCAGGTGACCCACTGTGGACGATTGAGCAAGGTCCTTAACTCTTGGGTGTCTGGAAACCTTTAAGTAGAAACTTTGATAAATGCTAACAACAAAACTCTGTTTGCTGATTAAAGAATTTTACACAAGACATGAAGTTGGAAAACTATGTCTATTAAAAACACAAAAGTTCTTGATCTCCCAGAGGAAAGTAAGACTAAACATTATTTATTGCAGAATAAACACACAGAAGGACCAATGATCACACACACAAAAAGCTGAGTACAGGGAACTGGTCAGTCAGTTTGTGAGACGGTGCAGAAACATTCACCTCACCTTAAACACAAACAAAAGAGATGTTTGTTAATTTCAGGAGGAAAAGGAGTTACCAAAACACTTTACATCCTGGTAAAAAAGGTGGAGGAATACAAGAACCTTGGAGGTGAGCTGAAAATGCAACACTGAAGCATTTAGAAGGTGAGAGCAGACTCTTCTCTTATATAAATATATTCTTACTTTAAACTAAAATTTTAAAGGAAAATTGTTTAAAACTACCTATTTGAACAAAAAAACTAAATGAGAACCAAATCGTTCGTCTTTTCTTAAAAAAAAAAAAAAAATCAATGCATATTTGTGCAAAATGTCCACAAAACCTCGAATGGCGATCACAGGAAGCTGTAAAAAAAAAGAAAAAGAAAAAAAGTTGGACACAGTCAGGAAAAAAAACATTTAGTCAGAATAGATCCAAAATGTTGAAATAGATGCTAAAAGCGCATTTTGCAGCGCCTCCTTCAGGTAAAACTGTGTGTAATGCGCGTGCGTCGCCTGCAGGGGGCGCTGCAGCCACTCAGCAGCAGGTGGCGTGAAGCCTCATTAACTCATTAACCTACAGCAGCCAATCAGAGCGTGAGAGTGCAGCAGCATATGGAGCCTTTCTCTGCTGCTCAGTGGGGCGGAAGACGGATTCTGGCAGCCAACAGGGTCTCTGGTCAAAAAACTTTATTGACAGGACTGTGACCCTCATGAGCTTTCTAGCCCACTATGCTCTAAATTCATGACTGAGGCCGGAGACCTGGAGAACTCCAACTCACACAGCTCAATGCTCAAATACCAGGAAGGGACTACTTTCGGAAGCGGATTAATCCACTTTTCTATTTGAAAGCAATTAAGGAGGGGGTGTTTGGGTCCAACAGATCAGAACTAAAATGTGTGAGAAGGCCACACTTAAAAGTGATGTGGATTCATTCGCTGATGAAAGTAGTCCCTTTTAAAGGCATTTCACTGCAGATGTTAGACTTTACTTTGCTGATGATGACAGACAGAAATTTATGATAAAGAGATAAAAGAAAAATGAAAAGGAGAAATCAGAACATAGGTAGAGCGGTTTACTTTTTCTTCACTTTTGAATCAATCAGAAAAAAACATGATTCTGATTTTATTAATAATTGCATCATTACAGGTAAATCTCAACTCTTTTATCCTAAAAGAGTAAATGCTCATTACTCTCCTCCTCCTTCTTGCTGAGCCTTCATCACTCTGCTCCATATTCATAATTTCATCTGTAAGCCTCTAATAGCTGTTTATCAGTTAATGGCCACAGTGACCTTAATGGTTCTGTAATCTTTCTGCTGCCTTTTTATTTTCATCACACTGATGTTCAGCAGAACAAAAGCAGCGCTGAGTGGATCCTAATCGTCCCGCAGATTTACATACAAATGACATTTAGACACAATTACGTCAGTTTGAGACGCTAATCCAACTAAGTTGTTAATCGACGCAGAAACGAGGTGAAGAGTTGCAGCGACAGAAGCTGACAGCATGAAGCAACACCTGCTGCAGGTGCTGGATCCGTTTCACAGGTTAACCCCTTCAGATCCGGACACTCATGATCTGCAAGCGTCCCATAAGTGGGACATGACAGATAAATGTGTAATTTACCCCCCTCCCTTCCTACTGTACATATTACGCACCAGTGGAAAGCTAAGATTCTTGAGCTGTTTATCATTCCAGGCTACAATCATAACTGTAGATTCAGTCAACACTTTATGGAAGCATATTACATTCACCTGAAAAACAAAGTTGTTTGTTTTTTTCTGAATTTAAATTAAATTAAATAAAAAAAAACAAAAAAAAAAACATTTTTTTCTAAATTAATGAGATAATTTTTGAAAAATAAACTAAAATGATCTGTTTATATGAATTAATTAGATAATTTCAAAATAAATAAATAAATGAATGAATATAAATAGACTGAATTTTCCCTCTGGGAAAATAAAGGATTTTTTATTTCATTTTTTTCATTTAATTTCATAAATGAAAAAATGTCAGTTTTTCTAAATTGACATCTCAAAAATGAATAAATAAAAGTGTCTTTTTCTGAATAAATGAGAATTAAAAAAAAAAGTTCTGTTTTTCTGAATTAATAAGATAATATAAAATACTGTAAATAAATCAATAAAAATGCTGCTGTGATTATACCAGATGATCTGTGACTGTTGGCATTTTCTTTTAAGCAACAGACTGCTTTGTTTCCTTCAGAGATGCTCCAACATGCCGCACGGTGGGCCGAGGCTGCGTATCTGCTTTAGTTTTTGAAGATAATGATCCCCAATGAGGAAAGACCTGGACCTATTTTTGTAAAAAACAAATCTCATTCATTCAGAAAAACGGAAGTTTTACTTGTTTATTTTTAAATCTCTCATTAATTCAGGAAACAGAACATTTTTATTCATTCTTTTAAAAAAATTATCTCCTTAATTAAAAAAACAGAACTTTTTTTTTTTTTTCCCAGGTGAATGTAATACGCTTCTGTAACACTCATTCAAAATAGTTGTAAATACAGTTTATCTTTGAGGCCATACTGTACTCCAGAAGCAGATGATGCTCCTGTTATATTAGCAAGAGTCTGGTCATATAGTTGCTCAACAACAAATCTTTAATCCATAAAAAGATCTGTTTTGGATGAAAATTGCATGATTATGAATTGCATGAAGGGTTCATGGCTTGAACAGCTGAGCACCAGAGATCGGAGACAGAAAACCTGCCTGTTGTTGAACTATTTGGGCTTTTATTATGTCTTTCTGGTGTTTATTTTCACCAGGTTTCAGGTATTGTGACATAACTTCAGGTGCTGTTGTTTTTTAATCTACTGTATTTCTGGATACCGTGCAGCACATTTTCCAAAATGCCAAAGAGGAATCTCCATTTAATTTGCATCATTGAATTCTGTTTTATGCAGATGATACAGTGGTTTCTACTCTGTATCTCCCCCTAAAACACGCTCTTGTTCAGCTACAAGCTTCTGATATTCTCCAGAAATGTTTGTTTGATTTAAAAAGAGTCTGAAATGCCAACAAAAGTCATGATTTTCTCAAAGTACAGATCAAACTTTCCTCCCCACCAGACCGAATCTGTGTCAGGAAAACATATTGCAGAGTCCTGCTGGATGACTCTCTCCCTCTCTCAAACTTCACATGATAAAAAACTAAAGTTAATAATTTTTCTGTGTTTAAACAGCTGAATGAGGTCAGAATCTTGCTGAGGTTGGAACATCTTGGAAATCACCTCTTTTTCCTCTGAATTAGCCACCAAACTGCAGCTCCTCATTAATCTTTTATTTTCTGCATCCTGCTGCACTGACAGGAGTCTGTCATGAAATCATCTCTGCATCTTATAAATGTGGAGCGCTGAGCTGCTGCAGCTCTATCTGGGTCATGTGATCCCATCAGGAGGATTATTAGGGAATCATTTGAAGGATTTCTGCGGATATAATTCGGCATGTTTGGATAATAATTGATAGAAGATTCCACTTTCATCTTGTAAGACGCAGCTTCAGTGTGGATTAGACATCTGGACTGAGCTGCCTTATTTTCTGAGCCTTATTAGGCGGCATCTTATTTATCTCTTATCATCAGTGCGGCTCTGATTATCATCTGGAATCTGCAGTAGATGCAGGCAGACAACGCTGCAGGACATCACCATGCAGAGGGAGACACCTGACAGAAACTGAAGCTGTGATAAATCTGAAGTTTTCTAGAAATTCTCAACTTCTAAAGGTTGGATATGGTTATGGACAGAGCAGCAACATCACGTGTGTCTAGGTTGTAGTTGCAACAGCAGAACTAGAAAAGCACTCGGAGAGCGCAGACCTCCGCCAAGCAGCTCTCACAATGATAAAGAATCCTTCAAAAAATTCCTGGATCCAGAAGGTGATCCGGATCACCACCAAAATCTGATGGGTTCATCCCTGGGCTGAGGCACACGACTGGTGAAAATTTCAGGTCAATCTGTTCAGTACTTCTTTCGTAAAGTTGCTGAGAGAGACAGACAAACCAACGCTACCAAAAACATTACCTCCTTGGCGGAGGTAAAAACAACTCCAGCCGCTGGATGCCAGGCTTGCTGCCGGTACGGCAAGTGACCAACAGTCTGCACCATGTCCAGCAAGTAATGCAGAGGAGTTAGCCACGTTAGCAAGTGAGCTAGCTTACCGATCCAGGAGAAAAGTTGTTTTGAGGCCATGGGAAATGTTTATGTGGGTCCATTTAGTATAATCTTCACCTAAATTTACTCCAGTTTTTGCTCTTCTCAGGTCACTCTTTTTCAGAAATGCATAACAATATTTCTGGGGCTCTAAAGCAGCTGCTTGACTTACCATCTCCACCATTTTTCCCAGTGCTAGTTAGAGATGTAATGATATGACAATTTCACATCATGGATATTGTGAAAAAATGATCAAGGTTATCATTGTTATCACGGTATTATTGTTTGTATTTGTGTATTATTACCCCCCCCCCCCCCCCCCCCCCATTATCATTCAAAACATCAAAAATGGATCTAGACGTCTACTGTGTCCTTTTTAAAGGGGGAAATTCTGTCCACGTGGGTGCCTTCGTTGCCTGCTGCCATGTTTTAAAACATTAAACATTGCAAACTGGGTCTGCTTTGGCTTTTCCAGCCAATCAACAGCCTCACTGTGGGTTTTTCAAAGTGCAGTAATCAATCACGGTTATAACGATAATCAAAATTTGAAACGGTATTACTAAACATAGGCAATTTTATCACGATTAATCATTTTACCGGAAATTGTTACATCCCTAGTGCCAGTCTAGCTGTGCCAAACATACTAAATCCACACAAAGATCGTATCTGGCAACCTGCAGTGGCAGCCTGTATTGGCTTGTAGACATAATACCATCGCTGAACCTGTTAAAATGTATTTTGTATTTATTTTCAGGCTAAATAAATTTTTCAAGGAAATGCTTTACTTTCATTCTGCACCCCTCCAAATGTCTTGTGGAGGTTTTTTTTTATTTTTTAATCTAGCTTTAAAAGCTGTGGTTGGCAATGTTGGAAAAACGGTTTGAGCAAGCGATATTTAAAAACAAAAAAATACCACCAGAAACCACGCCTTCAGAGTGCAGGGACGTGTGCGCCAATGTTTTACGAGCAGGTTAACGATAGGAGTGAAGTGGATAGCTGACAAATCACATTTCTAAAAGCTTTAATCCACCCACCTCCAACTCCTTCTGTGGTGTAAAAAGTCCACACTGCAAACGTCAACTCCTCCAAGACTTAATCCTTATCTGTTGTTTTGTTTTGTTTTTTGGTGCAGCAGCAGTTAGCAGTCTGTTAGCTATATTTGTTTACAGTGAGCAGCGCACAGGGGGGGTTACATGGAGGACGGAGAGAGGGAAGGGACAGAGACGAGACATAAAGGCATCGATTTGTTCTTTCTATAAGTTGCGAATTACCAATTCCTGCCTTTCGGTGTGAATGGCAAGGATTGGTCAGAGTTTTTACAGAACTGCAGCTCTCACAGAGGTCTGACTGTTTTCATTCTTTTTTTTATAAATATATGATGTATTGATATGTCAGCATGGAAGGACCATTTCACCCAGTACAACAAAATGTGTTTCTGAACAGAATTACAAACTGGCTTTAAAGGGACTAGAGGCAGGAATTTATAAAAACAAACAAACATTCATGTCCATTTTCTTTTATACTAATGGGTGATGAAGCGTTAAATATCAAAAATAACGTTTCCACCCACGTTTCTCTCCGTTGCCTTGAACAGGCTGTGTGCTGCAAAATGCGCTGCAATTCGGTGTCCGAATTTCCCGCGCTGCCCTGCGGACGTGACGTCAAATGACGCTACATCCACAGTTCTGATCCAGGAAGAAGACAGGCGCGGTAAATTCAAACACTGTAAGCGATAGTTATGGATTCTTCTGCCGTAAGCAAACGATCCAGATCAACTGAAAGACACTGAAAAGTGTAACTACAGAGAAAAAGCATAGTAAACAACATAATAGCTTCAGTTTGTGCTCCCGTGATGGCTTGGCTCGTGGCTGCAGTTACCTGAAGCGCCAGTCGCAAGTTTCGTTTTTTAATCTTGCCTCTAGTCCCTTTAATGTTCTATATTCAAAACTGTTCCATTATGCAAAATCTTTTTTTTTTTAGTTGAAAATCCAACATACTGAGCAGTGTCGGAGTTGGTCCTGTGATGGACAGACGACCTATCTGGGATATATTCCACCTCCTGGTGGCAACCGGGAGACAGCAAGGAGAGAGGGGGGGTTCGCAAACAAATACGCGCTGTGTAAAAAATAGAGGAAATTGAAATAATTAAATTGTAAAAAAGAAAAATGGCTAAAGTCACCACCAACACTGCACAAGTCTTTCCAAGGACTCTCTGAGAATTCTGTATTAAGCAGAGGTAAACTGATTTTTATTGCTGTGCATTGCGGAGTGCAAACAAAAATAATCGTGCTACAGCAGGAATGCACAAGTCCGGTTCTTGAGAGCTACCATCCTGCAATTTTTAGAACACACCTGAATCAAATGGTTAATTCCCTCATGCATGTCACTCAGCTCTGCAGAGGCTGATAACGAGCGATTCATTTAATTCAGGTGTGTTGGAGAAGGATCGCAACCTACAGTATGCAGGACAGTAGCGCTTGAGGACTGGACTTGGGCACCCCTGTTCTACAGCTAAACACCTCCAGAGAACATCTGATAGAGAACAGACTAAATGAATATCCATGATAGCTCCCGACTGCCCAGATCTGCTGCCGGTGATGCGATAATTACATTTCTATTTTTGTTTTTTGTGCCATGTAAACAATAACTTGCAGCTTCAGTCTTCTGACTGGTGAAAAAAACAGTGTCTTGTTTCAATAAAGATTATTCAATTGTCAGAATTTTAAGTTTACATTGATGTTATCAAAATAGAAACCATAAATGATCTATGATAAAGTTCTGGCGCTTTTTAAGACAATATAAAAATATAAATGCTGTTGCATTTGAGGTCCAAACAATCAGAAAACTGGAGGGATTGTTCTGTTCTGTTTTTTTTTTTCTTGTTTTTTTTTAAGCAGGTGAAAGAGAAACACTTCCTCCGCCAGGTAAATGAGCTCGTTAGTCAAAACACCTGTTCCAAATATACTGGCAGATTAAAAAACATTGCAGGACTTCTACTCAAAAACTACTTTTACCTCTATGTTTGACACCTCTGGTCAGTAAACATTCATAATCTAGTTAATGAATGAGCCAGCAGAGCCGGACTGATAATAAGTTAGACTTATGTTGACATGATCTAAAAACCAGTCAAGGGTGTAGCCTTTCACGGAGTCAGGAAGTCACTGCAACTGCTTCATCTTTTTTTTTTCTCATTCATCTCCTCTTAAATTTCATTCATTATTTATGTTTCATGTATGATTTTTAAATAATTTATTAGTGTGTTACTGCTGCAAATAAGTATTTGGACACTTGCCAATCAGCAAAAATTCTGGCCCTCAAAGACATGTTCATCCACCTTGAAAAAGTCCACCTCCACTCCACTTATTATTCTAAATTATAAGCACCTGTTTGACGTCGTTAGCTGCATAAAGACACCTGTCCACCCCACACAATCAGTGAGACTCCAACTACTCATATGGCTAAGACCGAAGAGCTGTCCAAAGACACCAGAGACAAAATAGTAGACCTCCACAAGACTGGAAAGGGCTACAGGACAATTGCCAAGCAGCTTGGTGAAAAAGATCAACTATTGGAGCATTATTAGAAAGTGGAAGAAGCTAAACATAACTGTTTTAATCTCCCTCAGACTGGGGCTCCATGAAAGATCTCACCTCATAGCGCATCAATGATCCTAAGAAAGGTGAGGAATCGGCCCAGAAACACGGGAGGATCTGGTCAATGACCTGAGGAGAGCTGGCACCACTGTTTCCATAATTACTGTGGGTAATACACTAATGGGCCTTTTCCACTGCACATTTCGTAACCCTTCCACACGGCACGGCCCCCCTTGATCTGTGTTTCCTCTGGGAAAACCTGTTACGAGCCGTTCCGATTTTTCACACCCGTTTCAGGGCTAGCTCTAACCGTGCTGAACCTACACAAAACGTGACGTACCTGACGGCTCTCCACTGATTGGCCAAAGGAAATTGTCGTCATACGTGTTTCGCCTCTTCTAAAATGATCTGGCTCTGTATTCAGTGACTACAAGCAACAGAGAAAACAACAACAGCAGTAACACCTCGATATCATCCAACGCCTCCATATTTGTTTTTACTTTACTGACAACCGCGTGGCACGGCAGTGACATCACGGCAGTCTCGACCGCGCCAACTCTGCCCACTTCCAGGTAGTAGACTGCTGCTTCTGCCTGGAAACAGGCTTCTACTTTTTTGTTGTGGAAACAAAAACCGTCCTGGTCGTCTTTAGCGTGTGGTGCTGTACTGTGCTGTACCGTGCCGTGTGCAGCTGCAATGGAAAAGGCCCATATGACATCATAGTTTAAAGTCATGCATGACATGGAAGGATCCCCTGCTTAAAGGCAGGGTAGGGGATCATGGAAAAACGGTTAGAACAAGCTACATTTGAAAAAATATACACCTCCCGAAACCACGCCACCAGGGCACAGGAACACGTGCGCTCATAGTTATTGGCGAAGATAACCGAGAACAGCCGAGTGGCTAGCTTGTTAGCTTCCCAGTAAACAGCAGAGGAAGCACGTTTCTAAAAGTGATAATTATCTCACCTCCAACTTCTTCTGTGGTGTAAAACATCCTCACTGCAAACATCAAAACACCTCCATGACTTGATCCACATCCGTTTTTTCTTTTTAAGAGCAAACAGCGGCATAGATAAGAGCAGCAAGCAGCCATGTTTGTCTCGGTTCGTCTGCACTGAGATGCTAACGACGCGCGCGTGAGGACGGCTGGTGCGCAACAGACAGCAGTCGAGTTTCATGGACTTAAAAATCATTCAATCAATCAGTACGGGCCGTTCAAAACCCCATCCAATGAAATTCATTTCATTGGATGGGGTTTTCCAGTGCTGTACGTTCCACAGGGGATTTTTTTTTTTTAAATTTTTGTGTCAGAACATTTAATTAATTGTCTGCAATCGGGGTGTAAAGAAGACTTTAAGCAATATTGTAAAAAATGCTCCTGCAAAACATCATCCACCCTGCCTTTAAATCAGAGCACGTCCAGGCCCGTCTTAAGTTTGCCCATGACCATTTTAATGATCCAGAGGAGTCATGGGACAAAGTTCTGTGGTCAAATGAGACTTAAATAGAACTTTTTGGCCTTAAAGTGCTGATGACACGACCTTAACTTCCAGTAACTTTGCAATACAACAACAGACCAAGACAAAATAAGTAGTTTTGTGCAGTTAGAAGTTAATCAGACGTGTTTTTACGTAAATATTTGATGTTTAGGAGGCTCAGCTAAAGGCTAATAGCTTTTCATTCGCAAAACAAGCCGCCATGTTGTGTCGTCAGCGACATATAGAGTAGCGGTCTGCCCATTGATTTACATGTATAATCTAAGCAGTGGAAAACATGAAAGATGCTCCAGTTAGCTATATTGGAACTGGTTTGTGTGGTAGGATCATAAGCCAGATCAGAAAAGTGATAATGCTGAGGAATTTAAATCACATTTTACAAGCTAGAACCGGAGTAGAACTGTAGCTAGCTGCCTACAGCCTTCAGGTCCATTTGTTCAGCCAAAAGCCTGCAAGACCACACAGAGGGAACTCAGAACTGTAAGGAGCAACCCGGAACAACACAAGCAGACTCAAAACTGATAAGAAGCTGCACCGGTTTGACATAGAGCCAGGCGTGACAGAAACGAGGCATTCGTTCCCTGCGTTAGCTCGCAGCTAACAGCTACCTGCGCGCTACCCACAGTCAATAATTAGCCTTTAAAAAATGAGAAGATAACAACTTACACGGGTCCAGTCGAATTTTAAATGGTTCCCGTTTATAAGGATGAGGATGGAGGGAAGGATGCATCTTTGGAAGCAGCTGGAGGAGATCTGATGACCGGAGACGTCCTCATATAACCGAGCCGCAGCTGTCTTTCGATCAGGAGCTGTATGACCGATGTGATGAAGCAACAATGGTTGAAAAAGAATATTCCAGAGGACATGATCACAGTTTAATTGTGTTAGAAGTTTCAACTGTTGTATCTCAATTAAGGTCAGTGTTCATGACTCCACCATCAGAAAGAGACTGGGGGGCAAAAATGGCCTGCATGGCAGAGTTCCAAGACCAAAACCACTGCTGAGCAAAAAGAACATAAAGGCTCGTCTCAGTTTAGCCAGAAAGCATCTTGATGATCCCCAAGACTTTTGGGAAAATACTTTGTGGATTGACGAGACAAAAGGTGAACTTTTTGGAAGGTGTAGGTCCCATTACATCTGGCGTAAAAGTAACACAGCATTTCAGAAAAGGAACATCATACCAACAGTAAAATATGGTGGTGGTAGTGTGATGGTCTGGGGCTGTTTTGCTGCTTCAGGACCTGGAAGACTTGCTGTGGTAAATGGAACCATGAATTCTGCTTCTACCAAAAAATCCCGAAGGAGAATGTCCGGCCATCTGTTGGTGACCTCAAGCTGAAGCGCACTTGGGTTCTGCAGCAGGACAATGATCCAGAACACACCAGCAAGTCCACCTCTGAATGGCTTAAGAACAACAAAATGAAGACTTTGGAGTGGCCTAGTCAAAGTCCTGACCCAAATCTGATTGAGATGCTGTGGCATGACCTTAAAAAGGCGGTTCATGCTGGAAAAGCCTCCAATGTGGCTGAATTACAACAATTCTGCAAAGATGAGTGGAACAAAATTCCTCCACAGCACTGTAGAAGACTCATTACCAGTTATCACAAACGCTTGATGCAGTTGTTGCTGCTAAGGTGGAACAACCAGTTATTAGGTTTAGGGGGCAATCACTTTTTCACACAGGGCAATTTAAGTATTTACTAATAAAAATCTTTATTTAAAAACTGCATTTTCTGTTTACTTGTGTTACCTTTGACTCACATTTAAATTTGTTTGATGATCTGAAACATTTAAGTGTGACTAACATGTAAAAAGTAAGAAATCAGGAAGGGGGCAAATACTTTTTCACAAAGCTGTACATCCAGGAAACACGAACAAAGCAGTGACTGTAACATGAAGGCTGCTTCAGTAGTGCTGAGTCATGGATCTAAGAGCTGAACTGGGGTCAGCGCAGCAAACATCAAACTGCAGCAAAACAAAGCTCAGAGACCCAAATAAAAAAACAGAATTATTTACAGACAAAATGAGGAACAGAGCAGATATGAAGTGTAGCTATAAACATAAAAACAGACGGAGTCAGGATGCAGCAGCTCTGGTTCTCCTCAGTTTACAGGAGAACCTTCTCTCCTGCCGAGTAAATTGGGGTCATGATGACATTTCATAAAACCATCAGAGCTTCTAAAAACCAATAAAGGAGAGTGAACGGCAGCGTCTCGCTCCATCCAATCCGCCTGCTGCTGCCGCTCTATTTTTGGAGGAGGAAAAGAAATGATGATTAATGTTATTGGATTATTTACATTGCCCTCAACATGATTGAGCCACAGAAATGAAATTAAAATGTGTGTTGAATGGGATTTTCCAGGAAAGTCCTGTAAAAACCACGACGGTAATAAGGAATGACTAATTCTCTCAAAGTCGATTAAACACCATCTCATCCCGCAGGAAAACACAGTGCAGCTGCACGACGAGGAAGACGAGGATTAGATGAGTGCAGCCACATTAAGAGGAAGATTAAAGTGTTTTCATCGATTCTTTTATTAATATTCAGTGTGTTCTTGTTCTGAGGCTTAACTCTGCTGGTTAGTCCACAAAACAAGCCATTAGGCTCGCAAGTGATCACAGAAACCTGTAGGGACACACCAGATTACCAGACAATGGGCTCCCAGGGGCCGAGTGGCCCCTCAGCGGGTTGTGGCCCCCAGCAGGAGCACAGCTTGTGGCGCAGTCAGGACACATTTTAATATTCTGTTTTCTTCTTTTACCTCCTGAAGTACTTTCCAGAGAATTTAGGCACTTTTCCTGCAGATGAGGATCTGAGTACTTCCTGTTTGCAGGTGTGCACACGGCAGCGTCCTCGCCGAGTCTGTGCACGACTAAAAACGTCCTCTGCAGCTTTTCATCTGAGCGCGGCTGCATTAGAACGGGCCAATCCAATTTTCATCCTCCAGCATGGCTCCTTTGTAGATGAGGACTGAAGGGGATGAGTGAGCAAAACCACTTTGTTTCATTATATAATGTTGGAGCGCAGCAAATATAATAATATTAATGGGATAATTTAATGCAATTTTCTTTATTTGATGCACTCTGACTCTGACGGCTAATCTGAAGGCATTGTTTAAAATAGATTGAAAAATGAAAGAAGTCAGAAAGGCTAATCCTCGGCTGAGGTCAGACACCAACAGGGAACATTTACTGAACGTTGCTGCAAACTGCAGCTCATCATGAAGAAGGGCGAGGAAACTACAACCAAGCTGCGGGTGGACATGTAAACCCCCATCAAACAAACAAAAACAAGAGTAAACATGCACAACAAACAAACAAAGACTTGCAATAACCCCAAACTATTAACACAAAAAGGAAACAAACACAAAAGCAATTTAAACAAATAAACATGAAAATGCACACACACACACACACACACACAAGCATATACGTATATGCATGTGTGTGTGCATATTATGTATGTACTGTATGTATATACTGTTCTTACTGCTCTTACGCACTACTTTTATTTATTTCAGGAAGTTTCTTTTGGTTGTGATGTTTTCAAAAAGAATAATTTACTGAGTATAAATATCTTGATTTACTTCTTTGTACCAAAAGTATTTATTTATAAGTTACTATGCTGTTATGTTTCTGGTCCAGCCCATGGGATTAAGTTCTGCAGGTGGCCCCCAAACTAAAATGTAAATATGAAAAAAAAAACTTTTAGGGCGACTTTCCACAAGAACAATTTCCCACATATTGAAAAAAGTTTAAGAGCCACTGCGAGTCGTAACAATGGTGCCAGCAATGATCTGCATCTATGAGTGCAAACAGGAATCTGGACTTACACGACTGGCTGTGGACAAGGCGAGGAGGCAAGGTCAAAACAGGAGGGCGGGGGTCGTCACGGTGAAGACAGAGATCCACAACAAAACCACGGAGCAAGGCTGAGGCAGAAGTCTGTGAGATCACACATGCTGTGGTTTAATGGCTGCGTTTCTGGGTCTCTGAGCAAATGGAAACAGGCTGCTGGTGGAGCAATGAGAGGAGGAGGCGTGAATATAAAGACAACAGGTGAGCAGCATGAGAGAGGTACAGGTGGACATGATCAGGAGCTTGGCAAGCAGAACAGAGCGCCGACCAGATCACGACACTTCCTCCTTTTTTTCCTGGATCAGTGGCCATTTTGGTTAATACTTTCCCAATAAACAGCTGAACTCCAGGGTCCTTGTACTTCCTCCACCAGGATGTAGACAGTGCTCCGTTTATTCTTGCTCCTCTTGAAGTCAACAATCATTTCTTTAGTTTTAAAGATGATGAAGGTTAAGAATAAATATGTTATAAATGATTTTAAGTAGGGATGTTTGATATTGGCTTTTTTCCGATATCCGATATTGTCCAACTCTTAATTTGCGACATGCAATATCAACCGATACCAATATAATATATGCAGAGAACTGTGAGATTGTATCTCTCATATTATGAGATACAACTATGTTCTGTTCTGAGAGCAAAGATCCCAAAATATCCTTAACTCAGCCAGAGGAGTTCATTTTGGGCATCTGGCTGCCAGATTTCAGATACTAGCAGGTATTAGCCAACATGTTGCTAATTCTAATGTTTCTGACAACTTGGTAACTTAACCAACAACTTAAAACCAGACATATTATAAGCAGCTTCAAAGCAAGTCAGTCTGTAGCAGCAGCAGCTGCACCGTAGTCACATGACTCTGAAAGGAATGCTGGGATATGAAGTTCTTCCACAATAACAGGGACTTTTCTACATAGAAATAATAAAGACAAGAAGCAGCATTGACCGCTGCCGCCTAGCAGACCAGCCGTGGGGCCGCCATCTTGGATCGGTCACCAGCAGTGGCTTCACCAGATTTTCCCGGGGCTTCAGCCCCAGATGTTTTGGGTCTAGCCCCGGGTGTGTGTTTACTGTTTAACCATCTTTTCCAGAAATAAAAATCCGATGAAAATCCAAATGACCCAGCTTTCTACCAGCACTTAAACACACCATGAACGCGCAAAGGTCCAGGTTAGCTTCCGTTGGTGTGGTGTGTGAGTGAGCGTGTGTGTGTGAAGTCCGAGGTCCGATTAGCTCCCCATCTTTGATGTCAGACGAAGCTAAAGTAAGTTAGTCAACTCCGTGTGCGCATGTGCAGAAGAGTCAAATTAAAGTATTTATTAGCCGAGGAGAGCGGAGATGGACAGAAAATATGAGAGAAAGCAGCAGTTGCATCCTCAGCTTTTCAGCAGAAAACTAAAAGGTAGATATCACAGTGGTGACTCTTTTTTCTCATTAAAAACAATATGAAAAAGTCAACATGAAAACCCCCAACATAAAAAACGAGGCTGAAGTTCGTAACTCCTTTCCCAGCTTCTGTTTCGATTTTGGCTTACAGTTTTTCTCTATTGCTAAAACACTATTTTTGAAATGTCCCCTCACTTTTTCACTACTTTAAACACTAATCCTATAACTCAAACTACTTTCCCAATACCTCTGCTTCTTGCTGCAAAAGTAAGTTATTGACTCAAAAAAGCATCACCTGGCCTCAAAAAGCGACACAATTGTCAAATCATGCCCCAAGCACAGCAAAATGTAGAACACAACAGAGCAATCAGGAAACACTAGAAGGAAAAAGGAAAACAGAGTTCTCAGAACATCATGCTGTGAAAATGTTTTTTTTTTTTTTTTTTACATCAGGCCAAATGCATCATGTCACAACACAGAGAACTCATAACATAAAGTACTAGAAAAGCACTCAGAGAGCACAGACCTCCGCCAAGCAGCTCTCGCAATGATAAAGAAGAATTCTTCAAAAAATTCCTGGATCCAGAAGGTGATCTAGATTACCACCAAAATTCAATGGGTTCGTATTTGAGCTGAAGCACACGGCTGGTGAAAATTTCAGGTCAATCCATCCAGAACTTTTTCCGTAAAGTTGCTGACAGACAAACCAATGCCACCAAAAACATAACCTCCTTGGCGGAGGTGATAACATGGTTGATCACAGTTGCATGGATTTCATCTGAAATGAAAGCTCTGCATCGGACCTGATTTTGCCCCCTTCTACGTCCCCATCCATGACCACCCCTGCGACTATCTCTTATGCGTACTCTTCCTCTCTCATTTTCTCTATCCTTTGCAAAATCTTGACCTCCCACAGCTTCCTCAACTGGTTTATGTTGGTTCCCTCATCATCAGCCAAAGGTGAAATCAATTTTGAATCACTGTGTTTACCTGCTGACATCTGTGTCTTAGTTGTGATCAAAGTGTGCAGCATGTGTTCAGCATTTTGCACAGCAAGTGCATCACAATGCAAATGTGTTTGCAAACAGTGTCTAGTGCTGTGAAACATGCTTTAGGTTTTGATCACAAAGGGACTGATTTGATACCTTGGTTTAGGCTTCTGAAAAATTGGCTTTGAGAATAGGATTTAGTGTTTTAGCAACTGAGAAAAACTGTAAAGGGCAATTTCATTTAAACAATTTTCTACCGACAACATTTAACAAGGTCCTGTGTAAAAACTACAAAATGTAGATTTTTCAAATCTGGACTCAGATGTTCTTTAGAGACTGTAGATTAATAAAGCACTGTATTTGATTTGTGAAACCTATAAATGAAGAAATGAGGAGAAAATGAGAACAAATGATGAGAAGAAAACAAAGAGTAAAAGAAAAGGAGAACAAGTGATGAGGAGAAGAGAACAAATACGAGAGAGGAGAACAAATTAGGAAGAAAAAGAAGAGCAAATAATGAGATAAGAAGAGCAGGTGAGAAGAGAACGTGATGATGAGGAGGGTCAGTGATGAGTTAAAGAGAAGACAAAAGGTGAAAATTGTATGAACTGTTGTTATGTGTGAGTGCAGTGTATGTGTTTTAGCAACATAACGGTCAACATTTCATTGTTGATTTTGTGGTTCATTAATTTCTTAATTAAAAAAACAATTTATCTACTCCATTATGTCTATTATTGCCTTCTAAAAGGCATTTTTGTAAGGAAAGACTTGAGAAAAGCTCGTCTATTTTTTTCAAATTTACACCTGGTGCAACTCCGGGCTCAGCTCAGGTTGCCCCTGGAAACGCCTTTAAGGCTGCTCACCAGCTCCGTTCACTCACCTGTTCAGAAGTGATATAAACGAGCAGAACTCACTGGATTCTTAATTGATTTTCCTCTGTTGCAAAACTTAAACATACTGCTGTGATATAGGATGCTAGTTACATCAAAAAGACACATTTTTTCTCCTTTCGATCAGCCTTTTCAATATTATTGTCTGTTACTGTGAATACACATGTCACTGTTAATACTGTCACAAATAATAATAAAAAAAGAAGTCGCATTTTCATGGTTTGCATGCAATTAGTGGGCTTAACAGTAATATGCATCCTCTGCAGACTAGTTTGTTTGACTTCATTAAATATTTTACAAATCACTATTAACATTACAGATATTTTGGAGTTTGAGCATGTATTTCAGACATGTAAAGCAAAACAAAAATCATACATGAATAGTGACATAATCAATGAAAGAAATGAGAAAACAAAATAGTAAACAAATTAAGAACATATGTTCAATTTACACATCTGAAAAGGGGTGGTTAAAAGTACAAACCTGTTTTTTTCCCCACTTGTTAGCAAATCGATACTATTTAATAAATTACTTAGCTTTTGATGTATATAGTACTACTAATAATAGTCGATTACTGTTAATACTACTACTTATACCACCACTACTACTAACAATTACACTGTACTAACACTACTTAGTAGAGTATAATATTGTATCACATATATAACATAATGATAAAGTATAGTATAAGTGTAATGTAATATTAAATACTATATGAATAATCCCTCTACTATCATCTCTACACTGATAATACTTCTACACCTAATAATAACAGTAAGAATGCAAATATATATATCTCCTTATTCTTCTACTATGATAACATTCACAAATAAAACTTAAGATGGCACCTAATTACCTACCTATCTTACTGTACACATTAATGACAGAAAAAATATTAAATATTCAAAATGTTTAATTACATCTGTAACAACATCAGAATCAGAATTACTTCATTATCTCTGGTAGGAAATTCTTTTTCTGCTTTGCTCCCATTTACAAACGTAGAGAGTAACACTAGTTAAAAAAAAATTAACATACAAGAAATAAAAATATAAGAATACCAATAGTTAATGATAAAAATGAGATAAAATCTTAGTATATACAATAGGCAGTATTTACAGTGCTCCTCAATACCTATTATAATTATTATTGCACATGACCGGGTTATTGCACATAAGGAGACCACAAATAAGTAAATAATGAAATGACTGTCAGAGAGATGAATGGTACCGTTTGATGGCCACCGGCAGGAATCACTTCCTCTGGCGCACCGTGCTGCAGCGTGGTAAAATGAGTTTCCACATAGACACATGCAGGTATGTACAATATATACACATCACACACACACACACACACACACACACACACACAGTTTTCATTCCTCGTGGGGTCTTTCCATTGACATAATGCATTCTCTAGCCCCTTACCCTAAACCTAACACCCATAACTGATTGCCTAAACCTAACCCTTGTCCTAATCATAACCTAAACCTAATTGGAACTTAATCTCTAAAACCTAATCTTGACCCTCAAAACGGGGTTCATCCCCGTGGGGACCAGGAAAATGTCCCCACGAGGGCAAGACGTCCCCACAGTGATGGTAAATATCCAGAACACAGTCCCCACAATGTTGCAATTACGCGTCCACCCACACACACACACACACACACACACTAAAATATCAGTAACGTAAACCACAACATAAATTGTTGTTTGCAATTTTTTTAATTAAATCTCTTGCTCCAGACTTTCCACTCTTCCCATAAATTGGTGGATTATGGCCTTCAGAGAAGTCAGACAAGCAGGCGATGCACATCTATGATCCTGGTAGAAAGAAAACAAACATTGTCTTATTTCACACAAATCACTTGGACATCATTTATGTCTGATTTACATGATAATACATCACATCTCCAGTTATCACTTGTCAGTCACTGCTAGCTCTGAGTGTGTTATCAGGACTGTATACTCAACAACATATTGGATCTGTACACTCACGTAAAATCAGTATTGTGTTGATGGGAATGAAATGAGACGGTGAAACATGAGAAACATTTTGCTGTAGTTACAGATGATGCAGTTATTCTGTCTGTCTGTGACATCTCCTGTCTGTGACGTCTCCTGTTTAAATACTCTGGTCAAACAGGATAGTACCAGTCACACCGGGATTATTTCTACCACAGCATCACAATATCAGCTGTAATCTACACCTGTGTTATTTAATGTGGAGTTTATAACGTTTAATAGATGTTTACATGATCTTTAGATGTTTAGATGTTGCTGTTCTATTACAGAATCTTATGCAAGATTTTGTTGGTAAAAATATCTGTTTGAAAAAAATAATAGATATTTCCCGATATCACATTTTAATGCTGACATGGACGGATAATATTGGAAGGCCAATAATATAATAAGAAAAGCTTTCATTCCAGCAGACGTGAAACTTTCTGTACCTGAGACGAAGCTGTTTCAGTCTAACATGAATCAGTGAGTCCTCTGAGTTTAATCACAGCTGCTGACTGTGAGCAGCAGTTTGATCACAGATTGACTGGAGCTTGTTAGATTACGTATTGTCTGTTTTACAGGCGGTTGAGCTCTAATTTCAGCATCGTGAAATGTTAAACCCAGCAGGCAATCTGCTGCTCACATATTGGAGTGGCTGCAAAGCTGATCAAACACAAACTAAATCAAATCACAGCTAAACTTTCACATCATTCTGTATCGTGTAGAAGTCAAAAGGCCAAAGGATTTTCTTACCTTCAGAGCAGGAAGTAGCTGAGCTTTGTGAGGAGATTCATGAGTTTATCCACGAAGAGATCAAAGTGAAACATTCATCACGTAAATCCGAAATACTCAGGTCATTTTTGCAGATTTTATTTAACAGCAGATGGAATCTTGTATTTCCAGGAGAATGATGCAGAACAGTGATGTTTATCTGTTTATATAAAGAGCTTATCAGGTAAAATGAGGTTTGGAGTTCCTCAGGAATCTACTTTGGGGCCTCTTTTTCTTCTACTGCATCATTGCCCAACAGATACAGTAACTCAAACTAAACAGAACCTATATTCATAGTAAGTACTTGGTTCACTCAGTATAATCATTATAATCCAGGAATCATTTGGAAATCCAAGAACGCCATCACCAGCACCTGAAGTCCGCCTTTAACTCATCCTGTGTCCTAACTGAGGAAAACCACGTCAGCTGAGGCACACAAACTCATCAACTCCTACTAGTGTCTAGGTTGCCATGGCGATAAGCTTCACCTGCAGCAGTGATAACCTGTGATATCACCATTATTACATTTAAGTTAATCGGCAATTGGCCAATAGAAAGTTTGTGGTCTTTGATCACTTAGTAGCATAAGTGACTGTGTAGATAACACACCTGAAACAAAAACACGTCCTGTCATCTGCAGTTTGTTATAGAACAGTTTACCACCTGAAGTCTAAACAATTTCTATTACTTATTTTATTGACTGTTATGATGCATTTTATAAGGGGCGGGGGGTACATAATGTAATTCTATGTATTTATGTTTTGCTTTTTTTTAGGATTATTGTTGTAAATTATATCAACTTGTTGTGGCAAGGTACTCAATGAGGACCCGGATGGGATTTGATCCCACAGACTGCTGGGTGAGAGTCATACGTGCTTACCAGTCAGCCAAAGACATATCCCTCTGGCCAGGACGCATGATTTATGTGATAGGACCCCACACTGTCACATTGTTGCGAGATGAAGGTTGGATATTTTTTTAGAAAGCTGGTTTTTTTTTTCAACCAGGACCTTATTTCTAGGAGTTTATACATGCATTTATTCACTGGTAACATTTCTGTATCACTTCAGGCGATATTTAGATTATTTGCCCTCCTGCGTGCATCCATATAATGGGAGAGACGGGGCAGCCTCTCTATAAGACATTATCTGCAGCAAAACTTCTTCATTTCATCAATGCTCTAAGTAGAATGAACAAACGAATGAGTACTATTGTCCTGTGAGTTCAGAGGTTCAGTTTGGTGGTGTCTGGGTAGCGAGCTGCTCTCTCAGCTGTACTGCAGAGTGCACCGTGTAAAGTGTTGAGAAAATCTCCCAATAACCAACGAAGAATTAATTCTGAACTCACAGGACAATAGTACTCATTTATTCATTCATTCATTCATTCATTTATTCTATTTAAAGGATAACTTTATTTTTTTTCAACCTGGACCTTATTTCAAAGAGTATGTATGTGTATTTACTCACCGGTAAAATTTCTGCATCATTTTGAGTCCTTTGGAAGATATTACGCGGAGTTGCCCTTCGGTACATCCAGTAATAATGGTGGAGATGGAGCAGACACTATAAGACATTATCTGCAGCAAAACTCGTTGATTTTCGCCAATGCTTTAAGCAGAATGAACAAACAAACAAGTACTATTGTCCCGTGAGTCCAGATTTAGCTTTCCGTTAGTTACCAGGGTGTGGTACACACTCTCGGGGCCGCGCGTTCACGATGCGCACTTCCGTAGTACAGCTGAGAAGAGCAGCTCGCTACCCAGACAACAACAAAAACACAATTTGCGAAACTCTAAACTCACAGGACAATAGTACTCATTCGTTCGTTCATTCTACTTACAGCATTGATGACTTCATGGAGTGTTACTGCAGATAATGTCTTATATAGTTACTGCCCTGTTTCCGCCATTTTACGATGTACACCAAAGGGTGACTCAGCGTAATATCTTCCGAAGGACTGAAAGTGATGCAGAAATTTTACCTGTGAGTAAATGCACGTTTATACTCCTAGAAACAAGGTCCAGGTAGAAAAAAAGAAAGTTATCCTTTAAAGCATTGATGAAATTGATGGAGTTTTGCAGCAGATAATGCCATAAATAGTGACTGCCCCGTCTCTCGCGTTATATGGAAGGGCGACTCAGCGCAATATCTTCCAAAGGAGTCAAAGTGATGCAGCAATTTTAGTCGTGAGTAAATGCATGTATAACCTCCCTACTGTAGAAATGAAATCCACGTTGCCAAAAAGAAAGTTATCCTTTTAAAGGAATTTGCGTTAACACCTTATTCACACGTTACAGACACATAATTGAACTTTTAGCAGTTTTCTCAGTGATGCGCCCCCCATCGGTGGCAAACTAGCATCCATCTTCATCCTACCTGTACTGTGATTCACTCCAGCCAGTAACAGACAGTCTTATCTTGACTCTTGTTCTGTCCCTTCCTCTCTTTCTTTTCCTCTCTTCCTCTGGTAATGTTTCCTTGCGTTTCTTGACCGAATCCAACATGATGCGCATTCAAAACACCCATGATGTTCACATCTGGTTCATATCTGTTTTTCTAGTATGTGATGCAGTGCGGAACCAGTAGTCAGCTGCAACGTCACAGTCGCGTCCCAGATGGGAAACTTACATACTGCTGTTTCTGAGCCCCGGGACGACTCTGGGCAGCGACGGCTAGAAAATGTGCATAATGAATGTTGATGTGCCGTCAAAACGAGTCAGAAACACAGATTTTTAAGGTCTAAAAGTTAAGTTTTGTATCTTTAACTTTATTAGCCCCATTTACAGTACAGATACAGAACAGTCATCCTCATATTTTTCATCCTCTCCCATTAAAGAAAAGCCTAAATTTACAATAGTAATTCAAATAAGAAACTGAAAGAAATGATCATGAAAAAAATGCACTGAATTATGATTTAGAGAAATAAAATATTGATTTTGAATTGTGGTTGAAAAGAATGATTAAAAACAAACAAAAAAACAACTGTCGCAGACAAATAGAGTTCATGAAAGGTGAACAGTGGACCAAAATACCTGTCAACAGGCACTGAAATCTGATTGGATGTTACAGGAAACACTTGACTGCAGTGATTGCCTCAAACTGTTGTTCAACAAAATTTTTAGTGAAACATCAGGCTTGTTTTTTTTGAGTGTTTGTTTTGAATATTTCTGTTGAACCACAATTTAAAATTAATGTCATGATTTTAATAAAATCATTTCAATTTCAACTTATTCCACCAACAGTTGATGTCTTTTGCTTTTTTATTGGGCGAGTATGAAGAAATTTGACAACAGTACATGCTGTACTTGCATACATTTGCATGCACATATATTCTCACATCAAACCAACAAAGAAAAAAAAAGAAAAGAAGATGATGTACACACTCAAAAATAAAGGGTATCAGTTTGTACTTAAAAGGGTACAAACTCTTGTTGCTGGGGGTGTTCCTTTTTGAAAGACATTTCTGTACCTTCGGTCCTGGTCCATTTTTGTACCTTATCAAGCTGTATGAGTTAATAAAGTACAATTAAACCAATTAAAAATGATGAATAAAAGCAAATAAAATAGAGATTATGACAACAATCAACGATGCTAATCATAAATGAATAATTATTATATAAACATTAGGCCAAACACATATAATTATACATATAATTATTGCTATGATTACTATGATTATTATGAAAATCACAATATAATAACTGTAATTATACTACTGTTTAGAAGTAATGCTAATTATAGTTATTGTACAAGCCACACACATTTTTCAATGCTGCAGGTACCCTTAGGGTTGAAATGGTACAAATTTGTACTTTATATTACTTTGAACCCTTTTTCATAGTATAAAGGTAATTCTGGCCTCATAAAGACCAATTTTGTACTTTTGAGAGAACATTTGTAAAAAATTTACCTACAGGTACAGAAATATTCCTGTCTCGTACCTCTATATTTGAGAGT
The DNA here is from genome assembly GCA_023101725.1 of Atherinomorus stipes. Lineage (NCBI taxonomy): Eukaryota > Metazoa > Chordata > Actinopteri > Atheriniformes > Atherinidae > Atherinomorus > Atherinomorus stipes. The sequence goes on from JALJCO010003025.1 coordinate 65,791, forward strand.
GTAGGGACTAAAAACTTGTACAGAGAGAGAAAATTTATGCTACAGTGCAACAAAAGAGTGACACCGTTAACTTGGGACGCCCACCTCAGATCAGAATGAAAAACATGGCAGTACCACACCTGAACATTGGGAGTGATGCAGCTGGTGGCCTGCATGGTGCAGTAGAAATAATCTGGGTCTGAACTGGACGAGACAAAAGCGATCACTGTGGATTTCACAGAGAAACATATGGTGTACTCCCCCCCATTATTAAAATAAGTAAGTAAATTTAATTCAGGGCATATTTAAATACAGCTTAAAGCTGACTAAAGTGCTCAATAAAAAAGACATTAAAATACAAAGAAAAATGGAAAACCCAGAGAATTGCAGCAATGAGAACAATCAAGAACAAGAGGCAAATACAGAATTACAGAGATGAAGCAGATTGAAGGATTAGTGGAAAAGCTCGTGAATGGAAATGTGTCTTCAGCTTGATTTAGAGACTCATGTTGATGTTTAGCTGCTGTCCAACAGATGCAGGTCAAAGTTCCTGATTACAGTTAACATTCACGCAGCTGCAGGGGAGTCAGCATGCACCTGAACATGCAGCACAAACCTGTCATAATAAAGACACAGATCGCGCTCACACCAGGGGAGTGAATGCGACAGAGTCTGAAGATGGCTCATAACTGAGATTAGCAGCAAACAGCTGACTGCCAGCGGAGACCCTCCATGGCTCTGTTTACCTGTTGTTGCAGGACTGACACATCTCCCATCAGCCCAGAAAACACACTGAATACTCCAACCTTGGATACATAGAAGGTTTTCCGTGGATTTCCTGGTACTGTATAGCCCAGATAAAACAATATATGTGTGACAAGTGGCTGTTGTAATACCAGTGTTGTATAGTAACTAAGTAAAAATACTTAGTTACTTTACTTTAAGTAGCATTTTTTTGTATTTGTACTTTACTTTACTACTTCTATTTCTGATGACTTTTACTTTTACTTCACTACATTTTGCGAGTAAAAAAATCAATAATTTTACTCCATTACATTTACCTGAGCATCTTAGTTAGTTACAAAATACATAACATAAATAAGGAACGTAATAGTTAATGGAAAAAATCTTTGTTTTGTTGTAGTGGGACTAGTAGCAGCCTTGTGCAGCCGTCTCTGAAGCTAAACACATCTTTACCTGCCTCAGCAGCAGGTGAACGGCTGTTCAGCATCGCTGGTCTGGTCTTCAGTCCAATACGAGCGAGACTGAGTTCTCACCATTTTGAGAAACAACTTCTTTTGAGGTTGAACAAAAAGTTTTTCAGGGTTGACTGGATGGACAGTTCATGAGCTGTCACACTGCAGTCATGTTAAAGTTCAACCAATCAAGTTCTTCGTTTGCTTGCATCACCTCCAAGCACCAAGAGTTTATTAGGAATGATTTAATATTGAATGGACGTGGGTATGAATGTTGGTAGGCATGCATGCAGGTCTGTAAGGATGTGTCTGTGTGTATATTTTTTTATATGGTTGGGTTTATGTAAGGAGGTATTGAAACTTCTTTAAACTTCGCAAATTAAAACTTAAAAACTAACTTAAACAGAAATAAAGAAAATGTTAAACTCAAATTTCTGATTGTGTTTTATTAACAGTACTTTTTACTTTTGATACTTAAGTACAGTAAATACTAGCTACTTTTTTACTTTCACTCAAGTAATATTCTAGCAGGCAACTTTCACTTTTACTTGAGTCATTTTCCAGTAAGGTACTTTTACTTTTACTCAAGTGTGGCTTTTGGGTACTTTATACAACACTGTGTAATACTGAGGCTGCTTGGTTACACAAGTGTGTCCACATCCACATCTGTCCTGGTCCAACTGTTCAATTAGTCTTAAAACTGCATCAATAAAGAAGATTTTATTACCAGGTTTAATGCTGATGAGGGAACTTTCTGACTTCATCAGACTGTCAGTGTGTTTATCTGAATGTAAATGATGGAATTGAAGCTTTTTTTAAACAGCTGGTTGGTTACATGTTAATGTCTGAAGTTGTTGTTCACAACTTCATACAGTGTTTGTCTTTCTTTTTACATGATAATGACACCGATTATTATTCTTATTTTTTTTTCTTCTTTTTCTTTCTAACTTGTCCTGTCCAGCATAGTAGCAAGTACTGACACTGATTATTTGACTGCATGAAATATTTGGTCGGCCCTATTGGACCAAGCATATTTCCACAGATGGGTGGCTGTCTAAAAAGGTACAGACAAATCTGACGAGCATTTTGTGTTGCGCCATCTTGCGGCGCCGCCATTGCTTGGGGAACGAGTCCCAATTACCTCGTATCTGCCAACATGGAAAGCAGCGTGAATATTTGGATTTACAACGTTGGACAGTCGTCTAACATAATGATAACCTATAGGTACGTTATCCGAAAGATCTCTAAAGTATTCTATTCTTTTTTTTTTTTTACACCGGAGCATTAATTTAAACTATTATTCATCCCCAGAAACTGGCTTTAATGACAAGCCACACTAGATTAACACGCACGTCTCATGATTACTTATTAAAGTTTAAAAACTAAACCATTTCAAAGGTTGTTAGTTTTCTATTTTATCGTATATTTGGCTGTTGGTATTGTTTCAGGACTGTACAGACCACGTAGCTTTCACATGTCCTGCAGATGAAACTAAAGGCTGCAGGACACCGTCTTCCTGATCCTTTTGTGTTTGCGACTGAACTGAACTGAACTTTTATTTTCTGGTCCCAACGTTGCCCTGATCAGAACAAATAACGTTATATTTCACAATATCTCCCAGATTAGTCATTAACTCTCAGCAACACCACACCTGACTCTGTGTTTTCCTCTGCTGTTCCAACAACCAGGAATGTGACAGTCCTTCCAGATTTCCGCCATATTGTTAAGAAAAAAGTCCCATCCTCATCTGTTCTAGTTACACATGTATAGTAAGGCTCCCTTGGCAACGGCGGACGGTCTAGTTGTGGCGTTTGGCCGGATTGGTCTATAGGAACCTCCTAGAATAGGAGACCTGTTGTGACTGATGTATTGGGCCTTTGTTGAGGGGAGGACAGTATGAGAGCTGGGGTGACCTGGGTGGATGTCAGACCCCCAGTCTGATTTTGTCCAGCCCTGAAGACAAATATGTATGTATGAGACAGACTTAAGAAAACTCAAGCAAAAACCCAGGAGGCACGGAGGCAAGGGTAAGAGCGAGGTGGGTATGTGAGAACAAATGAATGAGAGCGTGAAAGAGGAAAATTGTGGGAGGGAGGAATTTGGGCTGGAAGAGGGAGGAGATGAGGGTGGGTGGTGGGGGGGGGGGGGGTGAGGAGGCATATGCTTGTGAGTGTCTGGTAGGGATGGTCGTGAGGGGCTGAAGAAAGAAGGTGCGGGAGTGTGACAGGTCAGAGGGAAGGGTGGGGGCTGGACATGTATGGGGGGTGTAGGGGTATTGCGTGGTATGGGGAGGTGGGGGGTGGGAGTGTGTGATGTGAGGGAGTGTGGGGGTATAGGGGGGTATGTGTGGGGTAGTGGAGGAGGATGTGGGGGTGAAGGGAGGAGTGGTGTATGTAAGGTAGAGAGTGGGGGGGGCTGCAGGTGTGTGGGGGGGTGATGTGGGTGTTAGAGGTGGATAGGAGGTGGGTATGTGGAGGGTAGTGGAGGAGGATGTTGGGGGGTGAAGGAGAGGAGGGAGTGGTATGTAAGGTAGAGAGTGGATGGTGGGTGATGTGTGGGGGGAAGGCATGTGGGTGTTGGGGGTATGTGGGTGGGGAGGTGTGTGTGTGAGTGTGGGTGGTGTAGGGGGGTGGTAGCAGTGGAAGCGCCCTGGTGTCAGGTGTGTGGGCAGTGGGGACGTCGGGGTGGGGCTGGCCTGTGCTGGGGGGGTGTCGTCTGGAGGGTCCGGTCCTCCTGCTCGGTTGGGCCGCCTGGGTCGGGTAGGGGGCTGCTCCTGGGCGCTTGGGCCTTGGGCCCAGCGCTGTCCCTGCCCCGGGGGCGGCCAGTGCCCGATGGGGTTGGCAGCTGCTGGTCTTGGTCCGCTGGGGCCTGGACCCCAAGACCGCGGGGGGCTCCGGCTGAGGCCACCTTTTCCGCCCTCTGGGGGGATGCATGTCTGTTCTTTTTGGGAGGTGGCTGGGATCTGGGCCCCTTGGTAGCTGCTGGGGGCCTGGGTCGTCAGCTTTGCGGCTCCCTTCTTGCAGAGACGAGGCTGCATCTGCATGACTGTATCACCACGGAGCACCCTTTATTATGCATGGTTGACACTGTGACACTGCTTCCCGATTGCGATGACTAGGTTGTACCTCTTCTACTCCCATGGTGATAGGTTTTATTCTCCCTGCGTAGTTCTGTGTGTGTTTGTATGATCTGAGAATATTTAAGCCACCTGCAGGTCCTCCTGTAGGGGATTGCTAGTTTTGTTTTCCAACAGAGACCTTGGAATGTTGTTTAGGGGTTTCTGTACAGATGCACCAGTGAACTGTGTACAGATCTGGGCATGAAAAAGTTCCCCTTTCAGCCGACTGCCAAACCACTTACCAGCAACTTGTCTGCTAATTCAATCCACAGAGAAACGCCTGTGTGCCTAGGGGAAACGATTTCTGAGCATAAATGAATGCCCTGAACAAGGATAGTTCCACACGCCAAGTTTGGACACTGTGCACGATGACGTATTTGCGGGACAAACGGTTCAGCCAGTGATAGTGCAGTAATGGTGCACTATCAGTGCACCACTTCTGGCAGAAAAAGGAGGAACTTTTTCATGCCCAGATCTGTAAGTGGATTCATGTTTTCTCTCCCCTCTCTCTCTTTCTCTCTCTCTTCCTCTTCCTCACTCCCTTCTCTCTGTTCCACTTTCTATCATTACCTCTTTTACCTTTATTTCTCCTTGTCAGGCCCAGCAGTATGATATGGAATGCTGTTATAGACAAATGTTTAATTAAAGAAATAAAATGAATAAACATGATATCAGGGGAGCCTTGTAAACTCCCCTTGGTAAATCAAAACTGTTCAACACAATAAAGCAATCAGATTTCCATTCTGCCTGCTATGATGCTGGACAGGACAAGTAGAAGAAAAAAAAAAGAAAACAAAAGCAAAAGGCCTTTAGAATAATGTGTTTTCTGGGAGGTGGGGTAGTGGACTATAGGCCCCTGTGGCATGACCTATGCTTTTGTTCTCAATGGCATTATTTTTTTAAATCCCTAGCATTACTTTTATACTTCAAAAACTTGAGCTGATACTTCAACTTTGACAAGTCCTCTAATGGGTCTGTTGTCCGGGGCCCATGCAACACTGTCAAGCTGCCTGGATGTGATTATGCATGCAAGAAAACAGGAAAAATTCTATACAGGTTCATATCTCTTTTATGTATCTTTTGTATATATCTTTTTTAAAATATAAAATCAGATAATAAAAATCTTACAAATGTAAGAAAATCTTCCAAAGACAGTTAAAGCTTACAGAAGAGTATTGGGCCACTGAAAAAAAAAAATTCTGACAATAAAGAAGTCAGAATTTGGACCTTTTTTTTTTTTTCCAGAGATCATTAACAAAACACCTTTTTTTTCTCAATGTTCTGCAACAAAAAAAAGGTCAGATTTTCTGATTTTTATCTCAGAATGCTCACATTCATCTAAATCACTAAAATAATAATGATAATAATAATGGATTAGATTTATACAGCGCTTTTCAAGGCACTCAAAGCGCTTCACAGTAGATCCATTATTCTTTCACTCCTCATTCATACTTGGTGATGGTAAGCTACGTATGTAGCCACAGCTGCCCTGGGGCAGACTGATGGAAGCGTGGCTGCCATTTAGCGCCTACGGCCCCTCCGACCACCACCGGAACCATTCACACATTCATACATACATACAGTAGAGCCCCCTCTAAAAGAAGATTGGAGACTTTTTTTTTTTCAATTTCTGAAAAAAGGTGCAAATCCTGCTTTTTTTTAATCAAAAATAAAAAAAACAATAAAACAAACTAAAAAACTCCTGAATTTGTTATTTAATGTTTTTTTGGGAAAAAGTGAGAATTCTGAAATTAATGTCAGAATTCCAACTTTTTTTTCTGAATTCTGTCTCTTTTTCAGAACTTGAAAAAAAACTTTCTTTTTACTTTTTTTTTTTTACTGTTCTGAATAAAAGTCAAAATTCTGAAACTAAAGTCATAATCCCGACTTATCCCAGAATTCTATCTTTTTCTTCAGAGTCCCTAATACTCTGCAATTTTTTTATAGATTTTTGCTTTAAAGAGAAAATGCTGAACTTTGATACACAAACTAGTGTTGTTCTTTTAACCAATAAATGAATGAATCAAGTAGTTTTTTTATGCGTCTGTGACTGAAAGACCCATCCCACATTATTCAGACACAGTAATAAAGTGAAAAAAAAATCCAGTCTACTCTAACTAGACAACTGAATTCTCACTAAATATCCAACCAAGTTAAGTTGAACGAGGGCTTCCTGAAAACAGATCTTTTTGCTTTACTGAACAGTTATTATTAGTCTTTAATGAGGTAAAAACATTTCCTAACCAATTAATTGATTAAATAACTGATAGAACAGCCGATTATCTAACTAAAGGTCTGACTTTATCCGTCTGTCGGCTTAATTTAGACAAAGGTTACAGAAACATTAGATTCTCCTGGATGGTGAAAGGCAGATGAAGATGTAAGCTGTGGCGGTCCGGATGCTCCTGCAGTCAGGTGGATAAAATCCTGTTTGTATCCTCACAGAAACTCAAGCCCCCCCACCTCCCTCTTCTTCCTCTTAATTTCCTGATAACCTGTTAATTTTATTGTTTTTCACTCACATTACATGATTACTGCAATGACCCGGCGACTCAAATCACTTAATGCATTGTTATTGAGGCCAGGCCCTCCCTGCGCTCCTTTAACCAAATGACTGTTGATATTTGCTTTTAATTTAAGCAATCCACTACAAGACTCATTAACATGCTGCTAGATTAACTGCCTCCAAGCTGAGGTTATCCGCCTCTTAATGCCCTTTCCATGGAGATAATCCCTGCTAACTTGGATTGGAAGCTACAATGAGATAAGCAGCAAATATGAAGAGATGAAGGAGAACCTGTCTGATCTGATCGCAGCGCTCCGGCCATGATTGTTTTTCTCTTTCAGCTGCAATTTGCTTAATTTGGGTGTTACTGACAGGCAGAGTGTCACAGAGCCTGCAGGCAGACCTCATGCTGGATTATTGATCACTTGGACAACACAGACACGCGTTGATCAACAACATCTCTTCCAGGAAAAAAAACAGGATTTCCAGTTTGCAGAGTGGAAAACACGCAGATGATTACTGACGTGTTTGACGGGATTATTCCTGCAAAATGGTGAAATGAAGTCTAATGGAAAACAGTCCTGGTGCTCCCAGGAGCTGCAGGTAGACTGCAGGAGTTTGAAAAGACAGATGGAGCAGCTGCGTTGCTGGAAACAGGACCTGCTTGTGAACATCCTCTACAGCGCTGACTGATATGTTTGCAACGTCACTCACACTCATCAGAAATTAAAGGTTGAATATGGAAAGAAAAGGGAAATCAGGGGTTTCTAGGTAGTAGCAGCAACGGAGAAAAACACCCCCGGCGGGGGGAGGGCCAGGGCCGATGCGGAAGGGAAGGGGAGAAAGGGGCGGGGGAAGGTAAAAAAAGAAAGGAGGGGGGATTTAAAAGGGAAGGTTAAGGATAGCAAAATAGAAAAAAAGGTAGGGTACCAGCCGGGAAGAAAGGCGGCATTTAGGGTTTTTCCCCCGGGGGAAAGGTTTGTGGGGGGTCTTTTTGGGGAGTTCTCCACATAAATTCCCCCAGGTTTTTGCTTCACTCAGGTCACTCCTCCTCAGAAACAGATAACACCCCGGGGGGGGAAGAAGCGGCTCCCTCGCTCGTCCTCCCGGTTTTCCTCCGTAAAACCAGGCTGGGGCCAAAAAAATTGTTCCCCCCAAAGAGAGATATTGGGTAGCAGGAAGGGGGGGGGGGAATGGGTTAAAATAGGAAAAAAAAAATCCATTTATAAACCGGAAAAAAATTTTTTTAATAATTTTTTTTAGGATAAATATAATTTTTCTGGGAAATGTTGTACTTTCATTCTGTACCCCCCCGAACGGGGGGGAATGTATTAATTTTTAAAAATATAAATATTAATATAAAAATTTCCCATTTTAACTCGTAAAACCAGAGAAAAAAGAAAGGCCTGAACTCATGGGTGCAGTGTGATGAGCCTCCACATAGAAGCATAGATGTAAACATCAGAAAACGTGTCAGTGCTGCTTTTTGCAATGAAACAGTTTTTGTCCTGACGTTAACATTCCCTTTTCATATTTTTGTTATGCTCTTTGGTTTATTTGGAGCATTAAAACGATGCATTATCACATTCATCAGCCAAAGATATAAAAAAAGAGGTCTATTTATGTTTTAGTATTTCTAAGCAGAAGGGGCTGGATTTGTTTCAGCAGCCCCTGTATACGATGACATCATCTTTCTCTAAGAGTGTGTGCATCATCAACCATGACCCTGTTTACATGCACTAAACATCTGGGCCCAGTTGTTCAATTCTCTGTTACTATAACCATTGGTTAACCCCTAACGGTTGGTTGAATCCTTAACCTGTCGTTAGCTAACCGACCCTTAAATACGTGTTGTTCAAAGTATGGTTCATCATGCCGTCAGCTAACGGCACTGTCAAGGTTAACCATGTGGTTAGCGTCACTGGTTAGCACCAATGTATCCCACAGTTCCCCATTTTGTTTAGTTCTGGTATTGCAAAAAGTACGTAAGTTAACACATGGTTAAAGTTAACTGAGTTTTGAACAACAAGATAACCAGACTGTTAAAGTTAACGGTTGATTAAATGTACTTAACGGCTGGTTAAAAAATGACAGAGCTTTGAACAGCTGGGCCCAGATCAATGTCTGAGTTATCAGATAATTCTAGAGATGAGCATATTGATACCCTGGAATCGATACTTCAGTACCAGCCAGACAAAATATCGGCATTGATATTTTTTTGAGTATTGGGATACCACTGTACAGATACAAAACATGACCCTGTGTTCACACCGGACGCCTCCATTCGCATTCGCGTCTAGATTTCAACGCGCAAATGCTGCATGTTTACTCGCTTAAATCGGGTGTTTTTTTCGCGTGTACATTGGTTTAAAGCAGAACTCAGTAACTTCAGCTCGGGGCTCCCCCTAGTGGCGTCCTTTCACTGTCTAAAAGTTCAACCCCCCCTACACCCCCACAGCACACAGACGGCTTCTCTACCTGTCTTTCCTCTATTTTGATCCCTGGATATATTTCTAAGCGTTTACTAGCTTGTTGATGCTACTTTGCTGCGTTGGTAGCAGCACAGCATCTCCCTCTGCTCAAAGCAAAGTCCTGTATTTTCTGAAACGGGACGTTTTCTCCCGCGATTTGCGGGTAAATATGCCGTGGATTATATTTTTTTTCTCTGGTGTTGGCGAGTAGCAGGTAAGAATACGAACTTTTTATTTACTTTTTGCGGACATGACAAGTGATTATTGAGCCTGAAGCAGTGATGCTTCACCGGGGCGCCCAGGCAGCGCAAGCTACGTGAATCACTCTGGTCCAGCAAAGAGTTGGTTATGAGAGCCAGGAGCCGGTGTTTAGGTGGTGTGAAGCTAAAGAAATGTTTTCTTCGAATTAGCGCTGGTAGTCTGGTTGAAATCAGCGCTGGAAGCAGCTCGGTAGATAGGGGACCTGAGTACCGTACAGCGGTTTCTGTTGTCGCAAGTTCTGCTCGGGTCGGCGCAGGCAAAGTTGCATTTAGCTGCTGGCAGGCCCGAGGCCCCGGCGGGAGGGGGGGGGGGGGGCACATTGAATCGCTCCGTAAACACTTTGTTTAGCCCCACGGGGATTCCAAAAAGCATTTATTGAGGTAAAAAAGTTACTGAGTTTCCCCTTTAACATGTAAATAATTCGAGCAAATAATGATAAAGCAGCCAGATTCTAGCTTCTGTATCACATGGTGGTTGTAGCCTATCAGATGTCATGATGATGCTGCTACTGTTAGTGATGATGATGATGTGTTGGTATTTTTCAGAGCTTTAATGCAGGTTATTGCACATTATGTCTTGGGTAAATTTATATTACCGATTATATTGTATATTTGGTAGAGGGGGGATTTCCTGTTTGCCCAGTTCTGTGTTGTTTTAGCCGGGGAGGAGGGAAGGGGGTGAGTCTGGTAGAAGGGGAGGCAGATATGTACCAGTGTGGGTGATGAGAAATAGTTATACATCTTCTTTGGGGTGCATAGGCTGCAGGTCGCGGCTGGGCCTGTATGCGATTCTGTTTCCCCGGGCTGGGGTGCTGTGCTATGGCGTGCGGGGAGGGAAGGAGGAGGGGGGGGGTGTGTGCTGGAGAGTAGAGGGCACTGGGGGCTGGGGGGGGGGGGCTGCTGTAACTTATAAGGGGAGGAAACGAGGTAGATGACTGGTAACAAGTTGCTAACATGGCTAAACAAGCTACACTGTGGTGAGTAACTTCACATCGGACATCCACTTGTTATTTTCATTAGAGTCCAGCCCTTTTTCTCCGTGTATTTTCTTTATCAACCATACTGTTACAGTTTTGTCACGTTTTTCTCCGATTAGACAGCTTATTAGCTCCCGTACTAGCAACTTATGCTAAGACCATGGGCGCTGCTATGTTCAACGAAGATGGCTCCTGAACAAGCACCAGTCGGAGTACTCTGAGATCATCTTCCTCCTCCGCTGCTTCAACTTGTCATTACGGGTGTGAATCATGTTTGATCATGATAAAATATTATTTTGATGCAGTGGATAGCGATTTGATGTTTCTCGTTATCTTAAATTCACAATATGATTTGATTCGATATGAAACAATATTACAAGTAATATAAGCAAGGTTATTGTATTCTTACAGTAAAGACGCACTACAGAACCTTTGCAATTTTCTAAGTGACACACTCCCTATCAATGGCTAAATTGTCATCCACCTTGCATCCTACCTAAACAGTGAGCTCTCTCCAGCCAGTAAAAGGAAGGCTTATCATGACTCTTGACTTATCTCTTGTTCTGTCCCTTCCTCTCTTTCTTTTCCTCTCTCCCCCCAAATAATCTTTTCTTGCATTTCTTTGCCAAATCACGCTGTGCCTTCAAAACACCAGGTGTGTTTATATCCGCTTGCCAGTGAAACTGAGCTGCAACGTCACTCCCGTTACTTAAAAGCGCATGCATTACTATCTCCCTGTGTCACATTTATCCACTGCACAACTATAAACATGTATTTTTCAAAAAACATCAACATGAGAATCCCCACTGGGCTGGAAAACGCTGTGTCAGAGGAAAATAAAGCCATTTTTAATTTTTGGATCGATACATCAACATAAATTGATGTATCGATATAAAGCAATGTATTGTGACACCCCTACCTGTCATCCATGTTGATGTTCTTGTTTGGATCAGACTGGTTGTGCGTATGGAACTGCTTTTTAGCTTAGACACAGTTCTTAAAAACTGGTTCCAAATCAGGAACTGACTGAACCAGAACTGTTAGGGTCCATTCTCACTATGAAACAGGTGTGTTTGTCCACATCCAGCATGTGGCACTGTGGCAGTCACAATCATGAATAATCTTAACCATGAATAATGAGGACTGAGGTGAAAATGTGGTCATGGTTTTAGATCTTCATATAGCTGGTTGACTGACACTTCATCCTGTGCTTCATCCTGATGATCTTTAGATTTGAACATCTATGTCATCATGTACCAGGATGTTGATTGTCACTGGTGATGGCCCCTGCATCTGCAGGGGGAACTGAGTCCAGTAACATGGTTAAATTGCAACATTTGGTACCTTGGACCAGCGTAGTGATTACAGTTCTGTCCTGAGATCCGGCTGAGCGGAAACACTTCACTGTAACAGTCTTTAATGGCTTGTGTCTGACTGATGAAGGTCCTGAGAGGTTTACAGGTTGACATAAGGAGTTCCCCAAAGCTCCATTTTGGGCCCACTATTGTTCAACATCTGCATGCTCCCAGTAGCTCAGATCATGGAAACAATCAAAATATCTGATTATAATTATGCTGATGACACTCAGCTCTATAGTTACACAAACAAAAATGACATGAGGACTTCCTCAAAGCTCCATTTTGGGCCCACCATTGTTCAACTTTTACCCCCTCGTCTCCTCCTTGAGCACCTCCTCAGTTGTTTTTCCTCCTCTTTGTGGTTTCATGAGTTTGCCTGAAGCACTTAAAGAAAATGGACAAAATCAGGCATCTCTGTCTGAAATGATGCCGGTCAGAAATAACATCAGCAAGAAAAAAGAAAAAAAGAAATGTAAATCTAAGAAAGCTTAGCAAGGCTCCAGTTTATTGAGTTTGGATTTAGAGAGATTAGATTTATGAGTGAAAGTGATGAGGATGAAGGGTTGGTAATGAAAACCTCAACTGATTGAATCAATAAGTCAGACGTTAAAAGCCGACAGATTGTTATTCCTGCACTCAGCTGAGAGGACGGTGGAAATCTGCAAAGAAAATCTTCATTTGTGGATTATCTCATATTCAGACCTCTGCAGACAAAAAACTGAACCATATGTCCAGTAATCAACAAAATACCCCCCCCCCCCCCCCCCCCCCCCATTAAATAACGCACAGAGGCTCGCTCTGGTTTGTTGGAAGATTTGATTTGTCAGATTGCAGCAAAAAGCTGCACCTACAGAGTTTACAGCAGATTAGGACAACTGGGATTACAGACGTGACATCGAGGAATCAGAGAGAGGGAAGGAAGGAAGGAGGAGAGGGAAAGAAACACTGACAGAGGACAGGAAAAAACATCTTTGTTGTTGTTGCTTAGTTAAATACATTAGTCTTCTTTACTTTTTCTTTTAAAAACCTTTCTTCTGTTTTCTGTTGTCAGAAAAACCAAAGACAAACCACAGACTTACAGGGGATTAAGAAATATATCTCCAGGGGCATGAGGTTTGATTTAACATTAGTTTGGACATAGAGGTGTCCCACAAAGGTCCCTGGAAGACAAATGCTGTGTTGAGCAATAGAAATAATAATAATAATGATAATAATAATAGACGTTTATTTGCAGTATAATTCTTGAAAAGCCGAAGTTTACAATGCAGAATATTCTATTCAGCAACTGACTATAAATTTTAGTTTTGTGTAGGTTTTTTTCCCAACTGAATGTTGAATTATTTTAACTAATTATTTCTGTAATTTTATGAGTTGAAAACATCTGTTAGCATATTTGTTTCACATCAACATTGTCCAGACAAGAAAGTAGTTTGCACTACAGTAAAATATTCAACATCACTGACATGCACTTTGTCACATGGCATAAGAAATCCACGACTTAAATTCATCAGTCTAATAAAACCTTGGAGTATAATATGACCATCAATTGCAAACAGTAATAAACCATTGCTACAAAAAACATCTTTATAGCTGTAATAACTGAAAAGAAAATCTATATGTGGTCATTTTAACTCATTGTTATTGCAAAGAATTTGTGATATTTTAAGAAAGGTCCATTTAATTTAAAAACATGCTGAAATGTTTTGGGCCAAATTTGTGAAGGGATTTGTGAACAAAAATGTTCTTTTTAGTCTGTACAATATTATGTAAAGGTCTGATAATCATGCATTACTGTGACTGATTGAATTCTGATTTATTATGTATCCGAAGTTACAACTCTGAGAACTAAAGCTTACCTTCCTTTCTACCGGTCTTAGCATGTCTTCCTCTCTTATCACCAGCTTTGATTCTGTCACCTGACTTAATAACAGATTCAGTGCAGATAGATACTTTATTTATCCCTGGAAGGGAAAGTCAGAGGCCCAGCAGCATATGGTGCGTGGCATACATTCATCCATACGCAATAAAGAAAGTAATAAAAAAAAAACACAAAGAGATATGTTAAAAGTTACTAATGACAGTAATAATAAAGTGCACATTCTCAGGAGCCATGACAGAGTCTAATACAGTGGCTGCTGGGAAAAAAATGACCTTCTGAACCTCTCAGGCCTGCAGAAATCCATCACTGCGGCTGCTTCTCTGAGCAACCACAGTGTCTGCAGGGTGACTTCTGTTGCTGAGGATAGACTTCATCATGTTCCTCATTCTGTTCTCCACCAGCTTTCCAAGAGAGTCCACCTCCCTCCCCATCACTGACACACACCTCCTAACCAGCCCGTCCAACAGTTCCCCTCCCTGGCTGTTACACAGTTCCCCCTGCGCACAACAGCGAAAATCACAGCATTGGCAACGACTGACTGGTAAAAAATAAAAAAATAAAAAAGGTACAGCATCTTACATGGGTGGTTATAGCACCCATGAATTCCAGCGCCCTTAAAATTTGAGAGCTTTTTAAAAATATATATATTTTAAATGTATGTGCTTTTTTTTTTTTTTTTTTCTTTCCTTTTTTTTTTTTTTTTTACAAATTTGAAAAATATATACCCCATACTGTACTTTGTTGAAATGTAAATGTAGTATTTTCACAACAAAAATCCAGCAACCTCCACCCCTCAAAAATGGTTTGATCCCACCCACCTGGCATATTTCAGATAGCAGCAGTAACAGCCTAATTTTGTTTTTATGATAAATATTTTATTAAATGAGGTTGTGATGGATCTGGTTCACCGCTTAGACACAGCACCTGCATGCCCAAAATAAGCCAGAATAAGGATTAGAAAAAAAATCGCAGTGCCAGTTTTTCTCATATTGTGCCGCCCTATTGGAATGAAATTGTGTTAAACTGTACAAAACAATGAAATTCATCTTGCCTGGACAGGCAAGATGAATTTTCTGGGCTCAGCACCCCAAACCTCTGTTCCTAAAATCACCTCTGGCATCTCATCACAGACATCATGCACTTTCTGAGAAAGAAGAGTCTGCTCTGTCTCTTTCTGTGTGCTGCATTAGTGTGTAGTTTGTGGTCCAGGTGGACACCCAGATGTAGGTGGTGACCACCTCCATGTCTTTCCTGTCACTCTGAACAGGTAAGTGCTGGGATTTCTGCCTAACTAAGTCCACAATCATCTCCTTAGTTTTTGATGTGTTCATTCAGTCCGTTGCACCTGTTCTACAGCGTGAAGTCAGAAATTAAGGTTCCACCGGTCGCTACCAATTCTGAAGGCCCGGGGCAGGTTGACATGGCAACACACAGAGGCTGAAATCTGATTGGACTAAAAATTCTAGTAACCACATGTAATGGGAGTAGCACAGCCAAGATAAACACTAAGAAATTATGAGAATGGATTGGAATGAACTAACACAGCTGCAGAAAATAAAATTAGAGTTTAGGTTGTAAATGTGGGTAAGTGATAGTGATAGAGGTGATAGTGTTTAGGCTTTGCTGGCCCTGACCGCCCACCACTGCTTTACAGACACATCAATACAAGCTAATTCATTGTGATCCAGTCAGTGTTCAAACAAGCTGACTGATTAATGAAATAGCAGCCAGTTAAAAAAACAAACAATGGACTGATGACAAAAAGAGGGCTAATCTTTTAAATAAAAACACTGAACCCAAAAAAGAAATCCACAAAACAAACGTCAACAAAGCCATTCACCAACTCAGGAGATGTTTCCATGACAACAGAAGAGAACTGAATTCTGACTGGTTTGCTACTTCAGACAAGAATACCTTCCTGCAGTTACAATGGCCAACAAGGGCGCCGCCATACATCCAATCCATACCGGAAGTCTCAAGCGGAAGTTAGTTAAACACCGGCTAGAGTATCTATCTGCATGTGGTGTAGTCGGGTGGTTAGGTTATAGGAGAGGGGTCAGGTTTAGGGTTAGATGTTAGTAAGTTACATGAAGAACAAACTTCTGCTTGGGACTTCCGGCGTGGATTGGATATATGGCGACGTATCGTGGCTGCAGTTGGGTCCCTCTCACTTCAGAAGCAGTTTTGGGCTTTGCATGGTGGTTTGTTAGATCTCACACCCAGCAGAGAGCTCTGGGTTCTGGGTCTAAACGCGGCCATTCAGGCCTCTACTCCTCATACTGGTTCCTCTCAGGAATGCTGTCTGGTTCTCTCCATCTCAGTCCAGTCTGTTCCCATGGTGCTGGAATGAGCTTCCAAGTGCTACCAGAGCAGGGACATTCATCTCTGAGGACTCATCTCATTGTTTCTCTGGTTTCCTTCCACCTTTAACTCACCAAACTCACTCTGACTTTGGAGTCTGGTGTATCATGTGTTTGTTGTATGACAACAAGCACAGTGACCCAGCTGGACCTCATCAACCGCAGTCCCTAAATGAGCAGGCATCGTGTTAGAGATCAACATTCGGAGCCCCCTCCCTTTAACTTTATAGTACTGAGCAGGTTGGAAACATCCCACCGAGTAATGAGCTAAAATGTTGAAGATTAAATTGTCTTATTCCAGAGGCCTGAGTTCGGCAGGATTTGCATTTTAATGCCACTTTCTGTCAATAAGCCTCCTGCTGGGCTTCCACGTGGCAGCTCCAAACCGGGAGAGCAGAAACGAGGCCAGAACAGCAGGGCATCTCTCTTTACCAGCCTGGTCTGACTGGTTTACACCCACCCTGCTAATGTTTCTGACCATTTGGCACCTGCTTGGAGACAATTCAATTCAATTCAATTCAATTCAATTCAATTCAATTCAATTCAATTCAATTCAATTCAATTCAATCTCTTCTTACAATCCAAAACGAACTCAGCGTGAATGCAAATCCAGTTAAAAACATTTGTCACATAAATCAAATCAATGAAAATGACTCGTTGTCAAAGGAACCCTCAGATTTCACCAAGCAGCAACCTCCGGTGAACAAATATGAAGCTACCCAGAAGAATGAAATAATTGTAGTTCTCCCTTCATCCACTAGGGGCTGGCTGCAAAACTGAGTAAATCTCCATAGACTCCCATGTTAAAAAGAACAACTTCACAGCAGAAATAAACATGTTTACAGCCTGGTTCAAAAATCATTTTAGGTTTAATGGGTCAAGTTTACCTTCATGTCAACTGTGAGGGGGGGGGAATTTTTTTAATAACTCATCATTTTAGATGTTATTTAATCTTGAAATTACACATAATTAAAGGCGTGTCCTTTTGATTGACAGGCGGCAGCCCGGATGCCAGCCTGCCGACCGGTGGATCCTGTTAGCTCCTTATTTGCTCTCAGTAAGGTCTCAGTTTGTAGCAGAGTGTTAGAAAGAAAGAGAGACACAATGGCAGTTTTTAGTCAGCTGATAGCAAGTCTAACCCGTGTATCTTACCTTTATCCCACCGCTTAGGGGGCTAATATTCGTTATCTCCTGGTAGTTTCGAGTTAGCTTGGTTAGCATTTATTCTAGAGTACGTCAGCTGTCAATCATTTGCCCCGAGACCTGCGCTTTGCCCATTTTAATATTTTCCGGGAGTGACTACACACATGACGTGGCAAAGATGGTGACGATGGGAAATGCCCAACTGGCTTCACTTTCCCCTTTTCAGAAGTGACCGGATACTACATCCATATTTTCTACTGTCTTTGGTTGGACGTAAGACTTCCATGATTCACACACGTGTCACATAAAGGCAGCATCGACAATTTGGATACAAGAAAATAGCGTTTTTTAGATAAATGGCTCACAACTGATATCCAATTCTCATCGTTCATTTAAAAGATTCATTCATGAACATCACATCTCTAGAAGAAAATTCTGCTCATATAGATATAACTATGTTTTGTTCAGAGACTCATTACTTTGAATCAAGTCGGTTAGAATGAGGAAACATTGAATAAATGCAAGACGAGGGCCATTGTTCTCTACTGCTATACATAGTTATGCTCAGGATGTGTCATACTATTTCCACTTGTAATACTTTTTGCTTAAATTAATGGTCAGCAAAGAATTTAAAACACATGCACTATAGATTCTATGCAAAGTTATAACTTTTATGCACATCAAAAACACCTGCTTGTTATAGTGAGAAGAAATTGTAAAATTTCATTTCATTCACAAATGAAATTGTGAAGTTTTTCAAATATTTTGTCTTGTGTCAATCATATCATCAGTTATATCATTATTGCAAATTTTCTAATTTATATGGTGAATAGTATTTTTGGCCATATTGCCCTGCCCTTTTCTGGTCCAGTAGCTGCTACCCTGATCAGATCCAATCTGTGGATCAGTCCCACAAATTGTGTTGACTTTCTCTGCGATGCAAGAACGTTGTTCCTTTATCCGTTTCTTCCGGACATGAATCATCAAGATTTGAGGTTAGTGAGTCTTTCAGTATGAACTGTGAGTGTTGGCCTCGATTTTAATATCCTCTTCGTTAACATTACGCCAGCTACAAAGAATGATGTATTTCCCAAATGCATACTGCAGTCTTTCTGCCTAGTTTCCTCTGATATTTAGGAAATATTACTCCAGAAATTTTAGGTTTGTTGGCGTACAACTTCCGGTTTGTCAGTTTTTCTGTAGTCTACCACTGCTGTCGCAGATTAGCTATGTGAATAGACTTAATGTTAAAAGACAATGTTCAAACATGAGCAGCATTCATTGTTCTGTCCGTGGGTGCCAACAACTTAAAAGAAGAGGAATCCAACGCTTTCTTTAGACTCCCATCACAATTTCTGTCACAACAGCAAATGGTTCAAGCCTCGGTGCTAACAGTGGTAGCTGCTCTTTCCATGTAATGTTTTCCATTTTCCAATACTGAAAACACGGCTCACCGCCGGAAGTACTGAGACAAAGCGGAAACGCCTCTGTTGAAAAAGTGGACTGGGCTGAATAGAGCCCGGCATACACTGTGGGATTTTTGTCCGTTTTTAAGCCGATTTTCCAGTCGTGCAACAATTTTGGGGATCAGGCCGACTTGGCCAAATCGTGTGTCATGTGTCATGTGTGGTGCATCATGCGGTATACAAGGGGGTTACGAGGGGCGATTGGCACCTCACGACAAGCTCCCAATCAGAAACTGTGGGCTGCAAGAAAATCAAGCCTGTTTGATATTTTGGTCATTGCTCATGAGTGAATCACATGTTTAAGTGGTGCCAAGACCAGACTGAAAACTTTCCTCAGACGGCCCACGTCTGGTCAGCCAATTCATCGTCCACACACATCATCGCCTTTTCTTTTTGGCAAATTCTTCAGAAAGAAGAGCCCAAATTACCAAGGCAGCGGTTTTTTGGGGTGATAGCATATTATCGCTGTTGTTGTCGTCTTCTTCTTCTTCTACGACAAGCATACCTCTATTTATTGCATTGCATAACGGGATTGTTCAAGACCCCAACCTGTCTTTGTAGCCAGATGGCATCTCAGCGTCGGTTAGTCCAGTGTGAGGACATACTGTACCTCACAAACTGTGAACTTTTGAACTCTACCATTGATTCACACAATTTGAGTTGGGGCTGCAAACAACGATTGAAAAAATCACACAGTGTGTTCCAGGCTAAATGTGAATACGTTAGCCCGCCGTTCTTGGCTTCATTCCAGCTATAGGGGACCATCATTTCCAGGTCTAAATAGAGGTTTCTCAGCAACATCGTAGTGATAGTGATCTTTTTTATGATGACAATGGTGTATTCATGGATCATTGTGAATTTACCAGATAGTATCTGAATAAACACGACATGTAGTGGCTGTATTGTAAATGTCCTGGATGGGAAATAACTGCTGAAAAACCTCTGCAGATCACCTAAAAGGTAAACTATCCATCACAATTTCTCCCAGAGTTGCACACTATACCTGAGAAGATATTGATAATATAACTTTTAGGAGTGAAACACACAAAAACTTCCAGAATAAAGATGGACGCCCTCTGACACTCTATCTTTTCACCTTTGAAGGTTTAAAACTGTCATTTCATATTTGTGCTTTTTAACCGATTTCCTCCTTATTCTCTCCTTCAATCTGTTCTTAGCCTGATTGTTTTAATCCTGACACACTTTCCTCTTATTAACACACGCACCACACACTCACACACACTCACACACACACACACACACACACACACACACACACACACACACACACACACACACACACAAACATGAATCTCCACAGGAAAATCAGCAGGATTGATTTAACTCTATGGGAGTGAAATTCAACACATCTGAACGGTCTATATGGGTCCACACCACAAAGTGTCAAACAACACTTTTGAAAGTGTTAATTTTTTAACACTGTGATGGAGTTGCATTACTCTGTTTGTAGTAAAATTTTAACACTTATCAACACTGGTCAGTGTTTAATGTTTTTAGCACTGTTGGTGTTTCTTCTTTAATAGAGTTGCTGCAAATGATACATACAGTGGGGAAAGAAGCATTGAACACGTCAATATTTTTCTTATAAAATATATTCCTAGTAGAGCTATTGATAGGAAATTTTCACCAGATGTCAGCAACAACCCAAATAATGCACACATACAAAGAAATCCTTACATTTATGTCCATAAGTGAAATGTCAGGGAGACGGTGGAGTCCAGGTAAGAGAAAGTGTGGACTCTCTTCACTGAGGTTGCTTTCACACCTGACCAAACGGACTCGGTCCGATTGGAAAGCTGAAAGTTGCAACATTGTAACATTAATCATTTGTTTCGGTTCTGTTTTCACACTGTGATTTATGATGCTCTCCGAACTTTCTGAGCAGTATTACGTGGTTGAAAGGGGCGCTCGCTGATTGGACAAAGTAAGAGCGGAAATCCCTCCCACCCCAGAAAAACAACAGTCGTGTAAACATGAAGTATTTTATTAAGTTGGTAGTTTTGGCAATGGCGTTTCTGTTTGTACTGCAAATATGGCTCTGCAAGCGGTGCAGTATGAGTGGCTGGTAAGGCAGCGAGGCATGGAGCTGTTCATAGTGTCTCAAATAAAAGAGAGGCAGCACCGGAGGAAACTGGCCCGAGACTACGAGTTGTTGGCGTTGCTACAATGATGGCGGGCAAGGTATGTAACCTCACAGATTACAAACGGCGGTGGACTCGTCGTCTTGTATTGCGCTTTGTCTCATTATTGCAGGGAACGCTACAACGTTCATGAACGTGACTTTTCCTGTGATGCTAGCATAGCTGGTCAGGGCCACGCTGTTCATTTTCTAACTTTGACAATCTAACATGTGAAAACATCTGAGCTCAGAGTTTAAGGACTGCCATGTTTTGGGAGCTGTGGTTTGATTTTGTTTTAATATGCCAAATTGTCAACATATGGATTATTGTTGTTCATACAATTGAGCTAAGCTAGCTAGCAACTGCTAATGTCAGTGGTCACTTGTTGCCATTGCAACAGTAAACATCACCTAAGGATTAATGGGCTGTAGAGATGCAGAATCAAGCTATATTATATTTAGATTAGATACGTTGTATTATAGTTCTGAATAAGTGACTTTAGTAGAGGATGAGTTGAGTGGATGTCAGCAGTTGGTTTTTCCGGTCACCTGACCATATTTCCAGGAGAGCTTTCAGCTCTTCGTCTGTCCACGTCTGTCCTCTCGCCATGTTCATTTTGGTCTGGAGTGCGCGCTGCACCACCTCTACCTTAGATACACTGTGTTTGCATTGTGTATAGCGTCACCACGTACATTTGGTCCTGTGTTTGGTGCGGTTAGCTTCACACGGCATACGAACCGGACCAGGATTTGCTTGCAAGTGAACCAAGACCCACGTTTTCAGGCGGACCAGTTTTCTTGTTTGGTCCGCACGAGTTCAGATGAGCTTTCACACCTGTCCAAACGAAGCGGATCATCAGAGGAAACGAACTCTGGTCCGTTTAAAGTGGACGAAACAGTCCTGGTGTGAAAGCAATCTGAGTCACCATTGATGGTGAGGGGAGACTGGTCTGCTCCGTGTTTCCTGAAGTCCAGGATGATCTCCTTTGTCTTTGAGGTGTTCAGAATCAAGCTGTTCACTGTTGTTTGAAAGGAGAAAATGCAAGTCCTGGGGAACAACTGAAGGAGTCAAAACAACATGCAGAAAACTTAGTTTTGACAAATTAAAGTATCTTGAAAGAGAAGGAGGAAAAACTGAGCTGGTGCTACAAAGTGAAATGGATGATCTTAAGCAAGAGGGAGGTGATTTGAAAGAACAAATAAGCTTTCAGTCAAGTTACAGGAAACTGACCGACCAAATCAAATCAAATCATTTATACAGTAGCACAGTTAAACCAAAGTTGACCAAAGTGCTTGACATAAAAAAAGATCAAAATAAAAACAGATAAAACAGACAAAAGATCACAGAACAGCAGAAAAAAACTTCCATCATTTCTCAGAGGAACAGCTGTCTGTGAGATGGAGTGAAAAAATGAGGTAAACATTTCTACAAGTGCGAACCTAAAACCAAACCTCAGTGTAGCTGAAGCAGAGATCAAAGTGTTGAAGACAAAAAAAGAGGAACAGATAAAAAGAAATAGTGATTGAGATAAGGTCAAAGTCATGACTCAATGAAAAAATAATCAGAAAAACATCAGTGAAATATATTTTATGACAGATCTTGAAAAATAATATGAAAAGTTCAAACAAATATAGAAAATGTTGTTAAATGCCTCGGCTGGGGTCACCCTTGGGGTGAGGAGGTGGCTGGGGTCCAGGCCTCTGGGGCAGTTGCTTGTGGCCCGGGTCTTGGGCCGTGTGGGCTTCCTCCGGTCGTTGCAGAGACAATGACTGCATCACCACAGAGCACCGTTTATTCTGCATGATGAGACTGTTTTACCTCTTTTCTGTGTAGTTCTGTGTGTGTATGTTTGATCTTCTTGATCTCACAGCAGCTTTTGACGCCATTTCCCACACTACTTTCCTCACTAGATTAGCCTCCATTGGTATCACCCACACTCCTTTAGCCTGGTTTTCCTCATATCTGTCTGACCGAACTCAGTTCATGTCCCTTAAATCTTATAAATCCATCTCCTTTCCTGTTTCAGCTGGGGTACCCCAAGGTTCTGTTCTGGGGCCCCTCCTATTTATCATTTACATCCTCCTCATAGGTCACATTCTCCAAAAACACGACATTAATTTCCATTTGTATGCGGACGACACCCAACTAGTAACACAATGGCATTGTGTTAAAGCTAGGGTTGATAATGTTGGAAACACGGTTCGAACAAGCTACATTAAATAAAAAAAGAATACCAACTGAAACAGCGCCATTAGAGCATAGGAACGTGTGTGCCTATGTTTTACGAGCAGGTTGGTGAAGTTAACTGATAACAGCTGAGTGGATAGCTTGTTAGCTTGCTAGTAAACAGCTGACAGACCACGTTTTCACTCACCTCCAACAACTTCTGCAGTGTTAAAGTCCACACTGCAAACGTCAACACCTCCTAAACTTGATCCTAATCTGTTTTTTGTTCTGTTTTGAATTTTGGGTGCAGCATCAGTTAGCATCCGTTATCAACAGAGTAAATGTCCCTTTTAAATAGGTACACTCGTCTCCAAAATTATTCATACCCACCCACTAAATAATGAAAAAAAAATCAGCCACCAGTGAAATAAGTTGAAATTGAACAAAGTAATAATACCTAAAAGTTTTATGAAAATTGGAATTTTGAATTGTGGATCAAGAAAAATATTAAAAAAAAAACAAAAATAAAGCAAGTAAACAAGCATGATGGGGCTCCTGAACTAAAATGTTGTTGAGCAACACCCTGAGACAATCACTGCAATCATGTGTTTTTTGTAACGTCCAATCAGACATCTGGACCTGATGACAGGTATTTTTGTCCACTGTTCACAAGCAAGGTGCTCT
Source organism: Atherinomorus stipes (assembly GCA_023101725.1). Lineage (NCBI taxonomy): Eukaryota > Metazoa > Chordata > Actinopteri > Atheriniformes > Atherinidae > Atherinomorus > Atherinomorus stipes. Next base: position 89,495 of record JALJCO010003025.1, read on the forward strand.
AATTGGTCTGGGACAGTTTTGTTTGTTTGTTTTTTAATAAATATTCTTTTCAACCACATTTTAAAAGAAATATTTTATTTGCTAAATCATAATTTTGTAAATTTTTATTTATTATTACTTTTTTGTTTATAGATATTTGAATTACAGTTGTGAATTTAATCTTTTCTTTAAGTGGGAGGTATGAATAATTTCGAGGATGATTGTGAATAAATAGAAATAAAAATCCACGTATTTGTTTGTTCTAACATGTTTAAATCTGCAAAGTTGAGGCGACACCGAGAAGGAAAACGTCATCGCGGGCACGTTGAACTGGGTCCTTCTGATGGTTCTGTAACAAACTCCTGGACCCTGAACACATTGACCTGTTGGCTCAGTCTTCAGAGAGCCAGAGGTCAGGATTACGGGTGGGGGAGGGGGTTGGATAGGAGTTTGTGGGGGGTGAAGGTTCAGCTCGGGAAAGTGTCGTCAGGATAAGTGAGACTAAATCTTAGCTGAAGTCAGAGTTAACTTCACTTCAGGTGAAAATGAAGGTGTTTTTTTTTTATTCCTGTTTGCCCCCCTACCCCCACCCCATCCAGCCTCCCAGCAGGAAGTGGTTTGTTGTATTCATAAAGAGAAGAAGAAGAACAGCCCCCCCCTTTCTGGCTCAGTTGTCCTTTTGGGTCGACTTTTTAAATTAGCATAAAGCATTTATCTCGGTGAGCGTGCGGCACGCGCGGCCGTGATGAGGAGGTGGCGTGACGCCTGATGGCCGTCCGCTAGAACCGGGCCAGACACACACCGTCTCCGTACAGTATTAAGTTTTAATCATTAGCCATTAGTGCTAATGGCAGCAGACAGACTGTAGCTTTCTGTGGATGCTGTTGTTTGTCTGGCGTGGCCTCGCACACTTTAAAGGCCCAGATTACAAAATGTAAATTAGGATGGGGTCATGTGTGGGGCTGGGGAGGGGCTCATATAAGAGTATATGGTCCAGACTTCCAGACACAGACTCCAGTCTAATTTAAAAACTTTAATCCTGACCCAGGAGCTGTTTACTTCCCTGAATTAGGTTAATCTATTTGCATAAATGTGCATTTATGAATAATTAGTGGGCCACAGAGGGCTGTAAGTGGATGAGGGGGAAGTAGGGGGGGTCTGGACGCGTGGCCAGACTATTGTTACCGTTGCTGGTGGTAAACAATAGGCCAGCACAAACAATGAGCAGCAAAAGTGGCGGGGAGCTGCAGCCGTCTGCAGGGTGAATTACTGCTATCGCTTACAGGCTGCAGCACGTTTTATTACAGCTGCTGCTTTAATTGGTCTCATTAACCGTCCACTCAGCCGGAAACGCACACAACCGCTTCCCCGTTTCCCTCCAATCACCTGCAGATAACACATGGACGAGCATCGGATGCTGATCCATGTCAGAACTTTGTTTCACTGTTTACTGATCGTTCAGATTATTTAGATGTGAGAAGAAATGTTGGTGTTTTAGTTGTTGGGTGACAGAATTAAACTGGTCGTGGTGTGAGGTTGTTTTCATGTGGAAAACAAAGACATGAATCTCCTGATCCAGACCAGCAGGAGGGAGGAAGGAGAAAGGAAGAGAGAGATGAGGAAAACACGACAGGATCTGGAGTCTGACCACCCTTCACCTGTAGGATTGGTTTAAGACCCCCATTCTGATAATGGATTAACAACATATTAATGACTATTTAAATGTTCCATAGTGTTACAGTGGAGGCCCATTTAAAAGCTGTAATCTTGCATAGGTGATGATGTGTTCGCAAATCAACTTAGAAAATATATATTTTGAATATAAAATCAAGATAGGGTACAAATTTGTTTGCCTCTTCATAGCATCTTTAAACAGGATGAAAATTAAAGTAATAATAATAAAATCATTAAAATTAATTAATTATAATTAATTAATTTTAATTAATTATAATTCATATTTATATTTTTTAGATACTTTTCAGAAGTGGGAAGAAATAAATTATTGATAAATATAACCATACATATTTGAAAAGGACTGACAAGAAGCTAAGCTAATGACCCCCCCCCCCCCCCCCCAATTATTATTGCTAAGTTTGCCTAAGTGGTAAAGACAAAAAGAAGGCACAGCTATAGAATATATATAATTTTATTATTAATAATAATATTGATTCTAGTAATAATAATGATAATAATGATAATGATGATAATGATAATGAATGATAATAATAATAATAATGATAATGAAATATATATATATATATATATATATATATATATATATTTCATTTAATATTTTTATAAATTATGATTTTGTAAATTCTTATTTAAAATTATTTTTTTAGTTTCTTGTCATTTGAATTACTATTGTGAATTTAGCATTTTTTAAATAGAGGGTATGAATAATTTGAGGACGACTGATGACATACATATATATATATATATATATATATATATATATATATATATATATACAGTATATATAGATAGATAGACAGACAGACAGACAGACAGGCAGGCAGGCAGGCAGATAGATAGATAGATAGATAGATAGATAGATAGATAGATAGATAGATAGATAGATAGATAGATAGATAGATAGATAGATAGATAGATAGATAGATAGATAGATAGATAGATAGATAGATAGATAGATAGATAGATAGATAGATAGATAGATAGATAGATAGATGTATCAGAGGTGCAATAATACATATATTGTATTGAAAAAGTGTGACCACCATGAATCGAATATCGACAATACAGAATTTTTTATTGATCTTATCAGCTTGTCTTCTGACAATATGTTGATCTGTGTTTGACTACATTCAGGTCTCGTGTTTGGACCCACTTTGGTCTTCAAGTCAATTATGTTCCTGATGGACCAGAGCATGGGTGTCCAACATGGGTCCTCGATGGACGCTGTCCTGCAGGTTTTCTATGCTTCTCTGCTCCACCGGGTGCGGGGGGGGGGGGGAAGGGGGGAGGGTGCGCGCGGCTGAGGAGGGCTCGCGTGTCTGAGAGGGGGCGGGGGGGGGGGGAGGGTCGGAATGGACGTCCACCTCTGTACCGGAGCTGGACACCCCTGCAGTCATTTATTTGAGGAATGGAAATCATTCCTTGTGGCTGCCGTTGATGATGATGATGATGATGATGGTGATGATGCTGGTGTGGGGTGGTCTGAGGAATGTGGGCTGAACAGCTGATGAAGCAACAGGTTTCACACCAGTTCTCATCTAAGAAAAGAAACTGGAACCAGCAAAAACCACAAGAACCTGCAGACAAAAGCAAAGATAGAACCAGGATCCAAACACAGACCGAACAAATCAGGTTTATAGAGAATAATACACTGAGTTCAGTGTTTGCTGACATCACGTTACCGATGATTTACACCATAAAACCAGAGAAAGTACTGGCAAGAACCAGAAAACCAGAAAACTGGACATTTGCTCAAATAAAACCATCTTGAATTTATTTCAGAATTAATCATGAATTTTCTTTTGCAGTGAAACAGAAGTCATGTGACTTCATGATGTCGGCAGACTCCAACGGTGTTTCTGGGTGTGTGTGTGTGTGTGTGTGTGTGTGTGTGTGTGTGCTGTGAGGTTGACCTGCTGCTCTTTTGTTCGAGGCCTTTCAGGGTCCCGGTCGGGTTGAACCTGGTCTCGGGGGAAACCCGCCTCCTCCTTTCACCGGGAGCTACTGAGCGTGTGCGGTCCAGCCTCCCACGCCAAAAGAATCAATGAAGCTGCAGCAGGAGGAGCCATGAAAAAACCATGATGATTTCCACCTGCTGACTCCGGCTCATGCTTCAGCTTGGCTTCCTGATGACTTCACTTGTTTGTTTGTTTGTTTGTTTGTTGGTTTACAGAGTTCTGAACCCTTCTGCTCTGTTAAAAAAGTTACGACTGTTAAGGTTTGTAGTTTGAATGTTAAGCTGCAATAAAATGTTTTTTTTTAATTTCACGAAGGGTCATGTTTCAATCCTGATTTAATTCGTCCAATAGTCAAATGGAAAGTATGAAGGAGAATGAAGAAAAGAGGGAAATAAAAGAGAGATGATTTCTTATCTTTTTTATTTTGTTGCTATTTATGCCGTTTGGCATGGATTTTATTTAATTATCTTGTTTTTTCTTTTCTTTTTTGTCTCTTTTCTTTTGATTTTTGCTTTATTTTAATATTTTTTTCTTTTATTAATAAAAAAATTAATAAACTAAACTAAAATAATTAATGACGTCAGTAAGCCTTTAAATGTCAGTTTTGATCAATATTTGAAAATCAGATTTGAGTTTGATGATCATTTGTATCACCAGCTGGTGAAAAGATGGATTTAGTTGCATTAATCCTGTTTTTCTGATGTCAGATTGAACATTACAGTTCTGTTGGGAGGCAGTTTCTCCCATAGACTTCTTTTATGTCCTTTTAAAATAATTTTACTCCACCCTTGAATTAAATTGAGCCCTCCCCCTCTGACCTCTGACCTTTTACAATAAATTGGCATCCTTGTATAATTCCTGCTGCAGTCGGGAAGAGTTTTTCTTCAGTGAAAAAGGTTTGATGCTGTGATAACGGTCGCTTTTAGTCAGAATGGTTGAAGTGAAACATTTTTTGATGTTTCTGTGTGAAATATTAAAATTCTGATTAAAGTCATAGAAAGCCGTAATATCATTATTTCTTATCTGTCGGCCAAACAGGTAAAAACGAGGATTTCCATCATGTTTTGCACTCAGATTAGTTGGTTTCGGCATCTCATGTTTCCCACTGAGCAACGTGACACAAACCAAGTGAGAAAAATAGGAATTTTCAGGATTTCTGTCAAACTTTCAGGCTATTGGGAGATAAAAGACAAACTGTGCAGTTGTGGCTGCAGGTTCATGACTGAAAACGATGGTCTGCATGCGATGTGATGGAGCATGTGGACCCAGATCTGAACCAGGACTACAGTCCCAGTCGTTACTTCTTGATCCATTCCTCCCAGTTTACTGAAAACAAGTGATTTCTGCTGTGGATCCTGTCATCAGTTACAGATTCTCCCTCAGCTGCAGGTTTTTGAGACAAAGTTGAGTTTTCAGTCTGGACCAAACTGAATCCTTTGAAGTGAGCAGCACCAGAACTTTCTGCTGATGTTTGGACAAATGCAACGTTTACCTTTTCAGAGCTGTTTTATTTCTTTTAAGTGGTTTTTATTTGGTGATTTTCTTGGACTGTCATGTTTGGTGTATGTGGAAATTCCATTTTGATGCTTTGTTTCCTTGACGACCTGTCTGTAAACCAAGTTTCCCATCGGGGGCAATAAATGAATGACTTGACTGATCTGGTTCAGTCAAGTCTGGTTCTCAGCTTCTACTTTTCTGAATATTTTCATCTCTTATATTAGCTGATATCTGAAAAGAGGTCATTGAATGACACAGAGAAGATTTAAATCAGGGTTACTCAATGCAGTCCTACGAGAGACACAATCCAGCAGGTTTTCCACGTCTTCCTGCTTTAACACACTCAAATTAAATAGATCCAACAGCCAATCAAGCTGCACGAGGACTCATTAACTTGTGCTGGAGCACAGAGACATGGAAAACCTGCTGCATTGAGTAACCCTGATTTAAACCGTTTCCAGCTTTCTATAAACTAAGAGTTCGTTTCTCTTTTATGTTCAGTCCAAACAAACTGGATCCTGCGTATTTATGTAAATAAGAAGGATGAAAGTATTTTGAAGCACGGTGGTGGTAGTGCTTCACAGAAATAAATCCAACTTTTAAAGAAGCAGCATTGTTCAAATGAGGAATCCAAAATGTTTCATTGACAGAAACGACACAGAATTTTTTCTCCCTCAGATCATCCTGATGTTCAGAAACTACCCGGCAACTGGATAGACTGAAACTGAACAGTTTTTTTAAGAAGGGCAATTCTGTTCCCAACGTTTCCACAAGATTTTGATTTTCATTCAAAAACTTCCTGAAATTAAATGTTAAATGAATATTAAAGTTTTCCTTTCCTTTAGAAAAACACAAAACGAACAGACTTTTCTGGAAAAAAGATGTAAAAGTAAACGAATAGAAATTGTATTTTGTATTTGTTGTGTTGGAATGTGATAACGTCAGGCAGCAATCAGGATTTTATACTTTTCTCATTTATTTTTTATTGTTGGTCACATCAACATCAGGTGGCGCTGATTCACCACTCAGTCCATCATTAAACCACAGAAGAAAAAAAATAAAGAACTTTGTTGCCTTTTTTAGTACTTTGTCCCGTGTTTTTGTTCAAATTTCCTTTAATTTCCAGTCATTTTCATTTTTGGTTTATCCTTAAATGTAAAATGTGAAAATCAAGTAGAGCAAAATTTTTCTGGACTCATCTGCAGCAGCAAAAACAAAGATCAGTAAAATAAATAATTAAAAGGGATAGTTAAACTTATGATGATTAAAACACTTACCGGTAAATGAAAATGTAAAATCAATTAAACTAATGATTTCAAAACACTAAATAGCAAATAAACTAACTACAAATACACAAATTATCAAATAAATTCAGATAACAAAATATACATAAATTCATAACTAAAAGTAGAAAATATCAAAATAACACAACACAACTAAAACAACATTTTTAACATTTCAGATTAAAATTACATCAATTAAAACTCATTTAAAAGGAATTTGAAAAGCAAATTGATAGAATAAATTTTAAATGACGAAGGTTAAAAACTCATTTGATGTGTTTGGAGCTCAACATATTAAATAAATAAACAGATTAATACATAAATAAATAGACCTGACAGAAGGACTAAACCTGGAAGAAAGAAAGAAAGAAAGAAAGAAAGAAAGAAAGAAAGAAAGAAAGAAAGAAAGAAAGAAAGAAAGAAAGAAAGAAAGAAAGAAAGAAAGAAAGAAAGAAAGAAAGAAAGAAAGATTAATTTTAGCAGAATGAGGACAAAATAAACATGAAAAATTAATTCATAAAACAGGAAAACAAAAAAAATTCTGTGTTTCGGAACCAGTTTGTCAATAAAAACAAATTAACTGAAAATGTGACGTTAAAGCTGCTGACGGAGAAAATCAGCCGTTTGTCTCAGTGACAGAAAATGAAGCTTCTCCTGGTGAAAGTCGCTCTGGAAATTAGGGCCAAGTTGGAGATTAATCCCTCAGGATTGACTGCAGGCTGGCAGGCACCCCGAACACGCGCGCACGTGTGTGTATGTGTGCGTGCGTGCGTGTAAGAAGGTAAAAATGGTCAACTGGTTTTAAAAAGCAATTAGTTCAGAGGAATCTGCTTATCAGAGATAATTAAAGAAAATTTGAGTCAGATTTTAAATCCGTGCTTGTTCTCCTTTTTTCCCCCCTGACATCAGATTCACGGAAATATTATTTACATAAATCATCATCATCTCCATATTTAATCTGCAGTTAAATCATAGTTATTTCTGGTTTATTTATTAATCATCTGCGATCAGAATAATCTGTACAAACAGTATTTTTTTATTCAGTTTTCTTCATATGAACATTTTATTCCTGCGGTTAGACTCTAGTTTTTCAACATTTACTTTTAAAACTGAAAATATTTTAAGTTTAATAATGAAAAATATTTAAAATGCAATGCTTTTAATTACATATTTAATTTTCCTTTTTAGGAAAATGTCATTTCCTCTCGTTTAATAGCCATTTGTGCTGCATTTTACTCAAAGCTAGAAATGCTTTGAGTAAAAATCTAGAAAATTAATTAACTTATAATGTGTTAAATCAGTGTGTTTGTGAGTTAATTTGTCATTTCAGACTCAGAAAACAAAGATTTTATTCTTATTCTGAACAATAAGTCATTATTTCTTCAGTCCGTTTTTATTTTGTCTTTATAATTTGAACTTGGAAAAAATGGTTTTATGTTTTACGGCATTTAAATGTTTGTTTTGTTTACAGAATCTAATAACGAAATAATAATAATAATAATAATAGCCTAATAATAATAGTTATAATAATAATAATAATAATAATAATAATAATAATAATAATAATAATAATAATAATAATAATAATAATAATAATAATAATGAAGATAAAATTCATTGAAAGGATTTTTTTTCTCTGTTGGATAAATAAAAACTGTTTTTCTGCTAATAAAGTCATGAAGCTGCTCTGATCAAAGATAAACAACAATATTAAACCCTCCTCCTCCTCATTTTCCTCTTCCTCCTCTTCCTCTTCTGTCCACAGAAAATCCAGATCGGATTGGAGGGAAATTGGTGGCAATTAATCCTCTGGGATTGAGAGAAAAGCGGGAGACCCCCCTCCCCTCCCCTCCCGCCGCCTCCCCCCCCTCCGCAGCTCTCGGCTCTGATTGGCTGTCGCAGTGATCTCGGGGGTCCGGGACCACATAAATCCGCGCGCGGTCCACCTGGTCCCGCTCTCGGACCTTCGTCGCCTTCGTGTCCGTCAGGAAACTATGACCGGTCGGGAAGAACTCAGCGAAGAGAAACCCAAAGTGAAGATGCTCTCTCCGGGGTTCGGTATCGATAAGTCCCGGCTCCACGGATCCGGGTTCCGATCCAAAGGCTTCGCCATCACCGACCTGCTGGGTCTGGAGTCCGACCTGCAGGTGCGGCCGCAGCCCGGGCCGCCCGGTTCGGGTGTTTCTGCCGCCGGTTCTGGGCCCGGCGCGGAGCCGCAGGGGGTGGCCGGTGGGCTCGGCGGGTTCTCCTTCCCGGGAGGTTCGTTGCCTCTCGGCCTCGGGTTCCTGTGCAGCCTGGCGGCCCAGCAGCCCGCCGGGGCGCCCTGCTTCCTACCGGGACACCTGCCGCTGCTCCAGGCCCGGGCCGACAGCCACTACCTGCAGAACCTGGAGGCCCAGAGAGACGCGTACTCCGGTACGGCCCGGTTCGGGTTCACAGCCCGTTTACAATCATCTAACACTGAAACCGGACCTACTGTTCGGTTTAGTTCGGCTCGGGTTTTTTAAAAGTTTTATTTCTACCTCTTTCTCTCTCTTTTTTAAATTTTTATTTTAGAAAATATTCATTATGCTATTTATAAAGTCTTATTGGACCGGTCCCGCTTTTTACACCTTCAATTTAGTTCTGATAAAATCAATCTCAGTTTCTGTATTTTATTCTGAATCTTTTAATTAAATCCCAAAACGATTCGTCTTAGACGGGATCGGCTCGGTTCGGCCCGCTCATCTTCATATCTGATCCAAACGGGAAATCTTGTTTCTGTTGCTTCGTGATCCGGATGTGAAGGTAAAGTTCTGGTTCTGTTTGACCTGCAGATGAAGAGTGTCTGTCGGACAGAAACGACTCCAAAAGTTCCGGAAATTCACAGAAGAGGAAGAAGAGGAGACACAGGTGAGGAAGACTTCGATAATCCCAGAAAACAAATAGGTTTTTATTTAATCTAAACTTATATTTTTCTTTCACTGTTTTCTTTTATATCTTATATTTTATGAAAACAGATTTAATGATGATCTGAGGCTCTTTGTTTTCTGTTATTAATGAGATGTAGTCCTATATATTTTATATATACATATAATTTGTCCTGATTAAATTTTCTTATTTCTAAAAACTGATTTTCTTTAATTGAGTAACAATTTGTTTAAAACTGAATAACAAGCAGATTTTCTGAAACTAAACACGAAAATGTGTAGCTGAATTCATTAATTAGGCGAGATATAAAGTAAATATTAAATCTATAAAAAATCTTTAAAAAACTATTGAAAGTTGAACAAAGTAGCTAATAGAATATTTTCCTTTAAAAAATAAAAATAAAATAGAGCTGCAACAATGAATTTGATGATTTTTGCTATTTATCTTTTAAGTGTCTAAGTTTCAGGCGACAGATGTGGCCTTTAAATGATTTAATTCATTTATATGAATTTTAATATTTTTAGGGTTATAAAAAATGGGAAATATTATATTTGATAAAAACAAAACAAAAGACACAAGTATAAAAGGAAAAAATCAGTCAATTATCCTACATAAATGACAGAAACTAAATTAAAAACAATTTGGAGTAATATTAAATAGTTTTATTGAGATGTTGTCCGAAATTTAAAGAAAATGTTTAAAACTCAATATACAGTAGCATATAAGATAAAACTAAAAATGAAAACCACATTCAAAATGGGACTGAATTGGATTTAAAAGTAAAAATAAACCATTTTTAAGCTCCTGTGTTTGACTTTAATCCGTCTTGTTGTCATGGTAACATAGCATCAGTGTCTTGCTCAGCTGCTCCAGATGTTCTGTCAGACAGACGTTCAGGTGAGTCCAAGTTCACGTCTGTCGTCTCTCCTGCAGGACGGTGTTCACCTCCCATCAGCTGGAGGAGCTGGAGAAAGCGTTCCAGGAGGCCCATTACCCCGACGTGTACGCCCGGGAGATGCTCGCCATGAAGACGGAGCTGCCCGAGGACAGAATCCAGGTGAGGACACGCAGCTCGTCAGCCAGGTTATCAATCAGATCATCGGTCAGGTTGTCAATCAGATCATCTTTGTTTTTATACTTTTCATCCTTCATATTCTCCGGTCCTTGAGCAACAGTTTTTTGTTTTTCTTCTATTTTCTCTTCATCACATTTCACAGCTGAAACAAACAGCAGCATCTTTAAGAGTGAGACCTTCAAATGACAGAATATTAATCCTTTAATGCTTGAATTTGATTTATATACATATATATATATATATATATATATATATATATATATATATATATATATATATATATATATATATATATATATATAAACAAAATAAAATCAGGGGTAAAAAAGACAAAGAGAAAAACTGAATATATTACAAATGTATATCAAGTGAATTATTGACATTTAATAAAGATAAATAGTAAATCATGTAAAATAGATACATAACTAAAACCGAATAAAGAAAATTAATTAATTAATTAATTACATAAAAAGAAGTAGAATAAATAAAGGCCAGAAGTGGTTTGTTGCAAATTTGTAACAACAGGCTTCAAAGACTTAAGTTTTTAGTTTGTTCACTTTTTTTTAAATTAGTTTATTTATTTATTTATTTTCTAAGTATGATTTAGATTCTTTTTTTTTAAGGGGAGGGGCAATGTTGACCTATTTTTCAATGTATCTGTTGATTTGTTTATCTTTTTGTTTTATTTATGTATTTATAAATAAATCAAATTGTTTATTTGCATGTTTTTTAAAAATCTAATTTAGGCTTCATTCTTTTTTGTTTGTTTTTATTTTTGTGAGTTTTTGTACAGTTGTGCTCATACCCTCCAATTAAAGAAAAGGCTAAATTCACAATAATAATTCAAATAACAAGAAACTAATAATAAACAAAAATTTACAAAATTAAAATTTAGTGAAATAAACTATTGCTTTTGAATTGTGGTTACAAATAATAATAAAACAAACAAACAAACAAACAAACAAAAGTGGCCCAGACACATTAGAGCACCTTTCATGTGAACAGTGGACCAGGTGCAGACGTCTGATTGGACGTAAGAGAAAACACCTGATTGCAGTGATTGTCTCAGAATGATGCTCAATAACATTTTAGCTTCAGAGCCCCATCATGATTGTTTACTTGTTCTATTTTTTGTGTGTTTGTTTGAAATATTTCTTTTGAACCATAATTCAAATTTTTATTTATTATTACTTTTGTCAATTTCAACTTATTTCACTGACAACTGATTTTTTTCCTTCTTTAATTGGAGGGTGGGAATAATTTTGAGCAGACTTGTATGTTTTCATGTTTAAAATTTATTTATTTTTTTTCATTTTTTGTTTTCTTTCATTTCTTTTATTCACTGAGCCTCCTTATTTTCCATGTATTTATGAATGAGACGAGGTGTTCTCACACTGCGTTGTGGTTCTGGGTCACAGGTGTGGTTCCAGAACCGGCGGGCGAAGTGGCGGAAGCGTGAGAAGTGCTGGGGCCGCAGCAGCGTCATGGCGGAGTACGGTCTCTACGGGGCCATGGTGCGACACTCCATCCCGCTGCCAGAGTCCATCCTCAACTCTGCTAAGAATGGCATGATGGGATCCTGCGCCCCCTGGCTGCTCGGTGAGCCGCATGCACGTCAGTGCCACGCACACGCACCACACCAGCATCAATACACACTGTGTCACGCACACACCGTTGTAAACGAGGACAGAACTGATAGCTGATCAGATTTATGCAGTTAGAATGTGACATCACCATTTCCATGGCAACTTCAGCTGAGCTGTTTCCATCAAATCACATCACTGATTTATTCTCATAAATAACCAGTTAAAGCTTTAAAGGTACAGTATGTAAGAATTACTGACATCTAGTGGTAAAGATGGGTATTTGAAAGAAAAGTTTTTTTTTTCAAATGACTTTGTTCACAATTGTGAATGTACGGTGGCTGTTGGTGGCCAAAATTCTCCCAGACATAAAGATGTTTTCATCTGTGAGTGGATCCAGTGGCCTCAGGTGTAGCTATGACTGTATGAGTAACTATTTTTAATGTATTTTAAGGTATTAATGATCCCAAACAGTCTCTAACTCCCATTAAACAAAGCTGGTACAGCAGTTTTAAAGTTCAGAGGGTTTTTACTTCACACACATTATTTTGTCCATTCAGGAACACCATAGTAAAAATGGTGGGACAAATATGGCTGCCTCTATATGTGCACTGCCCACCAAGTAGATATAAATAACTCATTCTAAGCAAATAAACATGTAACAGTTAATCTATTGCAGCGATTACACATCAATAGAAACACAGTTTTGAATTATATATCACATTTTTCTGCCACTGACCTTCGATTTTTTTTACATACTGTACCTTTAAAGTCACTCGTTTTGACTCGGGACTGGTTTAGGTACGTTAAACACCAAAACTCAGAACCGCAGGTCCACTCACATGTAGCTGTCAGAAGTCATCATCACACAGTGTAAACACAAACAAGTAAACGTGATGAGCAGCGTGACTCAAAGACTAGACTAAGTCTGATCTGGCTCCGCCCCCACAGGGATGCACAAGAAGTCTCTGGAGATGGCGAAGAAGTGCTCCAGTCCTCCGGCTTCGGACTCCGTCCGCTCAGACTCGTTCTGTGACACGCCGGAGCAAAGAGGAGGCGGCGAGCCCCGGGAGGTGGAGGAGGACCTGCTGGAGGAGGAGGACGAGGAGATGGAGGAAGAGGTGGCCATCGACCTGTCCAGTTCGTCCAAGCAGCAGCAGCAACAGGAGGAGGGCGTGGCCTCCACAAGGACCGCCCCCTCGCCGCAGCAGCAGAGCGGCGGTGAATCAGACAGCTGAAACTGGGCGGAGTTTCACCGAGGTGGACTGGTGATGGTGCTCCTCTGTGGGAACACTGGGATCTGATTGGCTCTTCTGTCAGGAAGATCAGCCAATAAGCAAGCAGCTTTTCCATCATCTGTTTCTATGCAAAATATGAAAAATACCAGAAAACTGTGTTACAAATATTTAATTATTTATTATGTACTATTTATTTTAAATGTAATGATACTACAACACTGTGGCCCTCTATTGGTGCTGCCCCTCACAGACTTCCAGAAGCTGACCAATCAGAAGAGAGTGGGCTTTTAGGGAGGGGGGGGCCTTAAAGAGACAGACACTGTGCTACTGAACAAAGATCCAGCAGAGAAAAAAAGGAGATTTTTTTACAACTTTGAACAATGCAGCCCCTTCACTGGAGTCCTGGATTAAAACCTCTGAGTCCACAAAGGCTCAGCAAAGACTTGTCGCCATGACAGCAAACACCACAGGTCATCCTCAAGGATTTAGACTGTTTGTTCAGAAACTCTGAACTGACTGATGTAAATGATCAAGTCTGTCTGTTCATTATTGTATCGTAATGAGAGTTTTATATCCACGTTTTCTTCCCGTCCGTTTCTGTGTTTTATAGTCAGACTCTGTGACTGAAGCTCTGTGAATGAATGTAATTCAAATGTAATATTTAAAAAGTCTCTTTATTATTATTATTATCATTATTTAATGTCTGTACAGCAGAGATTCTGCAGGGTGGAAAATAAAAAATAAAGTATTTTTGGAAACCTCTGGATGTTTGTCATTAATCAACAACTTGAAAGAATGTTATTCATATTTAATCACAACAAAATATCAGATGACTAAAATATTCTCACGCACATTTTTTAAGTTGGGAAATTTTAAATTAAATCTGAGATGATTAAAGAAAACAGCTAAATTAACTGCTTCAATGCCAAAACCATGAAACTTTGGAAATTTAAATTATTTTTAACTGTATTCTCCAAATTCTCTGATGGTCTTGAAAAGTTTGCTTTATATATTTATAGGCAAAAATAAAAGCAAATTTAAATAAAACAATAAAACATAATAAAAAAATATGTAAATTAAGTTATGTAAGTTATAAAAATTAATAACGGATAATTTTTTAAAAATAAAACCAAAGTAAACATGATCATTATCAATGCACAAGGAAAATCCAATAAAGAAAAAAAAATTCAAAAGGAAGAAATTATATTTACACACATGTTCCAATAAAAAGCAATCAAATTAATAAAAAACAATTAATTTAACCGAACATTCTGAATACATAAATATTTTTGTATACGTTTTCTGTTTTTCTTCAAAATTATGTCCAAAATGAGTAAAGTATCTTTATTTTTATGTTGACCTGATTTCCATTTTATTTAATTTACAAAATCCTCATAATCTGACTAAACAAATGATCTCATATTTCACCTTATTGATTTTTCACAAGAAATGTAAAAAAATTTTTTTCCTGTTCTCTTTTTCCAATTGTCTTCTGAGCCTTTCCAATCAACAAATCTATCAATTTTTATGTATTTTTTGTACAGATAAATACTAAAACATTATCTTACCCTTGAACTTGAAATCCTCTCCTCCTTAAAATGTTTTCCATAATATCATGAAACTTCATTTTCTTAGATTTACTTTAATTTTGCGTTCAAAGATATAAAACAATCGTTTTTTTTTTCCAAATTATTTTAATTTGCACAGTCATATAATTCCAACAGTCTGTTTCTAGGTCTATAACTTTTGTATTATTCAAAATTTACTAGAAGGATTTTTTAATTACACAGGTTTTTTTTCACAAAGCTACTTGTAATATTCATCAGTGAAAGCGAGTGAAAGTGAGCGTTTATTTGTACGAACAGCCATTAACCGTAGGATACGACAATGACGTCACTTCCTTCTACCACTTTCGGCCTTTATTGGCTAAGCTAACCCGCTGCTCAGCGGGCGAATTCTTCAACATGGTGGATTTAATCACGTTTAGAAATGAAGTGACGTTTATCGTGAACAACCTGGCCAAGGCGGTAGTGACGGAAATATTCACCGCAGCCGAGAAAGTCTCTTTAAACACACAGAACCCTGAAGCTGAGGTAAGCTAACCCTGCTAACTGTAGCTAGCAGCAAGTTTAGCGGAACTCTTCCGGGTCTAGAAGCTACTGGTGTGATGACCTCACAGATTCTGGCCCGTGAGCTATGCTCGTGAGCCGGGTAACACTAAAATATGTGAATAAAAACACAACAGCCATGACTAGACGACTAGACTGAATATTCCACCAACAGTTTCTTTTTTATTTCCATCGACGTAGAGAAAGACAACTGCAGGTGAAATAGCTTGTAATCAAAGAAAACATATATAATCAGTTCTGCAGCGTCTTTTTTTTGGTGTAACTTTATTGATAAAGTTATTTATTTTTTCAACGGCAAAAAGCAAAGTGTGTGCTGAAGATCTGCAGCTTTCCTCCTCACAAGACTTCTGCCATGTTAACAACTTGTTAACATGTAAGAGTTCAGCCAAAACCCTGAGAAATCTGGTCCAGGCTTCATCACAGCTAAAAAAAATCATGACTCAAGTGTCTCTTTGCAAAGCATCAGCTGTTCCAGGCAGGTCACCTGCCTTCTCATGTAATATCAGTTTCCTGGGTTTGCTGGACGTAATTTCGGATTTGTAGGACAGTTTTAAGAATCTATAATGAAATTTTGAAAGATGCTTCATCAATCCCTAAAGGGAAATTTAAAGGGATTAGAGGCAGGAATTAAAAAACCAAACAAACATGCATGTCAATTTTTTTTAATACTAATGGGTGATGAAGCGCTAAATACCAAAAAGAACGTTTCCACCAAGGGGCAAACTCCGCCTCAGAACAGTGAAGCTCGCTTCCTTGTTGTAAATAGTGTAATCCTCCCTTCATCCGCTAGGGGCTGGCTCCAAGAGCAAGCAAATCCCCATAGACTCCCATGTTAAAAACGCCAACTTCACAGCAGAAATAAACAGGTTTACAGCCTGGTTCAAAAAATCATTTTAGGTTTATTAGGTCAAGTTTACCTTCATGTCAACTGTGAGGGGGTGAATTTTTTTATAACTCATTCGTTTAGATGTTATTTATTCTTCAAATTACACATAATTAAGGGCGTATCCTTATGATTGACATGCGGCAGACCGGAAGCTCCGCCTGCCGACCGGAGGCTCCTAGTTAGCTCCTTCTTTGCTCTTAATAAGGTCTCAGTTTGTTACAGAGTCGCACAACGGCGGTGTTTAGTCAGCGAATTGCAAGTCTAAGCACGTCTTACCTTAACCATGCCGCTTAGGGGGCTTATCTTTGTTAGCTCCTCTTAGTTTCGTGTTAGCTCAGTTAGCGTTTAGCCCACAGTACGTCAGCTGTCAATCATTTGCCCCGCGGCCGCGCTGTGCCCATTTTAGTATTTTCCTGGAGTGACGACGTACGTGACACGGCAAGATGGCGACGGTAAGACACGCCCAACTGGCTTCACATTTCTCTATTCAGAAGAGACCGGAAGCTACGTCCAGTAATTATATACAGTCTATGGTTTCCACCCATGTTTCTCTCCGTTGCCTTGAACAGGCTGTGTGCTGCAAAATGCGCTGCAATTTGGTGTCCAAATTTCCCGCGCTGCCCTGCGGACGTGACGTCAAATGACCTACATCCGCAGTTTTATTACAGGAAAAAGGCGGTCGCGTTAAATTCAAACACTGTAAGCGATAGTTATGGATTCTTCTGCCGTCAGCAAACGATCCAGATCAACTGAAAGACACTAAAAAGTGGAACTACGAAGAAAAAGGTGAGTAAACAACATTATAGCTTCAGTTTGTGCTCCCGTGACGGCTTTTGGATCGTGGCTGCAGTTACCTGAAGCGCCAGTCGCAGCAGTCGTGAGTTTCGTTTCTTAATCTTGCCTCAAGTCCCTTTAAATATTGTAGTAGTTAAAAAAAAAAAAATCAAAACAATAACAAAACAAACATACAAAAAACAGAAATATGCTGCTGTATAATAATCCACCTTAGCATTAAACTGTATGAAACTCTCATTTCGTTTGCAGATCTTTAACCTGACCAAAGCACCCAGGTTTCTTCTGCTGTTTACACCACTCTTTAGAGATGTGACGTTCATGAACAAATTGATTCTTTTGAATGGCTCTGAATGAACCATGAGAATCAGATCTCAGTTGTGATGTGAGCCGTTTATTTGTGACACATTCTTTTTCATATCCAAATTGTCCACACTGCCTTCACGTGACACGTCTGTTTATGTCAATTTTCACTTTTTTGGTTTTCTGAATCCGCCAATTTGTCCTTCATGCCCTTCACAAATAATTTTATGATATTGAAATGATCGCAGATCCTTTTTCTGATCTGTCACATGCTGTTTCTAGATTTTTTTTTTTTTTTGTGGCCGATTTCACAGTGTTTCCTCTTACAAAATTTTGTAGTTGTGGCAGTACCAAAGTTCGGAGAGGGGGTGTCATATTAACACACTGTGTATAAATGATTACGCACATCACACTCACACCGGCCTTTCCCAACCTGTGAAGTCCCAAGTAAAACAAATAGGCTATGATAAATAATAATATTAGGGATGTCAAATGTGCGAATACACAGAGATAAATGAATCTGTGAAGCTGACACGTTAATTTTCTAAACAACCAAGTTATTACCAGGGTTCCCACTCGGAAACACCGGAAAACCTAGAAAATGGACATTTTTCCAGTCACAGAAAACACATGGAAAATGTAAAAAAAGAGTAAAATGTCCTGGAAAAGCTTGAGTTGTTGGAAACTTATTTTTCCTCCCACTGCTTCGTCGCTGTTTTGTCTCTGCTTCATTGCTGTACATAATATAAGCTACAATTGTAGAACGCTTCTCCTTGGGGTGGAATTTATTAGTCTACGTTCTGATAACTTGACTCGTATTGTCGCAACTGGAAAAGTCCTGAAATTGTCCTGGAAAAGTCCTGGAAAATAACTTCAAGAAAAGAGTGGGAACCCTGATTGCTCATGTCATATTAAAAATCCATGTTCTGCATTTTCTCATTAAGAGAAGCATGATTCTGGGAATTAAGGTGTTTTGATTAAATAATGAATGGAATCCACTAAAAAACATGAAGTTCATATCTTTAAAGCCTTTTCGAGATCATGCCTCTCAAGTAGGGCAGCAATGATCAGTCAATCAATTGACTGATCGCTGACTATCAAAATAGTCGGTGACTAATGTCATAATTGACTAACTTTTATTGTTTATAAGCTTTGTTTTTCCTCTAAAAAACCTTCCTTGTCTGCATTTCTGTCTGGTCAGCTTTTCTTAAATTTAAGTTTATCTTAAGTTTAAGTTTATCTTAAGTTTATCGACGTAAATAAACACACACACTACCAGTCAAACGTTTGGACACGTTTTTCCATTAGATTCATTGAGAAAGTGTCCAAATTTTTGACTGGTACTGTAAATATACTGCAATTTTTGCAGGATCCAATTAGTCGACTAATTTACAAAATTATTATTATTATTATTATCAAAATAATTGTTTGTGACAGTCCTACTCTCAAGCAATGGCCCCCAGACTGAGGAAGACTCTGCTGCCATCTTTCTGCTCTTCAAAGCAGCTGATGAGACTTTCGTTCAAACAGGATTTAGCTCCGTGTGGGTTTTTATGATTATATTTTAGAAACGCGTCTCCTCTTTTACTAGATATTTCTCATGATGTTTTACCGTGGTGACTCTCTGTGAAAACTTCTGTTTAAATAAACTTTAACTAGTATACTGGTTCTGTCAGGAGAAGCTGGGAGCTGTGGTGGACAGTCTGTGTGTGGAAGCTGTGGACAGAATCCTGAAGATGGTGGAGGCTGTGGAAGACCTGCAGGCTCCGCCTCCATCTGATGACACCTGTGAGGAGTTATCACAGACCGCAGAAGGTGAACTCTGTCTTTGTTGCCATGGTGATGGCCACATCAGCACTTCTAATGGTGTAAAACTTGAAGCTTGTAAAGAAAATGTTTGGTTATGTGACCCACAAACATGTGGTTGTGTTTTCCTGTTTTTCAGGTGAGGATGCAGGTGTGCAGCACCCCCCACAGGACACACCTTCATCCTGGTTTACGAGGTCAGTGAGCAAATCAGCAGCTGTGGCGATAGAGATTAAGTCCCCAATGTTGACGACTCGTCTCTCATTTAAAGGACGCCGCTCCTGAGTCCAAAATGCTGATGCAAAGGGATGCTAATGATGCTAATGATGCTAACACTGCCAAAGGTGAGTTCACCTGCTGAAGAACAACAGTCGGCACAAAAACAGTTGGAATTCTGTCTGGATTATCTCCTGGTTCCGAAACTGACATATCAGCTGATTTGAACTCTGGTTGGATGTTTCTGATCAGACGTCTGTAAATCAGACAAAATTCAGCTTCAGTTATCGATCTGAACAGAAGAGACGATCAGTGGAAGAGACGAACATGAGGAGTTCCTGTTCTCAGGACCTGGTCCATGATAACAAAGACCTGTTGACATGTGACCCGTCTAAGGGTCGGATCTATAAAAGGTTTGCGTGTATAAAAACGTGAGCTATCTCACTGCACACACTAAAAAATGTACAAACTGATCTACTAACAGCGTGCTAAAAGGGTTTGGTCTTTAAAACGTACTAAATAGCGCCTCTTATCCATTTAGTACTTTTTCTGCAATGAATATGCAATATGGGGCGTTAACATGCAAAAGTGCGTTTAATTGGAGGAGAAAATGTAAATATATTAATTTAGCACTCGCAAGGCGATTCATCAACCATGAGATGCATTACCTTGCTGTTTTTTTTTGCATCAATTTTAGTACGTCTGAAAAGCAGGTGCAATTTGCAGCTTTGTGCACTAAAGACTGCAACTTCTGACAGGGACAATCCTGGACATGCACACATCTGATTCAGAATCATTTTTCATGAGCAGTGAGGGCAGCGTATTTAGTTCTCATTGTTGATTCAATTAAAATCAGTACAGCAAAACACTATTTAACACGGGTGTAAAATATTCTGGATAAATGAAAGTTTGCAGCCACTGTGGAGCTTAATGAGAACTAAAGCTGCATTAATTGTGCTTTTTATTTCCCCTTTTTGCCAACGTCATGTTTCAACTTGGATTTTAGCACCCAGACAGGATCACACGATCAGCCGGCAGCGTGAGCCTCTGAAGCCGTTGGCATTGTGCCAAAGTGCGCACCTCCTGCGTAATAGAGACCACGTCGAAGCTGCAGACACTTTCATGTGTTCAGCAACTCCTGATCCATGTCCTCATAAACTGGACACTTCTGAGGCTTTGCACAGATACCTGTTGTATCATTTTTTATATTTATCATACTTATTTTAAATTATTTTAGTTTTTTCTGTCTTCCTCATATCTCCATCTTCATCTGGCGACTGGCGTCATATTTCCTTTTGCACTGTCGTCTCTCGCATTTCGCCATGCTGCAAACCTCGAAACACACAAAACCTCATTTATACACGTTTGCTCTCGCTGTCATTTGCGCCTTCATTATTGGTAAATCACCTGCAAACTCTGGTTCAGCCCCTCCCACAAAATTCCAGATTGCATGGGTAAATTACTACACGCAAATTTGGATCTTGATAAATCCGGCCCTAAGTGTCAGAAACACGATTCGGCCCGGGACGATACATTTAGCAGGACGATATGTTGTCCCACATATTATTGACAATAAATATTATTGTCTACATTACCGAGACAAAAATAACCACTCATGTAATGTTAATATATCATAATAATGCATGTACATCCTTTCAAATGCAGCAATTCAACTTTTTTTTTTCACATTGGAATGTTCAGAACCAGAACTTTAAATATCCTAAATAAAGAAACAAACAAACAAAAAGTTTAAAAAAAAAGGACTCTCAGGTTTTGCAATAAGTGTTTCCAAACTCCTGTGACTTGATGTGGTCTGTGTATGTATGTGTGCTTGTGGCTCCGCCTCCTCCCACCGATACAAAGATCCTGAATGATTGACAAGATGGTCCACTCCCCTCATTTCATTCTGCTAAGCCACAAACGCGCCCAGGTGCTGAGACTGATGCACAGAACAAATACAAGCATGCGCATGGCGATATATGGAGCCCGGGAAAATGAATGAGTTCATTTTCATTTATCATGCAATCAATTGATTGATTGATTTTCGTCTCAGGCCTAACCATGATTTCAGCTGTGGGACAGATCCAATGAATGAGCAGGTTTCTGAGGGTTCTGGATCCAGCTCGGTGCATGTTGGTGCAGAAGTCTGTGCTGGGCACATCCCACACCAGATTGGATCAGACCAGAGTCGCGTTCCAGTCACACAATGTACGGAAGCGTATAAATGTGATAATCATATCTCTTTTTTTTTTGACAGAATCTCTCCTCTATATAATTTTGTCAGATTTGTCAGACACAAACGTTGCATAAATCTCACGTGGATCCAGTTGTAAGATCCTTTTTACCATCAGATGTGCGCTCATGTCCACATTTGTTTGATAAACGAGGGCTGCTATTTCTGATTTCCTCTTAAAAACTTGACGTTCTGGATTTTCTCTGGCTCTGCCTTCGCAGCTGAAAACAGGTTTCAGCTGGATTTGCTGTCATCTGATCAGCAATGAAACAGAATATCTTTTTGGGTGGAACCAGATGCAAAGGAGTAGGTTTGATTTTGAGATTGGTGGGGACACAAAAGTGCTCCAAGGCGCACTCTTGAAAGTTGAAGTTTTTTACATTAGCAATTACCGTATTTTCTGGACTATAAGTTGCTCCTGAGTATAAGTTGCATCAGTCAAAAAATGCATCATGAAGAAGAAAAGAACATATATAAGTCGCACTGGACTATAAGTCCTATTTATTTCTTTAAAATAGTGAGTTGTTTTTTTTTTCATATTCAGTTTGTTACTGCTAAAATTCCCCAATCACCCCGATTCCAAAGTTAATGCCTGTAAATGATCATAAAAATCATGATTAAGAAACATAAACATCCTTGGGTTATGTCAGTCAGCATGAATTGACGCTTAAAAATATGTTAAATTGTATATTTTGATTTATAAGTCGCAGGAGCAGCCATACGATGAAAAAAAGTGCAACTTATAGTCCGGAAAATACAGTATAATTTCAGGTCATGCAGATGTTAGATGTTGCTGTTTGCATGAAAAGCGCTTTATAAATACATTTGATCTGATCGATCACAGTGCGGAATCTCGTGACTGACACATCCAGCATTATTTAACCTCACCTGGGAATTTTCAACCTCTTTTTCAGCTTCTCCTTCTCTCCCATCTCCTCCGTCCTCTCTCCCTTCATCTGCTCCTGTCTCTCTTCCTCGACCTCCTCTGGTCTCTCCTCCATCTCCTCCAGCCTCTCTGCTGTCTGGCACCTTACAAAAATATGCTGATGCATGACAAACAGATTAGGGATAGAATGATCATGGAGTTTAATGGTAAAGTTATTCCCTGAGCGAAAAAGGCTTTTACTTTCCCACCATTATTACATGTTATTTACAGAATTCCCCAAAAATATTGATACATGAAATAACATGATCATCCAGAATAGTAGGTTTTATTGTATTTCCACCATTAACCGTATGTGCTTTTAAACAGTTGCTCTTTTCTTCACGAATGCATGAAAATGGGAATAAAAAATAACTTTAAAACAGTGTATCTCTTTGGCATATTCTCTTTTAATTCAGTATCTGTATTGTTGAGCCTCTTCCTTGAAGTTACTTAGACTTTGACTCCTACAGAATTCTCTTTGACATCCTTTAAATCCTAAACTGCACATGCATGCATGCTACCGAACAGACACAAACACAAAATGTAAATCATCCTCGCCGCGATAGATATGTCCATCTACGTGTCTCTAATCCACTCGACATTTTTCTGGTTCTGTTGCAGGTGATGATAGAAGCAGCTTTGAGGCAGCAGGTGATCAGTCCTCTGCTGCCTCCTATGCGACTCAGGTGGAGGACCATGAGTACGCTCGACCATCGGTGCCGCCACCTGGAGTTGCATCAGCAGGGGGCGGAGTCAGGAAAGATGTCTGCCGGCAGAAGAAGAGGAAGAGGAAGAGCGCTCCAGCGGCAGAGACTCACCTGCAGTGCTCGCGGTGCAGCATGCTGTTTCCCAGCACCGAGCAGCTCGCCGAACACCAGCGGAAGTCCCACCCGAAGTGCTCGGTGTGCGGGGCGGTGTTCGCCGGAATCCTGAAGGTCCGCGAACACGAGATCACGGAGCACGGGCTGCTGCCGTACGCCTGCGACTTCTGCACCAAGAGGTTCAACCACAAGGCGCACCGCGACCTGCACGTCAAGGCGCGACACACCGGCGAGAAGAGCTGCCACTGCGACATCTGCGGGAAGGGCTACTCCTGCGTCAGCGTGCTGAAGACCCACAGGATGACCCACTTTGACAAGACCTTCATCTGCGACGTCTGCGGGAAGGGCTTTTACCACGCCTGCCACCTGACGCGCCACAAGCTGGTGCACCAGGATGTGCGACCGTACCGCTGCTCCACCTGCGGGAAAGGCTTCACCCAGGCCACCAACCTGCGCAGCCACCAGCTGACCCACACCGGCCAGAGGCAGCTCTGCTCCATCTGCGGGAAGAGCTTCCGCTGCCTGAAGAACCACGTCATCAGCAAACACTCCCACGAGCTGCCTGCGGGCGAGCTGCCGGACGCCGACGCCATCATCAGCTGCGAGGTCTGCGGCAAGAAGTTCCCCAACCCGTCGCAGTACCGCGCGCACCAGAGGAGCCACACCGGGGAGAAACCGTTCCACTGCGACATCTGCGGGAAGAGCTACCGGCTGAAGGAGCTGCTGCGGGACCATCGCTACACCCACACCGGGGAGAAACCCTACAGCTGCTCGCTCTGCTCCAAGACCTTCAACCTGGCCACCAGCTTCATGAGGCACCGCAGCATCCACACCGGAGAGACGCCGTACAGCTGCCACGACTGCGGGAAGCACTTCCGCCTGCTCACCTTCCTCAAGGCTCACCTGCAGACCAAAGCTCACCTGAAGCAGACGCAGCAGAGGCAGGCGGCCGCCGCCACCTCTGACCTCTGACCTCTGACCTCATATCAGATACATGTTGGACTCCAGGATTTTTCCCGTTTGAGCCGTTTGTTGGGTGGTCAGATAATGTTTGTGTCCGTCTGACACAGTGAAGCAACGTCTGAGGATCTGTGACATCAAACCTCTGCAGGAGAAACAATGACATCATTAAAGACCTGAAACAGTAAACAAAAACAAACTGATTAAACATTTGTGAAGGCAACTCTAAGAACATATTTATCCTCTTATTTCATAATCTGTCTTCATTTGTTTGATTTCTGACATCATCAGAAAACCTGTTACCATCACCAGAGCAGCAGATACCATCAAACAAACATGAAAATGAATTTTTTTAAGAATCAGATTTATGAGGATCTGAAATTCCAACTTGAATAAAATAGTTGTAGTTAAATGTGAAAATGTTCACGAATGTTTCCATGAAACTGATGTGATTGGGAGGAAACTTTATTTAACAGTTAATAGATAAATTTAAATTTAAATGAAAAAGCAAATGAATAAGAGAAAAAGTTCTACTTGTTGCTAGACAACAGAAGATGTTAACAGCTGATTTTCTTTGATGCTGCTTCATTAAATTTCACTGGAAAACTATTCTGATCTCATGATTCAGTTTTATGATTTAAAGGAGTGATGACATAACACTAAAAACTAGTTCATGTAGTTGACATTACTGCATGTGTCAAATTTACAAAGAAAAAAACGGCATTTTTTCACAGCGGGGGATGGTTTTGAAACGCCAGACCTCCCTTCCTCACTAAAAGAGTTGGGTCCAGTGATGATATGGAGCTTTACCCGGAGACCACGTTGACTTCATTTTGATTGGCTACACCTTATTTGGCCATGACCTTATTTGGAGAATCTAGGTCAAGCTGCGGTCGGAGTTTGCTAAAGGCTAACTGTTGGCAACATGGGCACTTCAGACAGTGTGAGCTACGTTTATCAGACAAGACAGCATTTAGAAAATAAATAAACTTACAGGTAATGACAAGGTTGTGGCCCCCTCCCTCAGTGTTGCTGCAGAAGTTTTCTTTTAAATCCATTTGTTTGAAAACCCAGACCTGACTGCTCAGCAGTTAGCCTACACAGCTCCACACATGCAGTTGAATCAGTGAGGGAGGGGGGAGGGAAGCGGAGGGTGGAAGGAGGAGGGGGGCCTGTTTACTTGATAGTGTGCTCTTATTGGAGCAATTGAATTACGTAGAATGATAGAACTACGTAGAATGATAAGCTGCTGTCTGATTCAATCGTTTCCGAGCAGAGAGACAAAGCTGACAGACCATAAACAGGAAACTTTGATTCTCACTCTGGACATTCACATGGCCTCATCAGTGCACAATAGATCATATTATTACCCCCAAAGCCCCAGAAAAGTGAAATTTGATGTCATGGTACTTTTAAGAATGAATTGTGAAGGAGGAAAACTCGGCTCAGTCTTTGGATCCTGGTTCTTTATTCTCTTATTTGGCGCAGATTTAAGTTTTCTGTCACTACAACAGATTTCCATCTCTTGGAAAAATTACAGATCCCTCACACAGCAGCAGTTTTAATGCTGTTTGTGGGCAGTGGAAGATTTTATTTTTTTTTTAATTTTGATATTTCCAGTGAAATTTGTATTAAAGGCAGGATAGGGGATCCTGGAAAAACGGTTCGAGCAGCCAAATTTGAAAAAAACCGAACATAGGGAAGGAAGGTAGGGGGGGAAGGGAAAGAAAGTAAATAATAAATGGGGAAAAAAAAAGAAAAAAATATCAAATATTTAGAAAGGGAGGAAATAATTTGTAAAGGGAAAAAGGAAAAAAATAAAATAAAAAAGATGAAATAATGTAGCTGAAAGAATGATAAAATGAAAAGAAAAAAAAAAAATATAAGAAAGAATGAAATAAAAAAATAAAAAAAAGAGATATATAAAAAAAAAAAAAAAAAAACTTAGGGGATATGCAATATATCTATGAAAATATAAATATTTCAACAATCCCAGCGCAAGGGGAAAAAGGGGGGTACAGTAAACAGCAGAGGAACCACGTTTCCTAAAAGTGATAATTATCTCACCTCCAACTTTTTTTTTGGTGTAAAACATCCTCAATGCAAAAACCAACCCCTCCATGACTTAATCCCCTTCTTTTTTTTTTTTTGAGGAGAAAAAGCGGCAGATTAAAGAAGAGCAGCAAGCCATGTTTGTCTCGGTTCGTCTGCACTGTGAGACGGTGAGCTGTGAGTGCACGTGAGGAAGGTGGACGCGACTAACGGCAGTCGAGTTTGATGGACAAAATAATCATTCAATCAATCAGCACGGGCCGTTCGCAATGCCATCCAATGAAATTCATTTCATGGATTTTTTCAGTCCTGTAGATCTACAGGTGATTGATTTTTTTAATTTTTGTGTCAGAACATTTAATTAATTGGCTGCAATCGGGGTGTGAAGAAGACTTTTAAGCAATATAATAAAAAAAATGCTCCAGGAAAACATCATCCACCCTTCCCCTAACTGTGAAAAATAATAACACTGGAAAGGCAGATAGAAACAATGTATAAAGAGGAAGCAAAACGGGGGAAAGGTGGGTAAAAAAAGAAAAGAAAAGGAAGAGAGAGAGGAAGAAAAATTGGATTGTTATATCTGAGCAGGATCTAGCAACTTCCAGGAGTAAGGTTTACACATAATCATAATCAAATATGTATCTACAGTCATCCTCAGAATCATTCATACTGTACCCTCCAATTAGAGAAAACGCTAGATTCACAATAGTAGTTCAAATAACAAGAAAATGATAATAAATTAAAATTTACCAAATTATCATTTAGCTCGTTTACTTGTTTTATTTTTGTGTATTTGTTTTTAATATTTCTTTTGAACCACAATTCAAAATTAATATAATGATTTTCATATAATTTTTATTTATTATTACTTTTGTCAATATCAACTTATTTCACTGACAGATGATTTTTTTCTTTCTTAAATTGGGGGGGGGTGAATAATTTTGAGGACGACAGTATATGGGTGAAAATTGTATGGAGAGAATTGTATTGAAAGAAATTAGAAGAGAGAAGGAAAAAAATGGGGGGTGATTATAAAATTGACTGTGGTGTTTGTAGATTGTTGGTGACAGCAATATAAATAATAGCAATGGTAATAACCATAGTGATAAAGGTAGTAATAAAATTATTCATAGTGTGGAAAATAAGGTAATATTTATATAATAGTTAGTGGTAGCAGTAGTAACAATATAATAGTGGCAGTAGTGATAATAGTAATAATGATAACAATAATGTCAATAATTATAATAATATTAAAAGGTAGTAATAGTCACTATCCCCTGGTATTAGGTGAGGCATCCATCTCTTACTACAGGCCGCTGTAGAAAGGATGCAGCCCACGAATGATGGACATTTGATGTCCAGGGCTCCAGCACCATGAGACGCATCATAAATGAGAAGGATCAGGTGGTTTTCCGCTGGATATTCTTCATGAAGCTCATTTGCCCATAACAATCTGCATCGTTGTTCACGCTGCAGTGTTCAAAACGTGTGAAAGAAGTAGCAGCTTGCAGCCTGAAATTTACGCTAGCTGTTCTGAAACAATCGGCTGTGGGGGACATCCATGAGAAGATGATGAAGGGAGCTCTTCCTCATGAATTCCTCCTGCATTACTATGATTATCTCATGATAATAGCATGAAACCTACAACACTGACACCATTACTAATGTCAGGTATTTCCAACCAGTTTGTTTTTAAAAATACTTGATCAAAATATATTCATGTGCGTCAAGTTCCACATTTTTACCCCTTCACCCTCATTTCCTTCCTTGTGTGTGTATAAACAAAAAAATTAAAAAAAAAATAAATTTAAAAAAAAAAGAATAGTAAACACTCCGTGTTATTTTGGGAATATTGACTAATGGGAAACCAAGCAACCTAAAAGGAAGAAAAAGGAAAAGAATAAAGGATGAGAGAGAAGGGGAGAAAGGGAAAGATAAAAAAATTCAAAGATTAGCTAAAGGACTGGGCCATGGCAAGAAAGGGAAGGAAGAGAGGTCTAGACTTCTACAAAGGAAAAAGAGGGGGAAAGAAAGAAGAAGAAAAAAAACAGGTATGGGATGGGGGAGAAGAGGGAGATAGAAAGTTAATATCACTGGGCTAGGGGTGTGAGACTGCAGAGAAAAATAATAAAAAAAAAGAGAAGAAGAAAAAAAGATTTTCTGGCTGATGAGACAAGATTGAGATTTTGGGTAATTAGGGGAAAACGACCTTTCCCAAAAACCCAAGAAAAGGGGGGGGAAAAAAGGGGGGTTTTTGGGGAAAGGAGAAGTTGAGTGAAGGGAAAAAGAAAGAAAGTAAGAGATATTCTGAAGAAAACTTCTCGGTAAACGGGAGGGGAAAGTTAACTTCAAAAAAAAAAATCCCAAAAAAAAAAAAAAAGTAGAACAACTATCTCTGACTACCAGCGGCTAAATAAATAAACGGGGAAGGAAAAAAAGAAGAACAATCTCTCATAAAAAGAAGGAGTAAAATAAAAGAATCAATCCAATGGAAACACTTGTTGATCATTCTCAAGAAGATTATGGTGTCGTAAAAAGATTTCTAATGGGGGGGGAAAAAATATATATAATAATTATTTTTTTTTTTTATAATTAAAAAATATTATTATTTTTTTTTTAGGGGGTTAATTTAATAAAAAAAAAAAAAAATATTTTTTTTTTTTAAGAAAAAAAAGAAATTAAGGTATTTCTATATCTATATATATATATCTATATATATATGTATATGTACACATAAATCAAATTAAATATTAAATATATGCATTTATGTATTATCTTATGTAGGGAAATTCCTTTCTCCTTCCTTCTCCTCCTTCACCTGCTTCAGTTCCTTCATCTCCTCAGATTATGAAGGAACTGCTGCATGTTGGTACCAATAGAACCAGGTTTGGTCCTGCACTCAGTCCAATTTGCGCATCAGTTTAAAGGCGGATAAGTCCCCGAGAACTGGTGCTAGTGTGTGTAATCCAGCAGGGCTGCAGACCTGGACTCAGATTAAATGATGTATACAACAGTTAATCCCACCTTTGTCTCTGTACAATAGATTTAATCACCTTCATGACAGCTGATTGTTAATCTGATGCTGCAGGACACACAAACATGTTTATTTGTGTGTTACAGGAACTCGCTGACACATTCTGCATCTCCCTCTCGCTCCATGGCTCCAGGTGAATCCAGCTGTTTTCATGTCAGCTAATAAAGGCGATGGACGAGACAACATGTTTGTTGTTGGATGCCCATTTCAAATCATTATGAATATCATCATCCAACAAACAAACAACTGCCTAATCTGATTAATCTGCTTAAAGGGTTCAATCTGAGAACAAACAGGGCTCATGAGGAAACATCAAGCAGCTCAGATTCATGTTTCATTTTATGTTTTCATGTGTTGAAATGAACAAACAGAGCCACCATTGCTGGATGCTCTGGAGGTTTGTGCAGATGGTGCTGTTTATGTGATTCCTTCTCTTCAAAATACTGAAGATTTAATGAGTAGTTCCCGTGGTGGCCTGCAGGGGGTAGCAGCAGGAAACTTTATAATGAACATGTAATCATCTCTAATATGATCATTTCTGTCAAAACTAAAATGATATTTGTTGCTTCCAAACACTTCAGAAACTCACTAACTGTGTAAACACGCTGGGTGGCCTTTATTTGGCTTCCAGTGGGAACCTTGGAGTGATTCTGGACCAGGATCTGTCCTTTGATTTGCATATAATTTCCAATATCGGCAGTTCACCTACCACCTGCTGAAAAATCCACTAGAATACCATTAGAAAAACCCATTAGACCATGGGAACTGAAACACCAGTGGAACCATTAGTAGAAACCATTAGGAACCATTCGGATTTTAAACCATTACGATTCTAATGGTATAATGAGAGTTGGGACACCAGTAGGAACTATTAGAAGAAATTATCAGGAACCATAAGGATTTTAAACCATTACTGTACACCACTAGACCACTGTAGAGACCATTAGACTGGTATAGAGGAGCCATTGAGATTTCTGTGGCCATCATAAGACACTTGCAGGAACCATTAGACTCCTATAGGAACCATTAGACTCCTATAGGAACCATTAGACTCCTGTAGGAATTATTAGACTCCTGTAGGAACCATTAGACTCCTGTAAGAACCATTAGACTCCTATAGGAACCATTAGACTCCTGTAGGAACCATTAGACTCCTGTAGGAACCATTAGACTTCTATAGGAACCATTAGACTTCTGTAGGAACCATTAGACTCCTATAGGAACCATTAGACTCCTATAGGAACCATTAGACTCCTATAGGAACCATTAGACTCCTGTAGGAACCATTAGACTCCTATAGGAACCATTAGACTCCTGTAGGAACCATTAGACTCCTATAGGAACCATTAGACTCCTGTAGGAACCATTAGACTCCTGTAGGAACCATTAGACTCCTGTAGGAACCATTAGACTCCTGTAGGAACCATTAGACTCCTGTAGGAACCATTAGACTCCTATAGGAACCATTAGACTCCTGTAGGAACCATTAGACTCCTATAGGAACCATTAGACTCCTGTAGGAATCATTAGACTCCTGTAGGAACCATTAGACTCCTGCAGGAACCATTAGACTCCTGTAGGAACCATTAGACTCCTGTGAGAACCATTAGACTCCTATAGGAACCATTAGACTCCTATAGGAACCATTAGACTCCTGTAGGAATCATTAGACTCCTGTAGGAACCATTAGACTCCTGTAGGAATCATTAGACTCCTGTAGGAACCATTAGACTTCTATAGGAACCATTAGACTCCTATAGGAACCATTAGACTCCTATAGGAACCATTAGACTCCTGTAGGAATCATTAGACTCCTGTAGGAACCATTAGACTCCTATGAGAACCATTAGACTCCTGTAGGAACCATTAGACTCCCATAGGAACCATTAGACTCCTGTAGGAACCATTAGACTCCTGTAGGAATCATTAGACTCCTGTAGGAACCATTAGACTTCTATAGGAACCATTAGACTCCTGTAGGAACCATTAGACTCCTGTAGGAACCATTAGACTCCTGTAGGAACCATTAGACTCCCATAGGAACCATTAGACTCCTGTAGGAATCATTAGACTCCTGTAGGAACCATTAGACTCCCATAGGAACCATTAGACTCCTATAGGAACCATTAGACTTCTGTAGGAACCATTAGACTCCTGTAGGAACCATTAGACTCTCATAGGAACCATTAGACTCCTATAGGAACCATTAGACTCCCATAGGAACCATTAGACTCCTGTAGGAACTATTAGACTCCTGTAGGAACCATTAGACTCCTGTGAGAACCATTAGACTCCTGTAGGAACTATTAGACTCCGATAGGAACCATTAGACTCTTTTAGGAACTGTTAGTAAAAGTCCTGAAGATTTGTTTAGGAGATTGTAGAATTCAATTAGAAAAACAACCCAAACCATTAGAAGAACACAACTAGCCTTTAAAAACCAGAAACCCTTATAAATCATCAAGAACCATTAGGAACAAATAGAATATGCCTAATGGTTTTTCAGATTTTTTTTAGCAGGGAATATTCCCTAAAGTGAGGAGCATCCTGTCTTAGATTGATGCAGAAAAACTAATCTGTGGATTTGTTACTTCCAGATTTGTAATTCCTGATTATTGTTCTGTACCAGAAATATTCTGATGGGTCCAGCTGATCCAAAATGCTGCAGTGAGGATGAGAATCAGATGAGAATTGGAAGCAGAGATAAAAATAACTGAAAAACTAAATAAGATTTCTGATTTTTTTTTTTGGTTTTTTTTTGGTTTTCCACCTTAAAAATATATATATATATATATATATATAAAAAAATCTAGTCCTGTCCATCATCGTGACAGCAGGATGGTGATCTGGCTGCTGTGCCGAACAAATTAGTTTTGCCAAGCAGAGCTTTATGGATATGAGGCTCCTCTTGATATTCAAACCTTCTGCATAGCATCTAATTCAGAAACAGACTAATTTGAAAATGAAGCACAATATTTAACCAGTTTTTTTTTTTTTATCGTCTTGTTAAATCCAGATTAGAATTTTAAATTCTCCTAAAACTCTTAGTGACTGGGATCCACTGGACCTTAAAGATCTCAGAGTTCCAGATTTTCCCATCAGAGCTTCACATTGCAGGTTTAGTGGTGGTCCCTGGAGGTTCTGGGATGGGGGGGGGGGGGGGGGCAGAACCTTCAGACCCTCTCTGTGGAATCATCTGGGCTGGTTTGGTGACTCAGGTTCATGGATTTGGTTTTTGTGATCATCTAATCCATCATGATCATTATTGAACATGGGTGTAGACACATAACCCGAAGGATACTTCAATACCGGCCAGAAAAAAATTGGAATCGATAGGAAAACCTTTTGAGTATCGGGATACCATGTACAGATAAAAAGGGGGGGTTTAGGGAAAGAAAGGAGGGGAGAGGGAAAAGCAGGTTTGTAGCAAGGGGGGGGGAGGCCGAAAGAAGGCAAAAAGAGGTCTGAAGAGGAGGGAAAGGGGATGTGACATTAGTACTTTAATGTAGGTTATTGCACATTATGTTTTGGTAAATTTATAATATTACTTTTACATTTGAACATCCACTGAATAAATTTAAATAATCTAAACCCGTACTTAAATTATTTGATAATTGAAACAAGTTTAATTTTTCTTGTTTAATTTCTTCATCAATTTAATTTGTTGTTTTAAAAGCATTTCTCCAGTACTTCTGTTCTTAAGTTTTACTTATATTTAATTCTGCACTTGCATTCAAGATATTAATGCAACCTGTAAAACCATGTGGTTTTCTTTAAAGGGACCAAAAGCATCGGTATCGTTATCGATAAAAAAAAAAGTGATTTTGCATCAACAGGACAAAATTCGGTGTCGTCCATCCCTACATGGGTGAGGTGTGAGAACATCAGTCTGGACTCGTTAGCTCCGCCCGCCTGCAGCCACCTGCCGCACCTGAGCACACCTGGGGGGGAGAGAGGAGGGGAGGGGGGAGGCTTCAGATGAGGTGGATCAGTCTTGGGTCGGACCGCCCAGGAACAACATGGCCGCTCAGAACAGGGGGACCGGACTCCTCTGGACCCTGCTGGGCCGCTGTAGGACCTCCGGACCGGGACAAACCTGGACCTGTCCGGGCCGGTTCTTGTCCTCCCTCCCTCCACCGGGCACCTGGAGCTCCCAGCTGACCCGGCTTTCCCACCGGGATCTTTACCGGCTCTCTGTCACGGACCCGGATCGGTTCTGGGGGTCCGCCGCTGCCGACAGACTCCGCTGGGTGGAACCGTTCCAGCGGGTCCGGGACTGCGAACTGAACCGGGGGAAGATCAGCTGGTTCCTGGGAGGGAAGCTGAACGTGTCCGGTGAGTTCATCAGCAACAGCCTGATCGATATTTTATTGGGGAAGAGAGAAAAAATAATAACTTGTTAGAGTGTGAGGCTGCAGGTGCTGCAGGTCAGAACCGAACCTGAAAGTTTCCGAACGAACTTCATTCATCACTCACTCTCAGGCTCAGTTTGTGGAATCAGATGCGATCAATAACCCGATCAGGTGGAAATGATCTGCTGTTATTACAGTGTCATCACGATCAGCTGACGGTGTGAACACACACGCGCACAAACACACACTACCCTGCAATCACAGATCACACACCTCAACACAAACACTGCTGTTTGATTAGCAATCACTGATCAATAGACTCTGAGCCAGAATCAGTGTCACAGAAGTCCGAATCCCTCTGAAGTGAAAGTACATGAAGTACACAAAGTACCAGCAGCAGAAAGTAGAAAAAAAAATCCCTGTTTCAGGACATGATGCAGCTTGTTGGAGGAGGAAGTCCAACCAACCTTAAAAAAAGAGTCCTTAATAGCCTCATTAACAACAGAGCGGATTTACTATGAAAACAACAACAACAACAAAAAGCTGTAATTTATGAAAACAAGATGTGATCAGCTTTTAATTTCATCTCTAGAACAAATTCCTGCACAAGTCTGCAGCTAAAGAGACTGTAAGAGAGTGAAAGGATTATAAAATCCAGGGCGGAGTGGTGGCCTGGTGGTTAAAGAAGCCAAATTTGGGCTGCTCAAGTCCCCCCTCCCCCCACACGCATATAGTCGTCCTCAAAATTATTCACAATAATTCAAAAACATTTAATAAAATGAAAATTTGATAAATTATAATTTAGTGAAATGAAAAAAAATACTTTTGAATTGCAGTGGAAAAGAAGAATAATAAAAAACCAAACAAACAAACAAAAAATGTCCCAGACAAATCAGAACACCTTGCTCATGAACAGTGGACCAAAACACCTGTCAACAGGTGCAGACGTGTTGTTGAACATCAAAGAAAACGCCTGATTGCAGTGATTGCCTCAAAGAGTTGCTCAGCAGCGTTTTAGTGCAGGAGCACCATCATGTTTGTTTACTTACTTAATTGTGTCTTTGTTTGTTTTTAATATTTTTTTTAACCACAATTCAAAATCAACGTCATAATGTTCATAAAATGTTCATGTATTTTTACTTTTTAAGTTCAGCTTATTTCACTGACAGCTGATTTTTTTCATTGACATTCATTGACATAATTCATTCCCTAGCCCCTTTCCCTAACCCTAACCATCACAACTGACTGCCTAAACTTAACCCTTTCCCTAACCCTAACCATCACAACTGACTGCCTAAACTTAACCCTTTCCCTAACCCTAACCATCACAACTGACTGCCTTAACTTAACCCCTTACCCTAACCCTAACCATCACAACTGACTGCCTAAACGTAACCCTTTCCCTAACCCTGACCAAAACCTAATTGTAACCTAAACTCTAAAACCAAATATTGACCATCAAAATGGGTTTTTTTTTAAAAAATTTTTAAAATTTTTTTTGTTTTGCTAAAAAAAAAATAAAAAAAACAAAAAAAAAAGAAAGGGGTTGTTTCCTCCAGATCATGAAAGATTTCTGAGGGGAATCATCATTTTTATATTCATAGTAAATCAGATCTTGTTGACACACTGACAAAAGTTACACTTCCACATGTTTTGGTGCAACACATTTTTCATAAAAATAAAAAAAAGCAATTGAGTTTTTTTTAAAAAAAATTACATGTAAATCTAGGTTAATTTGTTATAGCATGTTTTAGTGTGTTAATGTGTAGTTGTAAGACTTAAAGTTGCAGTAAGTGCAGAAAACATCATATATATGTCTGTCTGTCACACCATATGATAGGAATTGTAATTTCCTGTAGATATAACGATAAATATCAAAGTCCAATGTATGTTTTGTCCTTTTTAAACATTTGGGTCCATCATCACACGCACACATAACCCACAATCAATTGTGTTTAGTTTAGTTTTATTCTCTGATCCAGATTTCTAGTTTATCAGACAGATACAGAAATCTTCATTGTTGTTTAAGGCTAAACAATGTTTTGTTTTTATCTCAAACCGTACATACCCTTTTATTTTGTCAACTTGAGGCGGATAATTATGCAGAGAAGACAAAAGAGATACAGGGAGAGACTGAACTCAGTTAAGTAAGAGGAGTTGCTGAAGAAAAGGAAAGTTAACAACTGTCTGTTTCCATTTTCTGACCAATAGAAAGGTCTGAGAGAGGGTTTAAAGGGTACTTTTACTGGTGATTTGGTTCATATGATAGATATTTCTTTAACTTGTTAAATGTCAAATAAATCAATAAAATATTGATATTTCCAGCATTTATAAGTTGCTAAATATTTCCTGCCATATGAGTACTGATAGTAAGAAGGTTCATGCATAGTTTTTTTTGGTGGAGGAGGAGGAGGAGGGGGGGGGGGGGGGGGGGGGTTCCTCTTTAAAACCCATACGGTACATTCCCATGCAGGTTAATGCTTTTATACTGACACATGGAAACATGATCACATGGTGAAATTAGCATACCTTCATTAATTATAAAACCTGAAAATGTTCATGGAATACAAATAAAATAGTTTTAGCAACAGTCACAAATAATTTTTGTAATATAATTTCATAGCAACGTTTGCTGCAATGAATAGAAAATATGCTAAAAGATCGACAGCATTGGTCTCACACTGAGTGATGACTTTTAAAACAATACTCAAATTTAATTTTCTCCAACTATCATGGATCAAAGTTTAGTTATTAAATTACTTTGATTAAAGTGAGAATTACACATTTTCATTTTATATACAATTATTTCCATGTCACACCACATGATGATTTTAGGCAAATTAGCACATGAATTCTGATTCTAGTCTAAAAATAAAATATGTTTCTATAAAGATGGGAGTTATTAGAACAAAAGTCAACCAATTTTATGCCTGTTTTTTTTAACAAATCTTCTTTTTTTTTTTTTTTGGTACATATTTCTCTGACCCATATATATAAATAGGTATATGTATATAAACGAGATAATTAGCTCCTTATCGTGAGAAAACAAGATCATTATCTTGTTATTACAGAGCCCCCATGGAAACATGATGATTTTTTTTCCTTTCGCTTTACCAAAGAAAACTTTGGGGTGACTTAACGCAAAAAGGTATGCAGATGACGAAGCACTGTCATTCTCTAGTGAACTTAACTGGAGTTGTCACAGCTGTCAGAGCCGCTGCACATGGGTGCTACCGCTGTCAGATGGTTAGTGGATGCTACTGCTTTGAGAAAAATAAATGCATTGCTGCATCTTTTAGAATGGTTTATGACACATGCTACCACACGCATTCAGGTCGTAAATATCCCGAACATGCAGGGTAAATGTGTGTGGCTCAGTTATGTGTGGATCTGCTGACCTGCAGCGCTCATTTTGGGCATGGCTCAGCCTCGACACACTGGTAGACCACTACGTCTCCTGGTGTAGAAAACCAGGGAGAAATCACCTCATCCTTCTCATTTATGATGTCTCTCATAGTGCTCGAGCCCTAGACATTAAATCTTCATCACCCACTGCCCATAAACAGCGTTAAAAGTGATAGCTACAGTACAAGTTTAATTCCTCCGCCCTAACACTTCCTTACGAACATTAGCAGTGTTGCCAAACTGACGAACCATTAAAGCTAGGGTTGGCAATGTTGTAAAAATACTTTGAGCAAGCTACATTTTGAAAAAATAAACACTGCCATACACCCGCCCTAAACCACACCTTCAGAGCGGAGGAACGGAGGAGCGGAGGAACATAAGATGAAATGAAATGAAATGAAGGCTGTAAAAAAAAAAATGGACGTCCGGTCACATCTGAATAGGAAAAAGTGAAGCCAGTTGGGCGTTTCCCACCTTTGCCATCTTGCCGTGTCGGGTGCAACGTCACTCCTGGAAAATACTAAATTGGGCTGCTCCGAGCTGCGGGGCAAATGATTGACAGCCAAGCTATTGCTAACCAAACTCATCCGAAGTGAACACACACTTAAAAGGGTACAAAGCTTGTCGCTGGGGGGGGGGTTCCTTTTTGAAAGACATTTCTGTACCTTTGGTTCTGGTCCATTTTTGTACCTTATCAAGCTGTATGAGTTAAGAAAGTACAATTAAACCAATTAAAAATGATAAATAAAAGTCAATAAGAGAGATTATGACAACAATCAAAGATGCTAATCATAAATTAATAATTATTTTATAAATATTAGGCCAAACACATATATAATTATACATATAATTATTGTTATGATAGTTATGAAAATCATAA
>JALJCO010003026.1:0-74686 GCA_023101725.1 Atherinomorus stipes
CAGGGCTGTACGCTTAGCTTTTTCACTAGGAGCACTAGTGCTCCCAAATGAAAAAGTTTGGGAGCACAGAAAAAATTTAGGAGCACTATGAATTTTCTTAAATAGCACATTTAAATATTAATAATAATAACCTTCGCACAGGCAATAGGCCAAATGATGCATTACACCGAGAAACAAACAGTTTTAAACACAGAGAACTTCCCTGTCCTACAGTTTTTTGTTGTCCAGTCGCCTGCCACACTTGGCTGTGTCCATCCAGCGGTCCACAGCAGGATTTGGTCTGGATGGGGTTGGTCTGGGTCAGGTGGGCTTTAGTATGGATGTTGATTTTGCATTATGCATTGTTGTTAAAAAGGGCACCAAACCGGTGTTACAGCAAAACCTGTGACCCATGAAAACTTATGACTGTGGGGGCGATAACACCTGCTCCCTGATTCTTCTTCTGCAGATACTTAACTG
Source organism: Atherinomorus stipes (assembly GCA_023101725.1). Classification (NCBI taxonomy): domain Eukaryota; kingdom Metazoa; phylum Chordata; class Actinopteri; order Atheriniformes; family Atherinidae; genus Atherinomorus; species Atherinomorus stipes. The sequence continues at coordinate 460 of JALJCO010003026.1, forward strand.
TCAGCAGCAGGTAACCTTCATTTAATCTTTGTTAAACAGCAATATGGAGAGACGTTGCCATGTTGTGACCCCCCATATCTGTTCTTATGACTGCAAAGGTTCTCATAAAACCCAGAGACTCATTATTGGTTTCACTACATGGAAGAAAAGCTGGACGAGCCATGCTAACGATGGAAAAGAGACGTCTAATGGTTTAGATTACAGCTGTAACCAAACATCACCTTCAATCAGAAAATCTCCCACATGTATTATTATTAATATGATGATGATGGTGATGATAATAATAATCATGACTATTTATTATCATTATTATTTAAAGCCGACAAAGACGCTTGCAAAGAGCTTTGACGTCACCAGTTTGGTTGGTGCGGCTCTGAAGAGGAAACCTCTGACTCCAGATCATGTGTGAACATTTTATAGAGAAAATGAGGAAAATGATCTGAAGACTTGGAGTCTGGTAAACTAGAGGCCCGCAGAGGAAAGCCTGAAGCTGCTCTGAGTGTTTTTAATGTCACCAGCGGAGCTCCGTTTACTGGTATCGTTATCTGCGGTATCGGTCCTTACAAACATCGCTGCGTAATTCACCAACTCCGTTCCTCTTTAAGCCTCTTACCCCGGCGTGCCATGTGCACCGGATCGCGCCCATGTAATCAATGGTTTGAAACATATTGATCACGCCGCGGCGCGTGAGCGGTAAGTCGTCGCTCCGGCGTGCCGCGCCGCTGCGCTACAGATACGCCCAAGCTCTATTTTTGACGCTCCACGCACTGACACCGGGTTAATACCAGTAGTTCAGATCGAACCAGACAAGAAGTCAGACACGGGTTCAGCGTAAAATATCCGGTAACTTACTAAACAAAAGCCACCGTGCAGCTTTTAAACTGCTGAACTATCTGAACATGACAGCATCTCCGTGTCCACAAGGTTACAGTGAAATAAGAAACCATGACGCATGAACATGTGGACAAAATGAACCATTTGGATGAGAATCACAGGCGATCTAGCAGCCCTCTGATGATTCCGTGATGTCACGAACAACAGCTGGTGCGCTCGCGGGTGCGCTGCGCGGCCGCACAGTAAACGATGTAAATGCTCGCGCCGAGGAAGTCGCAGCAAAGCCGCTGCGCTCACGTCACGGACCAGGTGTAAAGCCGGGTTATTAGAAACACCTCAATCGGCAACACTCATAAATCCCTTCGCGACAGTCCGAACAGCTCTGCAGCAGGTTTCTCTGACATGACCGTCAGCTGTTTCTATCCGGGACTCCCCGTAATCAGCGGCAGGTCCCGTTATACCAAACGTGGCACTCTCCCTCACCATCCTGCAGCCTGGATGCGCTGAAGCCGCTCCCACAGGTGCAGCCAACCCGCTCCAACAGATCAGCCCCGGCTTCCTCTCGCGGCCTACGGACTGGAAAGCATCTGCACCAGGATCTGGATGCTGGACTGGTCTTTCAGCTTCACCTTTCATTATGTCCATCTTCTAAATTGTGTTACGGTTGTTAGTTGTTGTGTAGCTGGTGATACCGATGGTTCAATGTGGAGCTGGAGCGCAACGCGGTGACTTCAAAGCTGCTGCATGGCAGCGTCCTGACCATAAAAACGTTGCTACGTTTTTCTCTTATTTGCTCATATTTTTCATGTATTTTTCAACTGGCAAATTAATAAATTTAGTTTGGTTGGCAGTTTCATTTCCACTTTAAATCAATCCTGACTTATTTAGGAGCAAAGTGTAAATTAGAGGGATGAAATCTGTACTCGCACGCATGCTCCCATTTTTTTCCGGTACTCGCACCAATATATTTTTAGGCGCATATGCGAGTAAAACGCTCGCACTGTACAGCCCTGACTGACAGCTGATTTTTTTTTTCCTTCTTTAATTTGAGGCGTATGAATCATTTTGAGGACGACTGTATGTTGGTTCACTGTTAATGAGAAAGATGCTTTAATTAGTCTGGGACAGTTTTGTTTGTTTATTATTTTTTAGGCAAAAATTCTAAATCAATATTTTATTTTTCTGAATAATAATTTAGTATTTTTTCTATTATTATTACTTTGTAAAGTTTCTTTTTATTTGAATCACTCATATGAACGGGACGGGATGTAAACTTTAAAACACAACTGTAACTCACATTTATTTATATTTGCAGAAAAAACATTATGAGTCTGTGAGTCATGTTTTGTTTTGAACCTGCTGTCTGACTGTAAACTTCTGAATCTTATAACATCCAGGCTGAACACTTTTCTGGTGGATGGTTTTACATGATAACTTTATTTTATAATGAGCACATTACTAATTAATTAAATCATTATCAACATTATTTTTAAAAAAAGCTCTTTTCAAGATAATAGAATTTATAGTAATACATTAAATTTGACTCAAATGCACCTACAGTAAGTCATATAATCAGTCTTATTCCATCGTCAGGGCTACACATTGGCATTCTTTTCTGTTTGCCAGATCACAGATTAGGTTTTTTAGGTCTATCATATTCAGTTTTTCAGATCGCATGATGACAGTGATATCTTCACAATCCTGAGATAATAACGGATCCACTGATACAGAATTTATCCTGGTTAATCACTGGGAAAAGGGAAAAATATTGCCCCAAAGTCGAACTGTTTTTACTGCAACATCTCAGAGCATGTGATTGTCGGTAATAACTGTCTCATTTCTGAAGGTTATTGTTGTCCCTGAATCAATCTTAAAAAACGTGCCAAAACTGTGTAGGTGTGCCACTCACCTCTTCTCAAAGAAGTCAGGAAACAGCTGGTTCACTACATTTTCTCTCTGTCTCATTTCTTACTTTTGTTTCTCAGTAGTTTGATTTCCTTTCTTGAATGACTCCTGCCTCCAGTAACCTGAGTGAGCTACCGGCAAGATGCTAGCAGCTGTGGACCGTTAGGAAGCAGCGCAACTTTGAACTAAACCATTGTGTACCGTTTAGGAGGGATGAGAGGCTTATTAGAGACCATCAATAATTATTGTTCTAGAGAATTCAGAGCAAACTGGAGCCCATTTCCACGAAACCTGATTATCTGAATGTACATAGAAATCTGTCTTCTGTTCTTGTCATATTTATATCATCTTATCCCTCACTGCTGGATGGTTACAGTAACTCCTGTGTGGGGCAAGTACTCCAGTAAAACAGGTCTGGCGACTCTGATGTACAGTATATATATATAAAACACATATAAAGCAGGTTTCTAGAACCGCCTTCTTCCACCTACGTAACATTGCTAAAATTAGGGACATCCTCTCCCAGAACGATGCAGAAAAACTCGTCCGTGTTATTGTTACTTCCAGATTGGAATACTTTAATTCATTATTGGGCTGCCCCAAATATGCCTTGAAAAGTCTCCAGCTGATCCAGAATGCTGCACGAGGGTTCTGACTAGAACCAGCAGGAGAGATCATATTTCTCCAGTTCTAGCTTCTCTTCATTGGCTTCCTGTGAAATCCAGAACAGATTTAAAATTCTTCTCCTCACATATAAAGCTCTCCATGACCAAGCTCCATAATATATTAGAGATTTTTATACATATATATATATATATATATATATATATATATATATACAAACGGATTCCGGATTTTGGAGAACAGAATGATGTAGACTAAATATTTGAACAATGTACATGTGCATTGAACAGTTTAGAGAAAGTTTAATTCAGTTCACCTGGAAAGGTTGGAGTGGATTTTAGATTCATTCTGACATCATACAAAAAGCCAAATATCCTTAACTTTTTGTGAGTAATATATGTGTATATATATATATATATATATATATATATATATATATATATATATATATATATGTATATATATATGAAAATAACAAATGTAACAAAAAATCACTAATTCAATCAACAGATATTAGGCATTTACACATAAACTGACTATTCGTAATAAAATATACATCAAAAATATTGAATAAAATTTTTAAGTCTGAATTCATAACTGAGGCAAAATATTGTTGGAACTGTGCTTATTTTAATGCTTTCTAAAAGGATAGTTTAGTAAACAGACTGCATCCGTCTTTACTCTAAAACAAAGTGGAAACATGTATGATCTCTGGTTTTTATGGACCAATATGCTGTTATTTTATTGGTCTGACCCACATGAGGACAAATTGTGCTGTACATGATAGATGAACTGAAATAAGTTTGATACCCTGAGCTACGTTTTGATCCTGAAGCCAACGACAACTACTAAGTTGTGTTTGAGTTTTTCTTTTCCTGCAACGTAAACTGACAAATCTTTCATTCATCTGTTTTTTAACTGTCTATCTTTCTTCCCTTTCTCAGAGCCAAAGTTTTAACTCCCTTCTTCTCTTTCTCATCTCAAACACCTGCATCGCCTCGGGGCCGATCTGTCGTCCACCGCAGACTCCAAACACACACACAACAGAAGGACGTGAAGAAGCAGAACACCACAAGTATTTTTCCAAAGGTCAAAACATTTCAAACCATCCTTCATCGTCTTCATCTTTAGGTTGGCCACTTTATGATAAACATAAAGCCTTCCACACCTACACATAAAACAAGAAAATAACTTTAATGTTCTAAAGTAAAAACAAGTTTGGAGGTGCTCTTTGTTGCAACCCTGGCTTTGTATTTGTTTAGACGAAATGTAGTTTAATTTTATCTCTAGCTAATGACTACAGCATATACAGTCGTCCTTTAAAATTATTCATACCTTCCCAATAAAGAAAAGGCTAAATTCACAATTGTAATTGAAACTAAATAAACTAATAATAAATTCAATATTACAAAAATATAATTTAGTAAAATAGTATGTTGCTTTTGAATTGTCTTTAAAAAAATAATAAAAAAAAAAAAAAAAAAAAAAAACACTGTCCCGGACCAACTAGAGCACATTGCTCAAACAGTGGACCAAAATACCTGTCAAAAGGTGCAAAAGTCTTATTGAACATTTTATTCAAAGTGTCTGATTGCAGTGATTGCCTCAAAGTGTGGCTCAACAAAATTTTATTTTAGGAGCCCCATCTTGCTTGTTTACTTGTTTTCTTTTCTGTGTATTTGTTTTTAACATTTTTTTTCAACCACAATTTTGAATCAATGTCATGAATTTTGTACAGTTTTAATGTTTTGTTACTTTTGTCAGTACAAGTCTTCTATTGGATAATTACTACATGGGCAATTATCTTTCAGCTGGCAACAAGTTATTCAACCCCAACTTATGCAAAAGGCAGCTTGTCTTTTCTTAAACAAACATATGGAAAGACACATCTTATGGTCATGGATGTTAATCTCTTTCAGAAGGGGTGAAATCATAATTAGGGCAGTCAGGTGATTAAAACAATTTATCTGATTAATTACAGGATTTGTAATAAATTAATCTAATTAATCGCATTTTAATCTCATATCTGCTAAAGCAGTCATGGGGAACAGTGGTCCTCAAGGGCTGCAGTCCTTTTACAGTGATTCATTGACACTTCTTCTTCTTCTTCTTCTTCTTTTTCTTCTTCTGCTGGTGTTTATTGGCGACCAGCAAGCAGCTTTAGGTGCATTACCACCCCCACTGTCATTCAGTGGACCAAATTTAAAATGCTTGTGCATTGAATTGGCACTCTGACTTAATCACGATTATTTTTTTAAAGCATTAATTTGCAGTGTAATTAATTAATCTAATTAATGCATTAAACTGAGAGCCCTAATTATAATCAAGCAAAGAAGACATCCAAGAAGATGGAAAAACTACTAAAATTGGGTTAAGAACTGTCCAACACATTATTCAAAAACTGTTTTTTCTTCCTTGAAGAACCATCATCTTCGAACAAGAAATGTGTTCAGAGTGAAATCTCAAATGTTCATGATTCACGATCACTTAAACTTTCAGTGAAATCAAAATTTAAAAGAACAACAGTCGAACTCACGTCTATGTTTAACAGTAAAACAAACATTCCCACATAAATAATGTGACGGGAACTTGTGGCACCAAACAGCTTTGTAGCCATACTGTAAGAAAACCAGTCTTCAGCGAGGAAAAAGGCTTAACACCGTGTTCACACCAAACACGATTTGGGCATCAAAAACTCACCTAACGCCCAAAGTTTGATGTTCGTTCACATAAAATCAGACGCTGACATTCAAAGACAAAAACGCTCCTTACGCCCATCAAGAGCGTCTAGACTATAGAGTGTGGTGGAGGACCCGGTCTTTTTCCTTTGCCCGTCTGTACAGATGTGGGCATGAAAAAGTTCCTCCTTTTTCTGCCAGAAGTGGTGCAGTAACAGTGCACTATTACTGCACTATCACTGGCTGAACGATTTGTCCCACAAATACGTCATCACGCACGGTGTCCAAACCTGGCGTGTGGAAACGTCCTTGTTTCGGGCATTCATTAATGCTCTGAAATCGTTTCCCCTGGGCACACAGGCGTTTCTCTGTGCGATTGAATTAGCAGACAAGTCACTGGTAAGTGGCTGGCAGTCGGCTGAAAGGGGAACTTTTTCATGCCCGCATCTGTATGATGGAGGATAAAACTGAGCTGCTGCTTGGTTTTATTTGATCCACAAGGTCAGAGAACGACATCGTCAGGGTGTCTCTGCGCCGTGTCTGGATTCATTAGATGATTCAAAGGTGTTCTGTGTTTGGTGATTTCACCATTTACTCCAGGAGCTGTGCGCCGATGATGGGTGCAGCTTTCATTTGATCCCGCCCCTGTTTAACGACCTGCAGTCCCGCATCGGGACATCATTATAAGCCCATTACATCCCATCGGAATAGCAGCTCATCAACCCGCCATTTGGAAACCCAGGACCGGACGCAGACCACAGTTTATCCTCCACTGTCTCCGTGGAGTGAAAAGATTCGCCGGTATCTCCCCGATATTTCCCATCCTGTAAGAAAATGTGTGTCTGCGTCTAGACACTGAGACATATGGCGTGTTCAGACCAAACGCGATTTGGGCGTCAAAATCGCGCCTGATGCCCAAAGTTGGACGCTTGGTCACTAAAAAGTCAGACGCTTGATTTCCAGCATCTTGACGCCCCTGACGTGCAGCAAGGGATGTCCAGCCAAGCCGCGGAGGAGCCTAGGGAGGAAGCCTCTCCTTTTTCTTTTTCCTGTCACCTGTCTGTCAGATGCAGGAGAGAGAGCGGCTCGGCTTTATGTGATAAATAAAGCAGGGAACGTCGTCGGGCGTCTCTGCTTTGTGTCTGGTTCACCAGATGATTCAGGTGTTCTGAGTGTGATGAGTTTCACCGTTTACTCCAGGATCTGCTGACGAGGGGCACTTTCTGCCGTCTGATCCAGCTCAGTTTAACAACCCGCTGTCCCGGTGCAGGGCAGCACTATAAGCCCAGTACATCCCATCAGGACAGCAGGTCATCAAACCACCGTTCAGAAACCGGGACCAGACACAGATCACAGTTTATCGTCCTCTGTCTTCAGAGAGAGAGGAGATTCTCCTGGTTCTTCTTGGTGTTTCCCCTCCTGTCAGAAAATGTGTGTCTGTCTCATGACTCGCTCTGATTGGTTGACTCCCCATGTCAAGACCGCAAAGTTCAGATTTTCCAACTCCGGCCCCTGACTTTGCATGTAAACCTGACGCCCTTGACGCCAAAATTGTGTTTGGTCTGAACACGCTGATAGGGTGAATATGGGTAAACTGGGACAGTTAAGGTTAGTCATGTTTATCTTTAGATATGTTTACTTCTGTTACTAAAAATCATCATTGAGCTCATTATAGGGCAGCATGAGATGAAAAAAAAAAGGTTCTGTGTGGATGACACCACTTCCTGGGGGCGTGGCTCACTACTTCAACTACGTCTGCAGCAAAACAAGATGGTGGGTAAAATGACACAGTGTTTTTAGGTGAACAATGTTCGTGCTCTAGAAATAAGAAAACTAATGGATAGTTTGTAATTGTGATATTTTTTGTGAAGGGGTGTTACTGTATGTTGATACATAATTCCCACTTAAGTCCCACATAAGTCCCCACTGTAGCAATATGCTATTGCTACAGTGGGACAGTGTGTTATTTGCAAACTGGGACAATCATTTGACTCATTCTACAGGTGGAAATAAGTTCTTTTTTTGTTCATCCCTCATAATTTTTCTGTCTAGCTAGATAGATAGATACACAAATTTACTGATGTTGCATAAATCAAGCTTGCTATAATGAAAATGATGATCGTGATGCTTTGCCAATCTATGCTAGCTAGCCCTTGCCCCACCCGCATTATTGAAGATGGGGAAGTCTTCACTTGCCGTGAGTGTATTGATGTCTAGCCACCGCAACTCGCACAGTTTGCTGTTTGTTCTTTCATTTATCCAGTGGATTGCAAGAACATTTTTCCTTTGTTCTCCAGACTTTTTTTTTTTTGGCCTTTCTTCGTTGTTCTTTTATCGTCCAAAATAGGCTATTTTGAAGTTACATTTAGTTTCTGAATAATAGCTGACTATTTGTTTATTTTCTTCAGGGAATGAACTTGTGTCTTTTTGTCCCTTTCTCTTTACGTCAATGAAAGTTCTCATTTATATTTATGTTCATCAGGAGTGAATTGTTGTTGTTTTTATTATTGTGTTTAAATTAAAATGGAATGTGTTGTCAGTGTCCCAGTGTGTCAATATATTGTGTCCCACTTTACCAACAGTGCCTAGAAATTTTGGTTTTGGGTCAGTGTATCTTTGGTGAAGGGTCATCCATGCAGTGTTTAATATTTATTTATTTCTTCTACATAGTATAGTAGAGATCTTAAACTATTTAGAATGTTATCATATGATGGGCCAAGATGTTTGGTTCATAATCAGAAATTACATTAAGGTTACATTTTCAGAAAGTGTCTCAGTTTACCTATATTCTCTATACTGAATCTCTCTGATTGGTTAACGCCCCGTGTGCATAAGTCCAGATTTTCCCAAAAAATTTCCAAACACATGCCCCAATCATGAAACGCGCCACAGACTTTTCAGCGCCTCCTGGACGCACGTCGGCCATTGACTTTGCATGTAAACCTGCCGCCCTTGACGCCCAAATCCCGTTTGGTGTGTATGGACCATACGTTTTCTTGGGAGCATAAAGATTAGACTCTGGAGCGATGGAAGAAGGTCATGTAGTCTGAGTCCAGATTTACCCAGTTAGAGACTGATGAGGCATCAGGGTAAGAAGAGATGCAGATGAAGTGAAGCAGCCATGATTCTGACTGCCAGCTGTACAAGTCTGTGGGGGCAGTACAGTATATGATCTGGGGTTGCTGCAGTCCGTCAGGTCTAGGTTCAGCAAAATATGTGCCCAAAGACTGAGGTCAGCTGATACCCGAATACGCTGAATGACCAGGTTATTCCATCAGTGAATTTTTTTCTATCCCTGATGGCATGGCCATATTCCAAGATGACAATGCCAGGAATCATCAGGCTCAGATTGTGAAAGACTGGTTCAATAAAATATCTTGGAGAAAAATTAGTCTTGTGACATTGCAGAAGCTGATGAAAGCAAAGCCACAGATAACGCTGCTGTAATCAGACTTCTACACCTGTGCACGGGTATTGTGGTCCACTGTTCATGAGCAAGGTGCTCTAATTGGCCTGGGACAATTTTGTTTGTTTGTATGTTTGTTTTTTCTTCTCAAGTGCAATTCAAAATCAATATTTTATTTCACTTAATTATAATTTAATGATTTTTTATTTATTTATTATTACTTTTTTAGCATCTTGTTATTTGAATAACTGTTGTGAATTTAGCATTTCTTTCACTATTCGGAGGGTATGAATAATTTTGAGGACAACTGTTTACATGACAGAGGAATTATTTAATTGAAAATTAAAATAGGTATGACAATATAATCATAAGAATAATAAGAATTAACTTAATTCAGAATTAAGTTTAATTTGTAATTATTATTTTCATTTAAAATCAAGTGTTTACAAGGTTCTTTTAAAGTGCATTTAATGTTTATTTAAAATTAAGAATGCTCATGTAAACTTGGCCACAACAGTGTTATTGTCTGTTTTAAAAGTTCTTCCTAATAAAGCCTAATTTGTTATACATTAAAGCAGTTGTAAGTAGATCTATCTAATTGTTTATCAGGAAATAAGAATCAAAAAGTGAAACAACTGCAGTCTACTGTCATTACTTCCATACTAACAAAGTAGTCCAAACATTTACAATAATAATAAACACATTTACATCTTTTATGATCTCTAGTGTGCAAAATCAAGCGATATAATACATCTTAATACAATTTACATAATATAGTTGATGACAACAAGGCATCAAAGGTGAATGTACCAGCAGAGACCTGATCTGATGATATTACAGAAATGTAGATGGTGGAAAGCAGGACACAGTCATGTTCTAAACATGGTTTTAGATGTTACATAAAACTGCCCACCTCATACGTGTTAAAAACAATAAAACAATGGAGATGTAGTAACAACTGACTGCAATGATATTAATGGGTTGTCTGTTGTTTAAAAATGTAAAAAGACAAAGACAAAGAGATGGAGACGAAGTGTTCGAACATTTGTCTTTTTATAAAAGGAAACTTGGTGTCGTGTTTTGAAGTGGAGGAAAACAGGAAGGTTTTTCAGCTCTAATCGGAACAAACAAGCTGAATGACGACAGAAGTGCAGCTCTGTTTCTGTTTGGGTCCGCATGACGAGAATCAAACTCAGCCATCCCATCCTCCTCCTCCTCGTCCTCCTCGCCTCGTTTAGCTTTGACACCTCAGCTGTTCAGCAGGCTGCTGGGTGGAAGGTGTGGGGTGAGAGGGGGAGGAAGAAGCGGAGGAAGGGAGATGATAATGAAGGTAGCGTTTTGTTATCACCACAGATTGCTGCTTCGAGCTTTTTGTGCCATGTTTGTGTGTTTGCATTTGTGTGTACGTTTGTGTGCACGAACTCCACCCTCCAACATGGATGCCATGTTTACCTCCAGCACCACACACTCATCCACACGATTGCATCACAAACACGTCAACTTTGATATTTTGTGTCTTTTCTTGTTTTGTTCAGTTCAAACACATCAGATGTTTTATTCATCAAAACGTGTTTGGATCGAGCATCTATGAGCTAAAAAAGATAAATAAAATAGCACACTGTAATTCTCTGCTTTGTTTCTGATTTTGTCAGTTTGGTGGAGCCTCAACTGTGATACCTGTGAGCAGTTGCTGCTGTAGCTACGGTGAAGAAGCCAATGGCAGAAATAAATAAGAAGCTAACTCAGGTAATGTAACATCATTTAACCATAATTGAAAAAAAAGTTGGGATGAAATATTATAGTTGGGATGTTAAAATAGAAACAGAATGCGCCAAAATCTTTCGTCCAGCCAGATCATTCCCCAACACAAAATCCACCCCTGTAATCGGGAAAACGGTGCAAGTAGCCACAACCACTTTACCCGACACCAGTTCGCACTCAAGTTTAATGCAATGGAGGGGAACATTAACAAGCCCCATATCAAAGCCCTGGACCAATTCACTGGTCACAAGAGACTTGCTCTCAGATAAAGGCAAGACACTGTCCAACATAATGGACTTTGAAGCAGCTGTGTCTCACAGAATGGTGACAGGAACTTTATGGCCACCCGGCAAAGAAACAAACCCTCTCATTATAAAAGGAGAATAAACACTGAAGTCTGGTGAAGGAGTGGTCACTGGTGAGGACACTAGATTCACTGCTTTAGGATACAAGTCATTCTGTTCCTTCTTGCCCAATAAGAAACAGTCGGCAAGGACATGACCACGTTTTCGGCAGCAAGCACAAAACAGCCCACTCCGATCAGCACCATGCTTAAAAGCCCCAACCTCACCTGGTTGGGGGGAGCGGAATACCGGAGAATTAGGCCGAGACACATCAGCCGGTGTATCGAACACATCTTTATGGGTGATGACACACGTAAACAGCTGCTTTGGTTACATCAGGCTCACGCAACTGCTCAAAAGACTTAACATTCGGAGCCAAACACCAGCGATCAAAAAGAGACATCTTTTCGTGTGCAAACTCCACATATCTCTGGCCGCTATTTTTCTTGCAATTTGTTGAAATTTCTGCCGGTATGCCTCAGGCACCAACTTGTATTCCCTGAGCACCGCAGTTTTCACCTGCTTATAGTCCAGGCTCATGTCAGGTGGCATACGCCTCCTAAGCCTTACCCATAAACGCACATAGCAACATGAAGGCCACACATCCTCCAGCCACAAAGGGTGGGGGAAGAATAAGAAAGAAACTCGCGGCTGCCGGGAATGGGGGTTCAGGAACTACAGCACGAGGGAGAACCGAGAGGGGGAGAAAAAAAAAAGAAGATAAGATGTTAACCACCTCTCTCTCGGGGATTATTGTAGTGGTCTTGAAGTGGAAAAAAAATAAATAAAATACGAAGTTTACTAGGGCCTCTCATAAAACAAGGGGGGAGAGTGAGGACCGGGGAGGGAAAAAAAAAAATTATATTAACTTTTTTTTGTTAAATTAATGTTTTTATTAAAATGGGGAGAAACAAAATAATCAATAGGGTTTTTATTTAACGACTATTTCCAACGGGGAGGGGGTGAGGGGGGGGGGGGGGGGGGGGGGGGGGGGGGGGGGGGGGGGGGAGGCGGCGGAGGGGGGAGGGGGAGGGAAGGGGAGAAAGGGAAAAGGATAGGGGAAATCCCACACAAAAAAAGAAAAAAAAGACATCATTTTAAAATAAGCCCACGTCGACTTAAGTGTCCGAGCCACACGCTCAAACAGGACAAAATACTTGTCAGCGTCCTTCTCAGAGAAAGGCGGAATCAACCTGATGCATTTAGTAACATCAAACTCAGGTGACGGGGAGGACGCCGACGCTGCCGCGGGTGCCCCGAGCTCCAGCTCACGCAACCGCAGCTGTCGTCTGCTCTCCTCCTCAACCTTATGGAGCTTGAACTCACCTGCAAGCTCCTCGCGGAGGCAAATTTCCTTCTTTTTAAGAGCTAGACAGCGGAGTTCAATCTCCAACTCCATCCGACGGAGCTCAGGGGCGGATTAACCTTCATCAACCAGCACCGCAGACACAGAGTCAGACGCCGCCACAGCGGACGCAGACTCCTCTGGTGACAGAACACCTTTGTCAACCAAAGCCATGATCAACTCAGACCTGATTGATTTTTTCCGTGACTGTTTAAAGATTGAAATGGAATAATGTGCGGCAATGGACAACAGTTGATCCTTTGTGCAACGATCAAAAGCCGTAAGGCTTGGCTGAGCCACAAAATCCTCCACCACAACCTCCATTACAAACCACCACGGAACAACAACAGGGAAAACGCGCCGTCAATCAATTAGCCAGCACGGCACATCGATCAGTGCAGCAGCAAGACCAAACACCTGTACAACACCTAAACGCGCACGCGGGGAAAAAAAGGAAAACCCCCACAGAACAACAAAGGGACGGCCTACACAACCGCAAAACAAAAACCAACCACACAAAACAAGATCCCAAGCCCCCAAATATGTTACGGTCCCTAAACCAGCTCAACGTAAAGGAACCACAACATAAATGAGAGACCACCACCAGACAGCAACGGATCAAAACAATTTATTAACTAAAGAAATAAAGAGAAGGGAGCCCCGGCCAAAAGAAACAAAAGAGAGAACAGATCACAGACCAACCCTGTAGTGGGCTGTCGAATCCAGGCTGCTCCCAAAACAAAAGTAACCAAAAAGACTATTCAGAAAACAGGACTGCCGGAGACTCTCAACTTCAAACCAAAAAGAAGATCTTGGTGGTTGGTGCTCTGAGGGAGCACCAACCACCAAGATCTTCTTTGGTGTGAGACCACTCGTTGGTGTGAGTGGTCTCCTCCCCACCACTCACTGGGGACGAGACAGACAGAAAATTAGACACAGGTGAAAACAGTTACGTGAATACCACGGCTGACAGGAGGCGCCCGTAACACCCATCAGCCCATATTTTACTTTCAATGGAACATAAACATGTCAGATGTTGAAACTTAAAAAATTCAATTCAGCGTAATTAGTAAAGTGCCAATAAAACAGGCTCTTTGCTAAGTTAAATGGACCTTATTTCTAGGAGTTTATACATGCATTTATTCACTAGTAAAATTTCTGTATCACTTTGAGTCTTTCGGGCAATTTCATCGAGTCGCCCTCCAGCATACATCCATATAATGGGTGAGACAGGGCAGCATCAATGGGCCTCGATTTGCAGCAAAACTCCCTCATTTCACGAATACTTGAAGAAACTGAATGAACAAACAAGTGTTATTGTCCTGTGAGTTCAGACTTAGCTCTTCATTAGTTATTTGGAGCTTCTCCACACTCTACAGGCCGCGCACCGCTGCAGCACAGCCGACAAGCTCAGCGAGCTGCCCAGACAACAAACCACAATCTGTCAAACTGAACTCACAGGACGGTAGTACTCGATTGTTCATTCATTCTACTTAAAGGAGTACAGTGGAAGCTCCAGCATTTTTCCAGATGCGTGCCCCTTCTGGTGACAAGTGGAAGTGATGCTAATGTTGTGCACACACATGAGCTGCTTCGACTGGGTTGGTCTTTAGTTTGACCCACATTACACTCAGTCTGAGCCATAGACTGTATATAATTACTGGACGTAGCTTCCGGTCTCTTCTGAATAGAGAAATGTGAAGCCAGGTGGGCGTGTCTTACCGTCGCCATGTTGCCGTGTCACGTACGTTGTCACTCCAGGAAAATCCTAAAATGGGCACAGCGCGGCCGCGGGGCAAATGATTGACAGCTGACGTACTGTGGGCTAAACGCTAACTGAGCTAACACGAAACTAAGAGGAGCTAACAAAGATAAGCCCCCTAAGCGGCATGGTTAAGGTAAGACATGCTTAGACTTGCAATTCGCTGACTAAACACCGCCGTTGTGCGACTCTGTAACAAACTGAGACCTTATTAAGAGCAAAGAAGGAGCTAACTAGGAGCCTCCGGTCGGCAGGCGGAGTTTCCGGTCTGCTGCATGTCAATCATAAGGACGCGCCCTTAATTATGTGTAATTTGAAGAATAAATAACATCTAAACGAATGAGTTATAAAAAAATTCACCCCCTCACAGTTGACATGAAGGTAAACTTGACCTAATAAACCTAAAATGATTTTGAACCAGGCTGTAAACCTGTTTATTTCTGCTGTGAAGTTGGCGTTTTAACATGGGAGTCTATGGGGATTTGCTCGCTCTTGGAGCCAGCCCTAGCGGATGAAGGGAGGATTCACTATTTACAACGCGGAAGAGAGCTTCACTGTTCTGAGGCGGAGTTTGCCCCTTGGTCTGAGCCCAGAGTTACAGTAGAGTCACAATGTCTACTGAGGTAATAAAGTTATAAATCTGCAAGTTCACAGTTTGATCGTTGAGTAAACTGACGAACTGCATGCTAACGGTAACAACAGGCTAATGGTGGCGCCGGTCAGACTCAAGTTTGGTCCTCTACGTCTCACAAGACAAAACTTTTCTTCTTCGTCTTACTGGAGTCTGAGTTCGGGTTTGAGAGGCACCTGTTCTCCATCTTTTAGATGCAGTCGTCAGTGTTGCCTCGACATGCGCAGACATGCGGTGGTGGAATACACGACACTGGTGCAGTGCAGCCTGATGAATGAGAATGCGCAGCTCGTATCCCCCACATGCGCCCCCTTTAGAATTCAGACCTGAAACTCTCACATTGGGCATGCAGAAACAGTACTAGAGACCACTGGCGGAGCGGGGGGGGGGGCTAAGCCTGGAATGATTCTTCAAAAGCCCCAGATCTTTTTTGAGGTTTCTTTTATCTGCTTTTTATTATTTTAGATTTGATTAAACAATTTCTCATCAACTACAATGTATGCAAAACGTTATAAAAAGGGGACGCTGCATGTCGTTACTAGGCTCCCCCCTCTCTAAACTTGGTCTGGTCCAAACCTGGGGCGTTTGTGTGCCGCGCGCGCTTTGTGTTGGCATTTCACCTCACAAGAGCTCACCGGTGCGATGCGGCAGCCTGCAGCAGCTCCCACGTGCTCATTGATTCACAGGATCAGAGGACGTTAATCTAACGTTCATCTGGTAGGTAGTGGTCATGCATTATATGTGAACAAACCTGTCATGAATGACGATGGTGGCCCGTTACTTTTCCCTTGTAACTTTTATAACAGTCAGATGTCATTATGTCACGATGCAGTGAGCAGAGATGCGATTGCTTCAACAAGATGAGTGAACATTATTATTGAAATAGTAATATGGTGCGTTTAGCATTGGTTTATGAAACAGGTACAGAAATGGGCTAAGCCCAATAAATTTCCTTAAATTTATAATTAAATTTAACTAACTTTTTAATATATATAAGCATATGCAGTATATACTTTATTAATCCCAATTAGTGTGCCAATCAGGAAATTAATTCTCTGCATTTAACCCATTTCAGGTTAAACCTGAGAGCAGTGGGCTGCTATTTAAAGCGCCCGCAGCTATATACACAATTTTTTTTTTTTAGTGATTTGCCAACCATGGACATCAGGTCCTTTTTTAAAAAAAGAGAACAGCTCAGATGAGAGAAAACAACTAAAGACAATTTTACAATGATGTCATATGTCATATAACTGGATAATAATAATTTGCTCTGCTTGATGTATGAATGAAGGACAAAAAGAGAGAGATGGTAGTAAGAAAGAAAAATGCCAGCATGAGCATTTTTGAACACACTTACCCTAGTTTGTGTATTTTTTTTTTTAAGTTGAGGTTAAATGATGTCATGTTTAAATGTTGTACAAATAGCAACAGCAAAAACACCTTACCTGGTGATATTGTGGTTTCAGCCCACCACAATATGCAGATATGACCTTTTACCTGTTTTACCTCCAGAACAAAGGTACAAATAACCTTATTATTGTGTGGAATATATTTGTGTGTCAGTTTTTACAATAATATTTTTTGTGGCTCTGGTTGATCTTTGTGTGTTAGTACAAAGAGGGAAAGATGACAGCAAGAATGAGAACAACACAGATGTGGAACAAGAACCAGATTTTTTTTTTTTTTAAAGAAGAAGAAGAAGATGGTATTATATTTTAGGATATATTTACTTTGGGTGAAGTAGCATTTTTAAAAACAGTTTTTATATATATATTAATTTGGTTAAATTTATTGATATATCCCTGACTGAGTCCTGGTTTAGCCTATACCTGGTTTTGTAAATTCTGTCCTGATGAGTCCTGGTTTAGAACTGGTTCTGTGAATTCTGTTCAGTGACTCCTTGTTTATTCCTGAACTTTATATTGGTATTGCTCTTTGAGTAAGATGTGTGACACCAAGACTGAGTTTTAACTTTAATGGTTATTCATTAATACATTAACTTGAAAACATAATGTAGTG
Organism: Atherinomorus stipes; assembly: GCA_023101725.1. Lineage (NCBI taxonomy): Eukaryota > Metazoa > Chordata > Actinopteri > Atheriniformes > Atherinidae > Atherinomorus > Atherinomorus stipes. The sequence continues at coordinate 17,769 of JALJCO010003026.1, forward strand.
TTATGATTATTAAAGAACGTGATGTGGGCAGGACAGGTTAATCGTTAGATAAAGGCGAATACTGAATCATTTTTGGTACCACACCGGTAGATTAAATTATTTAATACTTTTTTGGTGTACTGGATCACACTTGTAACGATTAATCTTTTTGTGGGCTAAGCCCCTGATGATGACAAAGTCTAGCTCCACCCCTGCTAGAGACAACCCCAGTGAAGAGAGATTGGCTCATTCTACACAGGCAGTTGTATGAGTATGTGGATGGAGGAAAAGAATAGTATTTAGCATTTAAACTTGTGCAATGCACCTTTAAGTGAAATGAAAATGTTTTGCTGCAGATAATGCCTTATATGGAGGCTGCCCCGTCTCTCCCATTATATGGATGTACGCCAGAGGGCAACTCAATGGAATATTGCCAGAAGGTGTCAAAGTGATACAGGAATTTTACCAGTGAGTAAATGCACGTATAAACTCTGAGAATTAAGGTCCAGGTTGAAAATAAAGAAAATTATACTTTAAATGTGAGGCTTTTCTCACAAATGTGTGTAAAGGAAGAAGTAAAAATCCTGTGAAAAGAAAAGGCTTTGGTTAAAAACATTTACCTGTGATGGTGTTCATGTTATCGGATGTAATAAGTTGCTTGTGCTTCAGGTGTGAGGATGCAAACCAGAGGTGTTGGTGGGTGAGCTGTGTGTTTCAGGCTGTAAACTCTGTGCATGTGTGGCCTGCTGATGTTTGTCACACTGCTGCAGTCAGCATCTAAGGTGGAACCGTCCCTCCTGAGAGCCGAGCAAGGCGTTAATCCTGCTGGGGTTGGTGGTTCAGATCCCGCAGGGGTCACCTCTCTTTCACATGTTCGGAAGGTCCTTTATGATGCCAGTTTACACCAAGAAAAGAAACAATTAGTCAATTACTCTCTAGATCCGACGTGCATCCCGGCTACGCGAACGCAGAGACGAGGAAGAACTCACTGGTGACTGGTGTGTTATCGTGCTTCTGGATGTTTGGGTTTTGTAGCTGAATAAGTGAATAAATGCATGTTGCCGCTGTAGGAGGAAATAAATGCCGCCGCTGTAGCGAACCATCGGGGTGAAATAAACTCGCTCTGTGGAGTTTCCTTAAAAGCCCCATCGTCACCTGCAGATCTGAAAAAAAAACCTGCAGCATTACACCGTATCCCTACGCTCGAGTAAAAGCACACACTGCCTCTGCATCAGGTACGCAGACCATGGCGACTATAAATTCAGCTTTAGCCTGAAGGGAGGGGCTCTCAGTTTGAATTGTGTTTACAAACAAAAACAGGGAGGAACTCTGGACTTTACCTATAATATCGGGATTAATTGTGAAATCATGATGTGCCTATTTATTAGAACTTTAAAAATAGATATTTTCACGTCTACCACACAGGACAGTTTCTTTCTCTGTACTCTTTGTCTTATATACCTTGATTTCAGTTTTAAACTTCACATTTGTACACTTTTGTAAAAACTACAGATTTAGGAAAACAGCAAGCAAAAGATGCCGACACTGATTTTCCTTTTGGGCCTTTTAAGGAGCCACAATGTAACTTTTAGACATTTAAAATCTGCGTTTCTGACTCGTTATGAGGGCACACCTAAATTTGTTATGCACATTTTTGAACTGTCACTGCCCAGCGGGATCCCGAGGCTCAGAAACTGCTCTATGTAACTTTTGTGTCTGGGATGCGGCCGTACCTTTACAGCTGACTATTGGCTGTGCACACATCACTTACCAGCAAACGTATATGAACCAGATATGAAGACAGCAGGTGTTTTGAACGCGCATCATATCAGATTTGGCAAAAAAAACGGGAGGAAACATTACCAGAAGAAGAGAGGAAAAGACAGAGAGGAAGGGACAGAACAAGAGTCAAGATGAGACTGTTTTTTACTGGCTGGAGTGAGTCACAGTATAGGTACGATACAAGATGGATGCTAGTTTAGCCGTCGACAGGGGGCACGTCACTGAGAAAACGGCTAAAAGTTCGGTTGTGGGCCTTTAAACAGATCCAACATTCAGCTGGTCCCTGAAGGCAGAGCTGCACATTCATTAGTAAACACTGATTCATATGTTCAGAAGTTGAGATGACAAATCATATTAATATCCCTCCACACACACTCACACACACAAAAAAAAACTTGCTAATGACACCAAACAGGCTCTGCTTGGCTGCATATCTGCAGTCGTTTGCCACCAGCGTTTCTCGTCCTACTATTTGCACCACTCTCTCTTTCTCCTCTGAAAGTGAGAAGTTGATTGTCTGTCAACAACTTTCCACGGTTTTCTCTCTTCCCTCCATCCACGCTGTTCTCCTGCAGCCTAATTAACACTAAATGTGCCACCAGGCAAATGCAGAGCACATGGCAATATTTGATTACATGAACAATAAATTACCATCAACAACACGCACAGGAATCACGGCAGAACATACTGACAAAAATAATTATGTAGAGTCAAAACCACAGAGTCAGAGGAGGCAACGAGGACAGGTAGAGCTAGCAAGTTAACAAGGAATTCGCCAGCTAATTATACATGCATGTCAACAACACCTAAGCAAGAGAGATAATGAGCCTGAGAACCGGGTTACACTGAATTAACCTGTGCAGCAGCACACAAAGGTTCAACTCAGAACACAAACTGTAGAAATTAAAGTGTAGGAGAACTAAAAGAGTTCAATACTCCTCATAACCTCCATGAGAACAGCTTTGTTGGTTCTAACTTTATTCTCATTGTTAGCCTTGAAGCTAACGTCTATTCTGATTAACTACAAGGTGGTAAAGTTAAGGGATTCCTTTCTAGTAAGTTGGATTCATTTTACTTGCCAGCAGGGCCGGCTCTGGCCACTTTGGTGCCCCAGGCGAAGTTATAGTTTGGTGCCCCCCTGTCCTGGCATCCGTGATTCCAGATCAGGGGTGTCCAGTTCTGGTCCTCGAGGGTCATAATCTTGCAGGTTTTCTATACGTGCTGGCTCCAACACACCTGACTCCAATTACCAAGAACATCATAGGCTGTTGGATCCATTTAGTATCAGTCAGGTGTGTTGAAGCAGAGAAACAGTGACAGCGGCCCTCAAAGACCACCTCTGGACCCCCCTGTTCTAGATGAACAGAGCAGGATGAGCTGCATGTGTCTGATGTGAACATTGTTGCAGAGTTGTGATTCTTTGGTAGGATTACATCCACGTGTCTGGATTTGGTCTCACTGAAACACGACTGCTGCTGTAATAATGACTAAAGTCAGCAGCTGCTAGTGGAAGCTGGACTCAGACAACAGCCACAGTTCCACCTGCATCCAGTCTGTGTCCTTCTTTCATGTCATAGACATTGTATAGATGAACCTTATCTATGCTCTATATTTACTGTTATTAGTAACTAAGATTAACTGAAACCTTCAGCAATAATTTAATAATAAAGTTAACTAATAATAGTGATGACTACATACAATGCAGTGATGATGAAGCTCCACCTCTGCAGCAGCTTCTGAGCAGGAGTCTGCAACCTGCAGCTACTCAGCTGCAAGTGGCTCTTTGGACCTTCCACAGGCTCTCAATGACTTTGACTAAAAGAACCAACTAATATTTTTAAATACCCGTGAATATACTAAATGTTTTTAATAATAACAGATTTTGGCTTTTTTTTTTATTTTATTATTATTTCCACAACGTAATGACACTAAAAGTCCCTGTAATATATGTTTAAATCTATCTTTCTTGGAATTAGCTTGGAAATTAGGGGTTTTCCCATTTCACATTATATCCCACAAATATCCACATTTTTATTTATATAGATTTTTTATACATCTGAGTCCCACTGTAGAAAATCTGTTTGAAGAAAATGCATCTATCCTCTTTCTGCAAGTTCTTTTTTTAAAACCTAAATGTAAAAATAAACCTGAATTCTTTAAAATGACAGCATGTTTTAAACAGTCAGTATTTATAAAAGAAAAAAATTATAAGCAGCCTTTTTTCAAAAGGACATGAAAAAATTGCAGCTCTAAACAACTTTTATCACTGGGTTGAGTCTGAAAAAGGGCTCTTTGGATTGTCAAGATTGCAGACCTGTTCTAGAGGCATCTGCAGGACTTTCAGTGAATGTGGACAGATACAGATTTACCTGCAACTGGAGGCTAGAGGACAACTGGTAGCTGCAGCACACAGACTAAAATTTAATAGCCCCCAGTAGCCTGTTAAACAACATCAGTTATCAGCAGCTGTGAGCATTACTGTACTACAATATGAGGTTGAACCAGTTACATTGTGACGTCTCCCACAGCAGCTGCAGCAGCAGGAAACTGCTTCATGTTAGCTTAGCTAGCCTCCATCACATGACGAGCTAAACAAGCTTTAATGTTGGAGGAAAGTACATACTGTACCTCTGAGAACTCTTTTCTTCACTCTACCACAATTCTCAGCGTTTTGATAAGTTGTTGACGTCTGTCATTATAAACCGCGACGTGAGATGCGTGCCCCTCCCTCCCCCCTCCTCCTCTCTCTCTTCTCCACACACCGGGCGACCAGCTCAGCCTCAGTCCACATACCTCTGCTTACGGCCGTTTTTCTTCCTCCTCCTTCCTTCACTTTTGAAAAGCTGCTCTTTTGGAAAGATTTGAAAGATTCCCTGAGCGAAGAGATTTACAAATTATATAATAAAATTATTAAACCTTTATTAGGAAAAAAATAATCCCCCAAAACTATATACTGTATTACATGTTAGATTTTTTTTTCCGAAGAAAACAAGAAAATTCTCACTTGTTTTTCAGCAGTAAACTTCAAAACAAACATGAATATTATGAATGAATGAAATGGATTGGACCTGTCTCAGTGCATCAGCCATCTGCCACTAAAAATCCAGCGCGGCAGGTGAGCTGCAGAATGCCTCATCATTAGCCTGGTACACCAGCCTGACTAACGCCATATATGAGATGCAAGCCACGACAGCGTCTTATGTACCGTTACCACGTACCAAAACTAGCATGTTTAGCTAGCGTTAGCCAACTTAAACTAATGTTAGGGAAGGTAACTTCATATTTCTTTCAAGCAAAGTGACAACATGTTGCCTCGAATACGATGTTGCCTTACCTTGGAACAGATGTAGACATCCTTGTTCATTTTATCCACGTTCAGTTGATGTGGTCTGCCGCAGAACTTTGGCTTGATGTGACTTGGTAAAAGGCAAAAAAAAATACGCCCTGTCACCCAGCCACTCAGGATACCTAGTATCGGAGTTGCATGTGCCCCATGCACACGTTTGACCATTTTAAACTAAAAAGAACACATAAAAACGAACAAAAACGGACTAACTTCAATGCATTTCAATGGACGTTCAAGCAGAGAATGTCCGAGTGTATGGGATAGCTGTGCGCACTGTGATTGGCTCATCGCGTTTGGGGGCATGGTTTAGCCATAGGTCAATTCCGGTCCTCGAGGGCTGATATCCTACAGATGTTAGGAGCTCCCCTGCTGCAACACACCTGACTCCAATCAGTGGGCAATTATCAAGCTCTGCACATGTCACAAGGTGTGCTGCAGCAGGGCAGCTCCAGACCTAATACCTGCAGGACACCTTCCCTCGAGGACCAGAATTGGTGATCCCTGTTTTTAAAGGACCTCTGCAACTCATTTTAGAGCATCAGAAAGTAGCCACTGCAGCCGCCATCCTGACTGTTTATGGTTAGAGAACTGAGTCGCCAAAAAAGATGTATTGTAAAGTCCCACCTTCCGCACTGCGATTGGTCCCGTCAATTTTTTACCAGAGTGGAAATCACTTTCCAGTTGAGGGAACCCAGACTGACTTGCCGTGTATCTCAGAGGTGGGAATTGCGGAGTCAACAAGTATTTTCCATGTCATGTATTTGTTTTGCCCAGCTACTGAACCAGGTGAGTCTAATCAGCACAATGAATTGACCTATGGCTAAACCACGCCCCCAAACGCGATGAGCCAATCACAGTGCGCACAGCTATCCCATACACTTGGACATTCTCTGCTTGACCGTCCATTGAAATGCATTGAAGTTAGTCCGTTTTTGTTTGTTTTTATGTGTTCTTTTTAGTTTAAAATGGTCAAACGGTGTGCACGGGGTACATGCAACTCCGACACTAGGTATCCTGAGTGGCTGGGTGACAGGGTGTATTTTTTTGCCTTTTACCAAGTCACATCAAGCCAAAGTTCTGCGGAAGACCACAACATCAACTGAACGTGGATAAAATGAACAAGGATGTCTACATCTGTTCTAAGGTAAGGCAACATCTTATTTGAGGCACATGTTGTTACTTTGCTTGAAAGAAATATGAAGTTACCTTCCCTAACATTAGTTTAAGTTGGCTAACACTAGCTAAACATGCTAGTTTTGGTACGTGGTAACGGTACATAAGACGCTGTCGTGTAGTACAGGTGTGGTGTAGTAACGTCGATAACGAAGCCTCTGGCTTCCAAGCTGCAGCCAGACTGCTCCGCTTCCGTGGCTGTTTGATCAGTTTTTGTCAGATGATCACTTTTTGGCACAAAAACAGCAGCCGTGCAGTAGTTTGGGCAAGAAACTGAGGGAGCACGCACTAGTCACATCCAGAGATTCACAGACTTGATTTCTACTCCCAGTTTAAGACTTGTGAACAAGTTCTTTTTGTTTGTTTTGTTTTTATGTTTTTTAATTTATCTTGTCATGATCTCTCTGTCTGATCACGCGTCTGCTGTCCGTGTTGACAGCTGTCATCTCCCGAGATGTCACATAGCGCCTGTCACCAAATGTTTGTTTGTCCGAGTGAGTGGAGGGGGCGTGGCTTAGCCATAGGTCAATTGAACTGAGCTGGTTGGACTCACCTGGTTCAGTGGCTGGGCAGAACAAATACATGACATAGAAAGACTTGTTGACTCCACAATAGGGGATTATCACGCTTCGGAACTTCACGGTATTTGGGCACTTCCTCTTCCGGGCCATTTTAACATCAGCCATTCCTGCTCTGTTATACTGTTTAAATCGGATAAACTCCAAACATACTTAAGTTTTCATTCCAGACTGCCCCGGTGGGGCACAACACCGGCACTTCACAGCATGCTAGCATTAGCCAGCTGGCGTTTACTGACGTGCTTAACATTGTGCGTCTTAAAACACACAAACATCTGAAAATCGGGTATGTACCCCCCCGTTTCCAGTGGAACAACTGGGGAATGCCAAGAAAGGAGACGCTTTCAGATGCTTGTGTGTTTTCAGCCGCACAAAGTTAGGCACGTCATCGAGCTGGCTAATGCTAACCTGCTAACACGACTGTGCAGACTGCCGGCTACAAACAAACGTGTGTCGTTTTATTATAAAGTTCGGTCCTCCACCGCGGCGAATCGGTCGTTTTGATCCACTTCTTCCTTAGCATCACTTCAGTCTGGAATGAAAACTTGGCATTGGCGTTTATCCGATTTACAAAGTTTAACAGAGTAGTAGCTGGCGGACTACTGTTAGCAGGCTAGCATTAGCCAGCTCGATAACGTGCCTAACTTTGTGCGGCTAAAAACACACAAGCATCTGAAAGCGTCTCCTTTCTTGGCAGTCCCCAGTTGTTCCACTGGAAACGGGGGGGTACAGACCCGATTTTCAGATGTATGTGTGTTTTAAGACACACAAAGTTAAGCACGTCGGTAAACGCTAGCTGGCTAATGCTAGCATGCCAGTGTTGTGCCCCACCAGCTGCAAACAAACATGCTACGTTGTTGTATTATAAAGTTCGGCCCTTCACTCTGGAGAATCGCTTTGATCCACTTCTTCCTTAGTATAACTTCAGTCTGGAATCCGTGAAAATTTAAGTAGGGTTGGCGTTTATTCACGTTATTTACGAAGTAAGGCAGGGACATTGAACTGGGCCAGAAGTGGGCCATCTAACTGTTTCAAACTGGAAGTTCGGAACACGGAAGCGTGATAATCCCCCATTCCCACCTCTGATATCTCATACATTGCGCTTGGTCAGGCTGGTGTGCCAGGCTACCTCAACATAAATGTCTCAGACTTGTACTACAAATGATTGTGCAATGTATTTAAAGCAGCAAGATTATCTATGCATGCAGGTGATTCCTCAGTGTACTTTGCAGCCTCAGCAATGAATTAAAAACAAATATGGCAAGGAATTAATGGCAGTTGTCCAATGGACCACTGCAGACAAATTAGCTCTGAATGTAGCTAAAGCAAAAGTGAAGGTGTTTGGTTTAAAATCACAAATAAAGACCAATCCAGTTTTAAACCTGGTGGTAGGTGCTACTATGGTGGAGCAGGTGGAAGAGGCAAAACTATTAGGCACTACCCAAATAGCAGTGGACTCTGCGGTGGATCCACAGATCCGCCTGACAGTGCTTATTGACCTCTGCTCAACACTCAGCGGAACGTGGAAAAGGCAAACTGTCAAACTATCATGCCAAACATGGATCAAGTCTGATAAACAGGAGGTGCAGATTTTTTTTCCCAGCGTGACCACAAAGTGTCTCACTGTCACCTGTACAGACCCGCTGCAGACACGCTCACATTTCACGAGACGGGAGTTGGTTTAAAAAAAAAAATGAGAGAGAGGGAATACCAAAAAGACAAAAAGTACCTATAGTCCCAGTTTGTTCATGGACATCTTGGTGATCTGCGGACAAATCTAAGTATTACATGGATTTATTTTTTATTTGAGGATAAATGACAATGTGAAAGGCCTTTCATGAATAATCTCAGGACAGTTGATATGTAATTTTGTTTTGATTACATGAATGAGGCTCGTTTTTGATCATTTATCCAGCCTATGAATGATAATAACTAGAGAACAGTTACTTTTCAAACTACACTGCCCGGCCAAAAAAAAAGTCGCCAACAAAAAAAGGTAAAAAATTTAACATTTCGTTGGACCGCCTTTAGCTTTGATTGCGGCAGCATTCGCTGTGTTTCCAGAAGCTTCTGCAATGTCACCAGATTTATTTGCATCCTGTTGCATCAATTTTTCACCAAGATCTCGATGATGATTGTAGAGTCTGACCACAGCACATCCCAAAGATTCTCAATGGGGTTCAGGTCTGGACTCTGTGGTGGCCAGTCCATGTGTGAAAATGATGTCTGATGATCCCTGAACCATCTTTCACAATCTGAGCCCGATAAATTCTGGCACAGTCATCTTGGAATATGGCCGTGCCATCAGGAAAGAAACATCCATTGATGGAATAACCTGGTCATTCAGTATATTCAGGTATCAGCTGACCTCATTATCTGAGCTCATACTGTTGCTGAACCTGGACCTGAGCAACTGCAGCAACCCCAGATCATCACACTGCCCCCACAGGCTCATACAGTAGGCACTAGGCATGATGCTGCATCACTTCACCTGCCTTTCCGGCCACATTTCTTCCTGGAAGACGATGGTCCACTATCTTTCCAGTTTTTCATAATGCGTTTGACCGTTCTGAACCCAGTTTTAGTAGTTTCTGCATCTCCTTAGATGTTTTCACCTCTTGATGCCAATGATCTGACCCTTCTCAGACAGACTAACATCTTTTCCAAGACCACGGATGTGTCTTTCCACATGGTTGTTTAGGAAATGAGAAGCAAGTCATTGCACCAGCTGGGGTTAAATAACTTGTTGCCAGCTGAAAGATAATCGCCCATGCAGTAATTATCCAATAGGAGGCTCGTACCTATTTGCTTAGTTAAATCCAGGTGGCGACTTTTTTTTTTGGCCAGGCAGTGTATAATTAGGCTAATTACAGAAATATTTCTGATGAAACCTTCAGAACCTGATCTGCTATACGTTTTAGCTGTTGCGAGCAAGATCAGGTCATTTTAAAAACTGACTTTGAGGTTTTGCTCAGTATCCTACGTTTAGGCTGTCAGTTTGCATATTAAATGGATAAAGTACTTTTATATTAGGATGATGGCGTTATTTTCATCAAAGACTTCCAATCCTACATCAACTGTGGTTAAGTTTACTCTGTCGTGCCATTTATTCGCATCTGTCTCAGTGTGAAAAGTCCTTATAGGGACTAGAGGCAGGAATTGTGAAAGAATAAACATGCATGTCCAGTTTTTTATGTTAATGGGTGATGGAGTATTAAAAAACAAAAAGAACAAGCCCTCCCACGTCTCTCTCCGTTGCCTTGGACAGGCTGTGTGCTGCATAATGGAGAAGGGTCTATCTGCGGCTCGCAAGACAGGGGCGTGTCATAGAGTGGGCATGTCGTAGTGTGACGTTACTCGACGACACGCCTACCAGGCCAATGAGAGCACGGTAAAATCTAGCTCTACCCCTGACCCTTCCCCTAAACCTAACCAGATCCACCCACAATGCGACACACCCACTAATGACACGCCCACTGGGTTGCAAGCCGCAGATAGATACACTTGGCAATGCGCTGCGATTCAGTGGCCAAATTTCCTGCACAGTCCTGCGGATGTGACGTCAATTCATGCTGCATACACGTCCCCGTAACTGTATCATACACGTGTGGCAGGACGAAGGAGGGCCTGGGCGGGATTCTATCCCCAGACTCCCGGGTGAGAGTCATGCGTGCTAACCAGTCAGCCAAAGGAACATCCCGTTGGCCAAGTAGCCAGGGAACATGAACACTTGGAGGCATAGTGACAGGACCATCAACTGCCACACACAGTTATGATACAGGAAGGAGACGGTCACGGTGAATTCAAACACTGTAAGGGATAGTTATGGATTCCTCTGCCGTCAGCAAACGATCCAGATTATCTGAAAGTTTTTGAAAGTGTCACTACGAAGAAAGACTTGATCAGTGGTAAACGTTATAGCTTACACTATAAGCTATAACGTGTAAGCTTTATACACGTAATAGCTTGGAGTCTGATTGGAGTCTGGGGAGACTCCAATCAGGAGTCTCCCCAGACTCCTGATTGGCTGCCACCAGCCAATCAGGAGTCTGGGGAGGACCAGCTGCTGCCAATCTGCTCATCAAGTAGAGATTCACCAATTTGAATCGGTGGTTCGACATAGACGTGTGAGATGTGACTTTTGTTTTTAAAACATTGGAGCCGGGTGGCGCAGCTGCAGTAGGTAAACAGCAAACATGGAGGGAGGGAGACAGCAGGTGAAGAGGACATATTTAGCAACTCTGAGTACACACAAGTCAAAAGTTTGGTGATACTTGGAAGATGGAAAACTTGACAAGAAATCTGTTTGAAAACAATGTGGCACTGCTATAAAAGACGTTGGTAGCATGATGAACATGGCATGGTGTGGATGCCACCCCCCCCCCCAATTTATGTTCTACTGATGAACATAAATATGAGGTGAGCAGAAGCAGAACTGGTGAGAAAAATATCTAGTTTTTTTCTCTTAAAAAACAAAATGAAACTGATACTTCCTGACAGCATCTCTCTCTGTACCAGAGTGAACCACAACAGTCTAAGATGATATTTCGGTTTGATTTATAGAAAACAATTAAAAACATAGGTATTTAAAACATCCTTCACAGGGAAAGAGAGAAGGTGAAATAATTGTGATGATGCTTAGAAACCAGATGAGGACTTGTAAATTCTTTGTTTTGTGTTGAATCGTTTTGAATCGCAGCATGAATCACAGCATGAATCGTATAGTATCGAATCGCATTTTATAAAAGTCAAATCGTTGTCAAGTCATTGGTGAATCGCATCAAATCGGCTGGTGGCTTCACTGTATCGTGAATGTATTGTATCGCTGGCAGCGTATCAAGATGTGTATCGAATCTGCATCCTTGGTGGGGATTCACATCCCCAAGACACAGCACACAAAATGAGTAAAAAAAACCCACATTAAATAAATTATTCTAGAAAACATGTTGAAAACACAAAAGGGGTCGCTCAAATCCAGACCTGAAAGGTGGAGTCCAACCCGTGACAGATGTAAATATGTTACATCTGCCCGCCTCCAATCAGAACTCTTCCCATCCCTCAGACTTTAAGCAAAATTAAATAAAGGCGATTAAACACGTTTTCCTTGTAAAAATTAGCAATTATTATTTTCATATAAATGCGACAGAAAATACTATAATTCTGAAATAATTAATTCAGAATAAGTAATTCCAAATTAAATCATCATAGTCACTGTGAATAAGCAGGTGATGTTCACAATGATAATGACATGTTTTTGTGCTGGTGACTGTAATTTATATTCACAATATTGATGAATACAGCATCATGCGGGTGTTACATCATTATAATTCATCATCAACATTGAAACTGAAGAAGATATATCCATGATACATCTGTGCTACGTATAGACATAAAAGGGTCAGAATTTGGTGGAGACAACTAAAATAAATTAATGAAATGAAAAATTCATTCCTGAAGGAAACTACAAAGCCAAAATTTGCAGTGACAGCATGGATCTATCCTGCCTTGTATCATGGTTTGAGCCCCTTGAACCCTAGTTTCCTGTTCAGTTAAATTTTTTAAAGAAGGATCAACTATGTTGGGATCCTAATTGTCTTTTTGCCATAGCTGCATTTAAATTTAGTCTCTTTTTAACAGTTTTATTTTTCCTTTACTTTTACCACAAAAGGAAAACATGGGAACACTCTACCAGGTCCAGCTGCATCTAAACATAAATATCTAATTAGCCAATCACATGACAGCACCTAAACACATGTAGTCATGTAAACATGTTCAATATGACTTGCTGAAGTTCAAACTTAGCGTCAGAATGAGGAATAAAGGATATTTCAACAACTTTGAATGTGTCATGGCTGTTGGTCTTAATATTTCAGAAACTGCCAATATACTAGGATTTTCTTTTACGAGGCAAAAGAAAGTCAAATAATCACTAGTTCCAACTAAGATATGCAGAATAGCATCTCGGAGCACAACACGTCCAACCTTGAAGCAGATGGACTACAGCAGCAGAAGACCACACTCCTGTCAGCTAAGAACAGGAAACTGAGGCTACAATTCACACACACTCACCAAAACTGGACAGTAGAAGATGGAGAAACGTTGCTGATCTTATGAGTCTCCTTTTCAGCTCCACATTCAGATGCTAGATCAGAATTTGGTGAGAGCATGGATCCATCCTGCCTTGGATCAATGATTCAGGCTGCTGCTGGTGTAATGGTGTATAGGATATTTCTTTACAGTCTGGGACTCAGTACCAACATGGTCCGGTTTCGTCTTTGGAACAGCTTTGGGATGTGGTGGAACAGCAGATTCTCATCAAGGAGCCGACGAATCTGCAGCAACTGTGTGATACGTTACAGTTTTCTCAACTGCTTACACATGACCAGACTTTTACATCTTTTTTTCTCTTTCTTAATTCTCCATGCTGATTCTTGTCTTCTATCTCCTCCAAGCTTCCCTCCTCCTTCAACGTGCGCTCTCCTTCCTCACCTCTGTCTATTTTTAGTACTCTTCCTCTTCACTCTCACCCTTCCAACGCTCCCGTTTTCCACACATTGCAGCCTGTCTAATTTTTCCTAATCGTTCCACCATATTACCTTTATCCTCCAGCTCATCTTTCCAGTCATATCTCTCCACATTTGTTTAATTATGATCTTCTGTTAATTACATTCCTGAACATTTTTTTTTTTTTTACGTTTCTTGCATTCAATCAAAATCTAACCTGCTCCTGTGTTTAGCAGAAATACTCTGCCTGTTTTCTTTTGGGGATTAACTCACTGGCTGCAAACATCTTTTGTGGGTTTTAACTGGGGGGCTACTGGACACTCTGGCAGAGCTTGTTGGTAAAAATCAGTCTTTAATCATGTTATTTAGTGTAATTATCACCCCATCCTGTAGATGGCAGGGCCAGAGAAGCTTATAAATACTTGTAGTAAAGCAGGAACTCAAGGGTTTTGTGCTTGGCGACAGATATTATAAATATGGCGACAAACTAATCTAAATCAAAGCAATCCAGGCAGCTCAGATTCCAGCAAAGTATACAGTATATTGTGCATTACAGAGTTTTACGATCAATCAAAGACATGATCAATGGACAACTTCAGCAGCAATGTGCATCAGCTGCCCATATGAAATTGTGAAAACTGTTTAGTATCTCCTCGGGTATCCAAATGTGGGCGGGCCAGCCTCGCTGCACGAGTTTGTGTTCTTATTGGATGTCTTTGCAATACATCCCGCCTTACAACACAAACAGTTGTTCTGATTGGATGTCATTGCTGTCAGGTATTTTCGTCTTGTTTTTATTTGTTGGTGAAAATGTCATTAATTGTCATTATAGTTTTGATCCCCGTGCGTTTGTTTTCGTTTAGTTTTCATTGAGACAAATAGGTCGCTGGCGAAGACTTTTTTTCGTCAACGAAATGAACACTGGTCCAGACTGGTTGGGGTGGATGGAGGGAGGGATAGATAGATAGATGGAGTGACTCTTTTTGGTCAAACATTATGTTGTGGAAAGTTACTTGTGCAAAGTTGCTGTTCCTATATTGTGAATAAATTAGTCTATTTTGCCACCAAAAACCTTTTCACAGCGTTTATGTGGTTTCATATAAGTAAACAACCATTTAAATGTTTGAGGTGTCACTAAAATAAAAAAAAATATCAACATCAAACTCACTTGAAGTGCCTCATTGCACAAAAAGCTAGTTTTCTGTTTTTCAGTCAAAAGCAGCATTTTTGCTGCAACTACCTTATGTTCTACAGCAGATTCCTAAAGAAGAGAAAAAGCTAGAAACAAACTTTTTTCTGATGAACAAAGAGAGTCTACACTTATTTTTAGTAGTTTTCATTTTTCTGTAGTCCTAGAACTCAACATTTTGTGGGTCCTGAAAGATGAGTCAAAATGCTCTAAAACACTGTCAATAACTATGGCTGGAAGTCGATGAGTAGAGGATTACCTTATCCGTAAAACAGAGCGGTAGAGCCAAGGAAGAATCTGGGATTGGGACCAAATTTTGTTGCAGCTATTTCTCTTTGGAAGACATTTTGTACTCTTAATTAATTCCGGTCGTCCTCTGCAAGCTTCTTCCCCTGTCCTTTTGTAATGCCGAACATTGAAGCGCACACAGAACAAGCGTTGGACTGGTGCCAGCCAGCGGAAAAGTATGTCAGTGTTGAGCTGCTGCAACAAAACTGCAATCAAAACAAATTGAACATCTGCATTTTTATGTGGTTTTTCATGTAATAGCTGAAATGACAACGAGCAGGAACCGTGGTTTGTTTACTTCCGGGTTGATGTAAACAGACATAAATATGTCATGTCCACCCCTGTCCAATCAGAATCTTTCCCAACCCCCGGATCTAAAGCTGAATTGAATAAACATGTTTTCCATGTAAACCTTAATCATAATTTTCATGTAAACGCGAAGGAGAATAATTTAATTCCAAATTATTTAATTTGGAATAATTAATTCTGAATGAAAAAATAACATGTAACCGGGGCCACTTTACCATCAGTTCCTGCACAATCCTCCACTCATCTCTATTTTTGCAACATTATTATGCAGGTCTAAACCCTCTACAGATGGTCCATCAACCAAAAATGTCACTCCAGTAGGCTACTCCATGACTGCCTTAATTAAATTCAAGTCACTGATGCTGCCTTCAGAGTAACTCCTTCAGTCAGGGTTTGAGATCCCTTCAAAGATTCATTTCTTCAGGTAACATCTCTCCTCACACCTTTCCCATCACACCTAACTTACACTTACTTTGCACTTCTTTACCTGCTCTACTTGTACTTTTAAATAAATTTAGCACCTACTGTAAAGCTTACACTAGTATTCCTGACTGCACGGTGCTGCTCTCAAGTCTACAAAATTATCAAATTTTAGCCTCGTTAGCCTCCTTATACAATCAAAAATGATCTATGTTGAAGTCTTCCCATTTAGGTTTGTGGCACCCCCTTCTGCTTTCCTCTCTCTTCCTTCCCAGCACAGTTTCCAGCTCTTTTCAGACACATTTTTAAGTCTCCTCGATCCTCCCTTTCTCTATCTGTGACACATTTCGCCTCCCCTCTTCTGTCAGGACAGACACACACAGAGCCGAGGTGAAGTCGAGAGGCTTGTCTTAGCGTGCCATCTGTCCTCGGCACTGACGTTGGCTCTAATTACCGCATCTCCCCTGGCTAATGCTGCCTCATTAGGCCGCCGGAGCATGTGCAGCCGACACAAGCGCCACCAAGAATTTGCACCAGGAAACGCGAGCTCGAGCCATTATGGGATCAGTAAATCTGTCTGGTGTGAAAGGCAATTCACACCAGCGGCTAAACGCTCATTTTGCTTTTCTCTCTCCCTCTCCCTGTACTTGCTCCTCTCTGTGTCATGCTCTCTCACTCTTCTCATCAGGCTTTGGAAAGTATTCAGAGGGACTGAGTCCAAGCACCAAAACAAAGGAGTCAAGCAGGAGTCCTGCTCCAAAAGAGAAGAATTTTAAATAAATGAACTGACTGATATCTGAAACATATCAGCTTTGAATCGATTTAATGCTGCACTTTTTAATCTAGTTTATTTTGGCTTGGCTCTTCAACTCATTGCATTGAGGAAACATCTTACATTTGAACCTTTTTCAAGATGGATGTCCATGTCATGACGACACCAGGTTGTTAACTTATCACCATATTTTGAAATGTTTCTGCGAAATACTGGCTAAAATAGAACATGCTCGACTTAATTTCTGTTGCATCAATTTGCAGTTAAAGTTGAAGACGTACACACCAAAATTATAGCTTGAATTTTTTAAAGTTTCACCCTTGTAGCAAGACATCAGGATTATGTGTGTTAGACGCGTATTTTCCACGTCAGTTTGGAAAAGGTTAAACATTCACATCAAATCTATGCCAGGGAAAATATTTAGCTCATGATGTTAAGAGTTTTCATGCAGAATGAGTTCAGATGATGCAAGAAGAAGGCAACTTTTAAACTTTTAAAGGCTTACATATTAACGCAGTTTTACGAAGTTTTTTCCCATAGGAATGCATGGGAGTTGGCCGAAATCAGAAAAAAGACCCAGGTCACTTTGGAGCTCTATAGCTCAGCCATACTGTCACAAAGAACATCATTCTAACTTTAAATGGCTCACAAAAGATTAAACTTCCACTGTCTGAAAGGACATTTTGATATCTTTTGGGATTTTGAGACATTCATAAGTTACTTTCAGTAAAAATCAGAAAAATCCCCAAATTCCTCTTCACTCTAGCCACACAAACTTTTTGAGAAAAATAGTTTTTTTTTTTTTACCTCAAACAAATGCTCATAACTCTGAGACCTTTCATCTTACAGATACAAATTATCTATCAAAACAGAATAAAACTTGTCAGGCTCATTTAGCACGCAGCTCTGAAAGTGCTCAGATTTGCAGTTTTCGAGTTATAGCTCTCCAAAGATTAGTGTCCACTTCCATGCAACAGACTAATTCTGAGGCCAAATCCTATTTCTGCTGTGTTTTTAACTTGCCATGATATAAATTTTGTTCACAGTAAGGCAAAATAAATTACATCCCTGTGTTCCTCTGACCCTTGTGGCATTCACAGTTCATGAATTTTTTGGATACTACTTTTCATTTCCGAGCAGCACCTAGTTGTTCAAGAACTCATTTGAGTTCTTTCTCATCTATCAGCTTTCAAACCATTGCAGCGACAGCACAGGCTGGACCTAATTAGGAAGCCCAAGGTCGGTCTGTCTGTCTGTCGATCTATCTATCTATCTCTAACATACAAACCCTACATCATACTGTAGGTGTATCTACAGTGTTTGTCTGCAGCCTCTACCTCACACTCGGTACGTTAGCACAGGTGCCCTATCTTTGTAACAAGGCTGCCGCTCTCTCAGGCACGGGCAGTAGCGGCATTGACAGCTATCAAAATTTCTTCATAAATGTTCTCGTATTTAATCTAAAGTTGAACTTGAGAAGTTATTTTAAAGGAGTGATGACATAGCAGTTAAAAACTAGTTTATGTTGTTGGCATTACTGCATATGTAAATACTCCAAAGAAAAAAATGGTATTTTTTACAGCGGAGTATTGTTTTGAAATGCCAGACCTCACTTCCTCAGTAATACAGTTGGGTCTGGTGATGATAAGGAGCTTTACCCGGAGACCACGTTGACTTCATTTTGATTGGCTACACATTATTTGGCTATGACCTTATTTGGAGAATCTAGGTCAAGCTGCGGTCGGAGTTTGCTAAAGGCTAACTGCTAGCAACATGGCTCACTTCAGACAGTGTGAGCTACGTTTATCAGACAGAGACAGCATTTAGAAAATAAATAAACTTACAGGTAATGACAAGGTTGTGGCCCCCTCCCTCAGTGTTACTGCAGAAGTTTGCTTTTAAATCCATTTGTTTGAAAATCCAGACCTGACTGCACAGAAGTTACTACCAGCTCCATACACAAAGCTGAATCAGACAGGGAGGGGAGGGGGGAGCGGACGGTGCATAAACCGTTAGGAGAGAGAGGGGGGGGGGGGGGGGGGGCGCTGTTAACTTGATAGTGTGCTCTTATTGGAGCAATTAAATTACGTAGAATGATAGAACTACGTAGAATGATAGCCTGCTGTCTGATTCAACTGTTTCTGAGCAGAGAGACAAAGCTGACAGACCATAAACAGGAACTTTGATTCTCACTCTGGACATTCACATGAACTCATCAGTGCACAACAGATCATATTATACACCCAAAACCCCAGAAAAGTGAAATTTGATGTCATGGCACCTTTAAGAAAACTCTCCATCAGATTCATGTCTGTGTACCCTGAAATCTAAGCTTTCCACATCAAGACCAATGTGGATAAATGTAATGAAAATATAAATATTTTGAAGGAGAAATATCGACATCTTTGTCTATACATACTTAGTCCGATGCGAAATTATGAAGATGCAGAACAAACCCGCATTTAGAGGACCATGACCACAGCGTAGAGTGTAGCAACGAGGGGGAGATGCAAGGCTGCAAGGTAAACGTCTGTGTGCTGAAAACAGCTGATCTTACTGTGAAGATGCCAAATTCTGATTTTTAAAATAGCACTTGTAATAACCTCGAATGAATACAAATAATTGTAAGGGAGACACTGCTACTTCTTTTCTTGCTTGTCAAAAAAGTTGCTGTGACACAAAGATGATAACATGCTTGGCCGTGATGATACAGTAGCAACGACCAAGCAACACTCTCTCTCTCTCTTTTTAGAACAACGCATAGCTTACGACCGGCTCTGGTGACTGTCAATGCCTCTTCTTTGATTGGTAGATCTTGTATCTGTTGGATTTGAATAAGAAAATCAACCTCTGTTTGAAAAAATAAACGTTGCTAGAGACGAATTTCGTCACTGATGTGAACGTTCCCATTGACTTGACATGAATTTAATTTAAACACTGAAGTCCAAATCTTTCGGATGAAATATTTGGAGTAGGTGTGTAAATTGAAAGGATGAAACATCCGGCCTTAAAAATTGGGGCGTTCTGGGGGTGTGCAAAAACGTGTTTGATTTTCACCTCAAGGCCTCGTGAGGCAGAAAACTCGCCAAAATTAGGAGCACACAGTGAGCTATCGGCTGAGCAAACGGTCTCAAATTACTTTTAGCTCAGCAGAAAGCTGTCGTGTGCACAGGATTAATCTCTGTCTGTTATTTGATTTAGTCATCCACTAAAATCCATTGAAATAAAGAAAATGTAACTTTTTGGGACAACTTTGTAATGCAATTAAATGTGATTAATCAAAATTAATTACTTACAAAGCCTCCAATTAATTATTTTTTAATTAAGTTTTCTATGCTCTGTTTTAAAGGTTGTTACAGTTAACCCACCTGTTACATGATGTACGTGAAGCAACGGTAGATGTTAATGTTTGCAAAGAACATGAGATACGGATTATTTGAACCAACTCGTCCAGTTTTGCTGTGTAGTCTTGTTATTTAAAGTTTAGATGATGCCTCAGCCTGTCGTTGGCTGCAGCTCAGTCCTTTTAAGCAGACTGCTATGCAGCACTTAAGGGATTTAAAACCACTTTGCAGTAGAAGAAGCACATGATTAGGATTCATAATTAGGAATTTTACATAATACGTGTCATCTCTCCAGGTTGCCCCTCATGGGTGAAAATTAACACCTGCCAAAAACCAAATGTTGTTTACTGCACCCTTCTCTCTGTCAGCACATGAAGAAAGAGCTTATCTATTTTAAACATAAATCCAGTTTAATGAGCCGAGTGTTTCCTGCCGTCTGTGGAGGAAGACAAAAGTTTCATGGCCTCAAGTCTCTGCAGCTCCTCACAGCAAGTCACACAAGAGATAAAGATCTGAACTCACATTGCTGTTGTGGTTTCTTTGTTTTGACAGCAGTCAGTCTATGGAAATTGATAATTAGTCTATCAGTAACAGATGTGTGGTGTTGGTAACTGAAAGTGGTTCTCTGTTCTTTCTGAAGTCTTTGTTTACTGAGGTTGTTCACAACAAGCGCTGTGGCAACGGGTTAACCAGAAACACAGCAGAGCAGGACAGGTTTATGATCTGCTCTCAGCATCAGCAGGAGATCTTTGTGCTGTCAATCAATTTAATCAACTCATCTCCTGAAAGAAGATGAATTAATAGAATATATATTTTTAGAAAATCAAGTACTGTAAAATATTCTTATAGCAAGCAGAACGGAAATCCGATTGCTTTATTGTGATGAACAGTTTTGCTTTACCAAGGGGAGCTTTATGAACACAAGGCTCCCCTTAATATCCTGTTTATTCATTTTATTTCTTTAATTAAACATTTGTTTATAACAGCATTCCATACGGGAAAAATGAAAGTTAACAGAGGTAATGATAGAAAGTGGAACAGAGAGAAAGGAGTGAGGAAGAGAGAGAGAGAGAGAGAAGAGTGAAAACATGAATCCACTTACACAGTTCACTGGTGCATCTGTACAGAACAACATTCCAAGGTCTCTGTTGGAAAACAAAACTAGCAATCCCCGACAGGAGGACCCGCCGGTGGCTTAAATATCCTCAGATCATACAAACAGGTACAACCTAATCAGTGCAACGGGAAGTAGCGTCACAATGTCAACATGCATGATAAAGGTGCTCCATGGTGATACAGTCATGCAGATGCAGCCTCGTCTCTGCAAGGAGGAGGAAGCCCGCAAAGCTCAAGACCCAGTCCCCCAGCAGCCACCCAGAGGCCCAGATCCCAGTCTCCCAATCACCCCTCTGTTGTCAAACCACTTTACCGGTCTTATTTCCACATTGTTGACAACAGCATGTTGCACTTCAAACGTGTCTTTTCCCTTCTTCTTCAGCTCTACATCTGAACTGAAACAACACCCTTGCAGGCGATTTTGCTGCACAGTTCCAAGGGCTGGTATTCCCACAAATTACAAACAAATCCAGTGAAGAAAACCAGTTGTCAAAGTACAGCAGGTGGTTGACAGAACCATCAATAACTTGTGCACGCTTCAGCACAATGTTCCCATTTACCCCAATGTCTTGTTCTCCTGGTACAGGATCAATTTCCCAGCAAAAATGTCAAATGAGTGCACCAGGCCTTTTGAGTTGCACAACACAAAGATTTTGTACCCCCATTTGTATGGCTTTTTGGGGATGTACTGCTTCAGGCTTGATCTACCTTTGAATGGCACCATTTGTTCATCCGCAGATAACATCTGATCATGAGGCAGAGCCTGAAATTTGGGTAGTAAAGAATTAATAAGTGACCTGATTATGAAAAGCTTGTCACTGTTGTTGGGTGCCATGTTGTCACTGAATTGAATGAAATGTTTTTTTTTTTCCTCCCATCTGTCTTGGGTCATCACATCAGCCACCTGCTACACGTCATGTACTGGATCAGTACATTTGTGATCGAGGTAAGTGCAAAACACTCATGTACACAGCAGTTCCCATGACCTGCTCCAATTCCTTCCGATCTAATTTCAGGGCATGATTTGGATTTTGTTGTGTGCAATACAGATTGCTTTGCTGCACAATAATGTTTAAATGTTCAGCATCAAAAAAGTCTGAAATATTTGATGGGCATTCTGATTGTGTCAGCATCTGAAAGTGCAGCTTGCCATTCTGGCACGTTTTTTTTTTTACAGCGTTATGACTTTGTTCGACCTTTTGTCTTCTTTTTTGTAGCAGCTGACTCCTGCAGCTGGCTCATCTCGGTCTGGAGTTTCCTCATCACTGTTGCTTCTGTCATCAGAACCGGTATCCGTGCTGCTTTCCTCACCTGGTGTTAAGGAAAAATAAATAAATGCTTTAAAAGTGTTAACATGTACAGTCGTCCTCAAAATTATTTGTACCCTCCAAATAACGAACAGGCTAAATTCACAACAGTAATTCAAATAACAAGAAACTAAAGAAACTAAAAATGAATAAAAACATTACAAAATGATGATTCAGTTAAATAAATTGCTGTATTGCTTTTGAATTGTGGTTGGAAACAATGATTTAAAAAACCAAACAAACAAAACTGTCCCAGACACATGACAGTGCCTTTTCCATGAACAGTGGACCAACATACCTGGCATTAGGCATAGAAGTCTTTTTGAATGTTACAGAAAACACCTGATTGCAGTGATTGCCTCAAAGTATTGCTCAACAAAATTTTAGCTTCAGAGCCCCATCATGCTTGTTTTCTTTTTTGTTTGTTTTTAATATTTCTTTTGAACGACAATTCAAAATCAATGTCATGATTTTCATATAATTTTTATTATTACTTTTGTCAATTTCAGCTTATTTCACTGGCAGCTGATTTTTTTCCCTTCTTTGATTGGAGGGTATGAATAATTTTGAGGATGACTGTACATAAACACAGTAACATTCTTTAACATAGGTCAGATGTTAACAAAGAAGCTGAAAGTCTATGCAAAATTATAGCATTATTACTGCTGTCTTCTTCACCTGGTTTAGGTTGATATTCTTGGTCACTGTCCCCACTGTCGCTGAGACAGGTGTCGTCACTATCAGCTGGTGGGATCCTGGTTTAAGGTCCAACTCGCTTCCCATAAGCGAAAGATGTGTGTGGACAAATGTAGCTAATTCATAATAAACCGAAACATTCAAATTACTAAGAAAATAGTTGTCACACAAAGTTTGCATGAATATATTAGCTAAATAACAATACAATAAGCTGGTAAGAACACAACTCACCTCATTTATGACAATTGCTCCGGATTTCAAATTGGGTTTAGCATCTTTCAAACCCAGAAGTCTCCGCTTAGTTCAACCGGATGTACTTCCCACTTTTCATGGTCTGACTGGGAAAAAAAATTGTTGCAAAGGGCTCCTAGGTACACAGCAAATTTTGCAGTGTTAAATCAACACTTATAGAGTTAAATTTAACACTGTATCCGAGTGTATTTGGTCCTTATCAAAATAGTGTTGAATTAACTCTTTCCATAGTGTTGAAATTTCAGAGTAAAATTAACTCATAATTGAGTAAAAATTTAACACTGGCTTACACTGTATAGTGTTAATAGAACTTAACACTGTAGGTTAATAACACTGGATAGAGTTAATCTGATTCTCAGCAGTGTTAAAGAGTTACTCGATTGTGGTGTTAAATCAACTCAAGCGTAAATACTTTTTGCACCTGTATTGAGTTCGTGGAGGTGTACACTAAGTGTACAACAAAGGTTTTGATAATAACATCCATCCCATTATGAACTGAGCTATGGACTGAGCCACCACTCATGCTCATAACAGCATCTCAGACTTTGGGACTGTTGTGAAGAATAGCTTTTTGCTATGACAGTTGTCAGGTGTGTGCTGGTGACAAACTGTCGACTTCAACAACATATGCTGATGGACACATACTACACACCAAGGAGACTTAAAGGGATCACATATCTACTTTACTCGCGGTGCAGGACCATACAGAGAAGTCACAAAGCATGATGGGAAATATTCAACTAAAGAGGGCGGAGTCATCCTGGGTGCACTTAGTTACACTAGATAGAGTCAATTATACACTGACAGAGGAAACTTGTTTTAACTCTGAAAATTTTCACCTGCACTGGTGGTCATTTTACTCTCAATGGTGTTAGAATTACTCTGAAAGAGTTAATAGGATTTAACAACTCAAATTTAACACTGAGGATTTTACTGTGTACATATTGAATATGTCCCAACCGGCAATGGAGGAATACATAAGCTATCACCGCTGTTTCTGGAACAGAAATGGTTTGATGCAAATTCGAGACTCTTGCCGTTAAAGGGGAAGTTCAGAATTTTTGACATAGAGCCTCATTTACAAGTGAGACAGAATTCTACTTATCACTGATAAGTAACATATTTCATTCTGTTATTCTAGTTCCAGGAGGTTGCTGATGCTAATGCTAGTGGAAGTCAATAGGAATCTGTTAGCCTGTCATTAATAACAATCTTATCCACTCCACAGATCATCCGAGGCAAATCATTTCTAACTTAAGACTATCTGTGTAAATGCTGTGTTAATAGAATAATGTTACAAATAAAACTAACCTGCATTTCGTTTCAATTTGATTGTTGCTGCTGAGACACTTTACAAAGCTTTACTTCCTGTATTTGGCAGCAGAGTGATGTCATCTGCTGCTTTGTGCATGAAGGAATTTGATTGCACAAATATAAAGTCTAAAATACGGCCACGTCTGAAAGGCATGAGGATATGTCAGATTTTGAAGATGATTTCAAACTTTTTTCATCAAACTAACTGTCACCATGTCTCTATGAACCGAAATACACTGGCAAAGGTAGTAGGCTGGTAAGAAACTAGTTCCTCAATATGTAATGCAAAATTTGTAATACAAGGCTAGTTTTACTTTTGTAATACAAGGCAAGTTTACTAGTTTAACACGGCATTTACACAGATAGGCTTGCTGATTTGCCTTGGATCTTCTGTGAAGTGGATAAGATTGGTTTTAATGACAGGCTAGCAGATTCCTATTGACTTCCACTAGCATTAGCATCAGCAACCTCCTGGAAGTAGAATAACGGGATGAAATATGTTCAAACTGTTTTCAGTGATAAGTAGTATTCTGGCTCACTTGTAAATGAGGCTCTATGTCAAAAATTCTGAACTTCCCCTTTAAGGGGTAAATAACCCTTGGTCACCCTGCTATTTTCTCTGGCCATCCCTAAAAAAATTTCTGCTGGCGCCCCTGTGCGCATCAAACCAGAATGGGGAAACATTCCTCTCTTACAACTCCAGCAACTGGTCTCCTCCTCACTTCCCAGACATTTACAGACTGTTGTTAGAAAAAGAGTAGATGATACACGATGGTAAACGAACTACAGTACTTTTACAGACGTGTTGGTGCCATCAAACTCTAGATGAACTAATATTTTCCAAGAAATGGTGAAATGTCTCAGTTTCAGCATCTGATATGTTGGTCATGATCTGCTGGGGATAAAATAAGGGTTGAAGGGATTTGTAAATCATTGAATTCTTTTTTTTTTTTGTTTACATTTTACACAGCGCCCCAACTTTTTGGAGCAAGGTTGTACTTAAGTTATGTTAGATGAGCTTTCTGAAGAAGGATGTTCTGTAAAGATGCTCAAACAGAAGACAAAATTCACTTATTGTTGTCAGATCAACATTTAAAG
The DNA here is from genome assembly GCA_023101725.1 of Atherinomorus stipes. Taxonomy (NCBI): domain Eukaryota; kingdom Metazoa; phylum Chordata; class Actinopteri; order Atheriniformes; family Atherinidae; genus Atherinomorus; species Atherinomorus stipes. The sequence goes on from JALJCO010003026.1 coordinate 43,236, forward strand.
ATGCACAAAATTAATGGCACATATCAAGACGCTCTTCTGAGTAGTATGTATTTTAAGGTGGTTTAACTGTTTCTGAAAAATGTTGCAGCTGATTGTCAGTCTGAAACCATCAAAACTCATTTCATGATGTTGAAACATGAAACTGAAACACCATTGGTGATTGGCCCAAACACCCACACCGAGGCTTCATCCCAAAATCATCCCACACTGACCCCAATTCATCCTTCCTCAAACTTCCACCCCCCCCTCCCAGTTAAACATCCGAACTGAAGCCTCACTCCAGACCGGACGCCCACATGAGAATGTCGGGGCCAACCGGGCGTCCACGGGCCCCTACCACTTCCCACGTCTGACCACATCATCTGGGAGGAAGCTGGGCGCTCACCGCCGTCATCTGTCGGGGTCAGACCTCAGACACTCACCACGAGAGGAGGGGGCACAAATCACCCCTCAGAACGGCGTGGAACAATCGCAGCGAGCTGATCCAAGAAAGGAAAAATGACTGGAAAACAAAAAGGACACCTACACGTACAGAACAATGAATGGCAAGAAATTATCTCAGATTTTTCTAAAACACACAAAGTGAAGAGAGTTTGAAACAAACAGAACTTCATCTCCAGCATCTCCCTAAAGATCTAAACTCGGATATGACGGCATTAAATGAGTGTTTATTCACTGATTCATTGCTTCAGTCTTCCTAAAATACCCCGAATAACAGTTATTCATGAGCTCTGCTGCTTCCCATGCTTCTATTTCAGGAGATATTCGGTGGCAGATGATTAAAAGCCTCAGTCAGCACGTCTCGGGCGTCTGCAGCAGGTGGAGGGTTAAATGTCGCCTCCAGGCCCGCTCCATCAGATTCTGTGTTCTGTTCTTTCATGACTGGACGTTGTCATTGTGTTTGCAGCCGTCCGTTGGCAAGCGGGAGCCGGTCCAGCCGTCCATCTTGAGAGGAAAATTTCGGACTGGGCACGAGCCGGCCATCTGCATCTCCATGCCTTCAGCAGCCAGCAGCCAATCGCAGAAACACTTCAGCTACTGGAGCGTTGGGAGGAAGGAGGAAAAATGTTCCTGTTACATTTATTTTTGAAGAAAAAGCTCAAACTGCTCATTACAGCAGAGAAACTTCAGATTCTCCATATTTTTGGAGGGAAGCTGCTGTTTGGTCACAAAATCTGGATTTTTGCCTTCTTTTCCATCTCTCTGTATGTGTAAATATCCACTTAAGATATAGTTGGAAGTAAATGATGTTTTCAGTATTTTTTATTGCTGTCTTTGAGTTTCAGAAAAACACAGATGAAAGAAGACTTATAGTTGGGCTTCTTGAACAGCCGACATGATGACTTCTGATGATGTAAAAATCCTGAAGCTGTTGAGTCTGTATACCTTCTAAAGAAGCCTTCCTCTTTTCATTTCTTTTTTTCAAAAACAAAGATTTTAGCTTGCAGAAATTTCTGACATTTTAGTGAATCCATTTTGCCTCCATCAGTGAAATGTTCTCTCTTTTTTTTTTTTTTTTTTTAAAGGATTTTGGGCCTGTGGCCTTTTTGACAGTGTATAGGAAGGAAGGGGGAGAGAGTGGGGAGTGACATGCAGCAAAGGGACCTGGACCGGGAATCAAACCGGGGCCGACTGCGCTGAGGAGCTGTAGCCTCTGTTCATGGGGCGGCTGCTCAACCAACTGAGCTAATCACCGCCCCAGTGAAACGTTCTCTTTTCAGACAATTTACTTTCGACACAAAAATGAAAATAAGACAAAAACAAACCAAACCTTGCTTTTCCTATATTTGATGTTTAAAGGGACTAGGGGCAGGAATTTAAAAAAACAAACAAACATGCATGTCCATTTTTTATTAATACTAATGGGTGATGAAGCGCTAAATACCAAAAATAAGTTCAAGTCAAGTCAAGTCAGATTTATTTATAGAGCACATTTAAAAACAACCTTAGTTGACCAAAGTGCTGTACAGGATAAGAATAAATCAGAAATAAAAAGCAGAATAAAAAACACAATCACATAAACAGATAAAACCAAAGATACAAAAATATAAAATTTAAATATAGATAGATGTGACACTCTGAAGCTGGTTGGAAAGCCAGCGAAAACAAATGAGTTTTCAGCAGTGATTTAAAATGATCAATGGACTGTGCAGATCTGATGGTTATAGGGGCAGGCTGTTCCAAAGTCTAAGAGCAGCAACAGAAAAAGCCCGATCACCTCTTCCTTTTAGCTTGCTTCTAGGGACTGTCAAGAGCATCTGGTTTGTTGACCTCAGTGCTCTGACTGGGCTGTAAGTATTCAGAAGTTCCAAGAGGTAGGGAGGTGCAGTACCATTAAGACTCTTAAAAACAAGTAATAAAATCTTAAACTGAATCCTAAACTGCACTGGCAACCAGTGTAAAGAAACAAGCATCAGAGCAATATGCTCACGGCGTTTAGACCCTGTCTTAACGAGCAGCTGCGTTCTGCACAGTCCGCAAGCGCTGAAGAAGAGACTGCTCTACTCCAAAATAGAGGGAATTACAATAGTCCAAGCGACAGGTAACCAGAGCATGGATCGATCGCCCTCTCTAAGTCCTGATACGGCAGATATGATTTGACTTGGCTAGAAGGCGCAAATGAAAAAAGCTAGATTTGACAACAGAACTGATCTGTTTATCAAGTCTGAACCGAGAGTCAAAGATCACTCCAAGATTTCAAACATATTGCTTGGAGTATTGTGACAAGGGGCCAATTACACTAATATGACCATCCAATACATCTGACTCACCAAATACAATACTTTCAGTTTTATCCCTGTTTAGCTGGAGAAAGTTCTGAGTCAGCCATGAATGTACCTCAGCAAGGCACTGCAGCAGAGAGTCAATGGACCCAGAAGACCTGGTCTGCAGTGGCAGCTAGATCTGCAGGTCATCCGCAAAGCAATGAAAAGAAATGCCAAACTTACTAAAAATAGAACCCAACGGAAGCAGATACAAAGAAAACAAAATAGGACCCAGAAAAGAACCCCTGGGGGACCCCAGAGTTGAGAGGGGAGAGGGCAGATGAGTACTGACCTAAACTGACAATTAATGGACTATTTAACAAAATCATGAACAACCTGAAACTACTTGAGAAATATAAGTTTCAATTCAACTATATTTTGCCTCAGTTTATCATTTACACATGCAGAGTATAGAATAGATCTGTGAGATCACAGAATCACAGGAGGGACTGCAAGATTGCCTGTGATTCTCATCCAAATGGTTCATTTTGACCACATGTTTGTGTTTCATTGTTTCGCATATCTCTATAACCTTGTGTCTACGGAGATGATGTCATGTTCAGATAATCCAGCGGTTAAGAATCTGCATGATAGGCATTGTTTAAACAGCTACCGGATGTTTTACACTGAATACTGTGTCTGATTTCCTGTCTGGTCCAATCTGAACTACTGAAATTTACGTAGTGTTGGTCCGTGCTCCGTCAAAAATAGAGCTGGCGCGTATATTTGACATGATGAGGGACAACAGACCACTCATGTGGAGCGGGATGCTCGATCAAACCAACGATTACAATGGGCAAGATTCAGTGTGCATGCCGCAACACTGCGTAAATGCGACGCTGCGCTCACGGACCAGGGTAACCCCCAGACTCCACATACTCTGGTCCACAGCGTTCCGCTCCGCTCCTCACCGCGCAGTAAACACATTGGGAAGTGCAACGCCCACTACATGCACTCGGCTCCGTCCAGCTGCGCTCCGCCAGGTCTTGGAGCCCGGGGAGAACATGCGCGAGGCATGTACTGACAACATGGATCAAATGGCGTTTCACAATGATCAACATGTGTACAGTTTGGTGAACAGCAAACCCAGCACACATGAACATCACGAGGACGCAAACAGTTCAGAGTTCAGCCTTTTTTTTTATTGTCATGATCAATAGAAACAAGTGTTTTACGTTGGGGAATTACATGTTTTCCATTTTTGTTCAAATCAATATCCTGATCTGTAGCCTATAATGTATGTGGGCCGATGTCAAAGACGTATGGTACGAAAAACTCCAATGTTGGAGGTGATTTTTAATCAAACTGTGCTTTTTCATATATATTACATTTGGATTTACAATGTGTTTATTTTGACAATCCGGATATAGTCCATGTTCACGTTCCTGTTTGGTGCGATCTGAGCGGCAAGGATTGATCCGGCCTGCGCCGATGGAGCAGAAAATTGGACTGGCTCTTCAATTTAGGCGCAGCGCGAAGCAGAGGCCATACGTCAACGGAGCCGCACGGAGCATGTGGACTGCAGATCATTGAATAATATAGCAACATGTTTGCTGGGCCTTGCAGAACGGAGCGGAGTATGTGGAATCTGGGGTTAGCCAGGGTAATTGTTGTGGAGTTTGAGCTATTAGTTGTGAGAATGTTCATTCTGTTGTGAGAAATGCACCACAGCAACTGAGAACAACTGTTCCTGGATTATAACTAGAAATGACCATACTGGATTGAATTGGCCCGTGTCTGTGAAGGTGCCTTAAGTTGACTTTGTTATGAATTTGGGCTGTTTAAATCATTTATTGTCCACAGCAAAAATGTGACATGTCAAATTGTTCCAAAAAATTTTTATGCAAGTGATATGATTAAATGAACTAAGGTCCAAATATTGCAGATTATTAAAGATATGATGTCCAAATATCAAATACCAGCAGGAAGCAGAAACCAGAAGCCTGTTTATTTCTTTGCTTAAAAACAAGTTATGAGATAAATATTTCCGTGTGGAACTGGATCAACCCCAGACAAAGATGTACAGTAGTAGCTTCTGTTTGTCAACTATCTAACATTTTACAGCAGCCATCTCTTGCCTCAGAGATGTTTTCTGGTAACAAGTCCTCCAATTATTCCTGCTCAACTAAACAATAAGTGACAAAAACCAGCTTTTCTCAGCCTGAGTGTGAAGTTCCTCCATCTTTTCCAGGTTTCAGGTAAAGATGTGTGTGTGTGTATGTGTGTGTGATTCACGTCGGAAGGTGGTGGCGATGCTTGTGCAGGATGTCTGCTGTTTAGGGGAAGGTGACATCATCTCCACACCTGAAGCAGCGGAGCTGACACCTTCAGCTCTCAGACAGGTGAGAAGTCACAAACAATCCTGAACTCATAATGAGACTGACTGCTGGTCTCAGACTGAAACACGCACACAGCCGTCGTGTGTTTCTGAGTGTTCTGTTCGGGTTTGGTTTTTGGAGTATATGCAAATAATTAATCACATGTTAACACCAAGTGTCTTACAAAGTAAATAATGTGGAATTTCGGGCAAAGACAGGAAGGTGACAGTTAAACTTTTTCTGTTTGCTTCACCGTGTGAACAGGTTTCCTCCCCAGAAACAAACCAGTCCACATAGACCCTGATTTACCAAAGGTTTGCGTCTATTAAAACGTAGGCATATTTGCACAGTCAAAAACCTGTTGCAGCTTGTTTATTAATGGGGCACAACAAGGATGGCGCCTGTTAAACGGGCAAAATAGTTCCTGCAATCCATTTAATGATGAAGATGCATTACAGGTATGTGCGTTTCTGCCAGAACGTGCAAAGTAGAGAATATGCAAATGTTACTTGATATGAATACTGCAAGATTTGATTTAATAATTTCATTTGTTTTTAATTCTTACCATATAATTGAGAGACCTCTCCTGCCTCTTTGCATTTCGGATGTTGTCATTAAGTGCACATTTCATTGTTTTTCTGGCAGCAGAAGGTGGAGGGAGTGAGCAGAAGATGGAGAGGAAAAAGAACAGCAGACAGACGTCCATCATGCAACTTGACACACAACTAACTTTGGTTCTTGTCATGGAAACAAAAATTATCAAAACATTTTATCACCCTGTCTTATTTAAAGGAATATTTTTAATATCATTGCTAATCATTATCATTATATTAATATCATTACTGATTTTAAAGATCTTGTTTACATTGTCAAGTTTATGTTGGAAAATAAATACATTTTGAAGTACATGCAGTATTTGGCTGTAAACAAGTGCCACAATGTTCAGGAACGCTTAAACAGAAAGGCTTTTTACAGTGTAGTTCCCCCAGATTTCTCTGCAAGGGTTTTGGCTCAACCCTCAATGTTCCTAGGTCCAGAAAACACCCCTAACCATGGTTACTGGGGCTGGGAATCAGTTGGTACCTTGCGATACAATACTTGCCTATGATAATAATATCACAATATAGTGATTCTCCAATAATTCATATATTGCAATAAATTTAATTGACAATACACCACATTATGTGTCACTGAAGACATTCTGAATTTATTGACCAAAGTGAATCCGTTTGAAATCAATTCAGGTGCACATAGGTTCTTCTTAAAGGAATGAAAACATATCAGTGCATATGAAAAATTTACGTTTCAGTAAGAGCATTATAATCTCCCAAAACTGGGTTGTCTATGAAAACCTGGACACACATTTTAACTTGTACTTTCCACAGTGTCTCAAGTTTAACCTGAACCTGCAGACTGCACATAAATATTAGTGCTACAGCAGGGATTATTCTACATGCTGGACAACTACAAATAGAACAACAAACTCTCACAATTTCATAATAGAACGATGAAATCTCACAAAATTTTGTTGGTAAAAAATGTTGATACAGCGGTTTTTAATATCGATATGATATTGCAACATAAAATATTGTGATATTTCAGTGTATCAACATTTTGTCACACCCCTAATGATTACATAATGCTTATTATGTATTTATAAAGTGATATCAAAGAGATAAAAGTTTACACTTTACAATAAGGCTCCAAACAAGGATTCACTAAATGTTAACTATGGTTAAGTAATGGTTATGAGGCTGTTAAGCATAAATATAGTGTGACCAAATCAATACATTTTTGCACCTTACAGTAAGGTCCAAAAAGAATTTAGTAACAGTTAACAATGGTTATGTAATGCTTATGGGACACTCACGTTTATTAAGGGCTATTAGGTCAGGTTACTAATGTAGTGTAATACCTTCCTTAAGATTAGGTAAGGCCTACCTGATGATATACACAGCACAACATTAGTAAATAATAACCTAAGACATTAATAAATGCCAGAGCCAGTTCAGACCTCTATGGGGACGAAGGCAAAATTCTGGTAAGGGGTCTTCCTAAATGAAATGCAAAAACAGTTGCACATGACACCCAGTGCTTTAAACTTAAAAACTTAAAGCTGGAGGGAATCACAGTACAGGTACGATGAAGATGGATGCTAGTTTAACCGTCAGGAGGGGGCGTGTCACTGAGAAAACTGCTACAAGTTCCATTGTGGGCCTTTAAGGCTATTTCTACACTAACACAGCTAAGGTTATACAAATCCCACCTAACTTTATAGCTGTCCACACGCACAATCCTGCATTTACACCCCCCTCCCGATGAGTCTGATATTGTTGCAATCATGTGTCGCCTTCTCTTAGGGTATTCTTGTGTGATCTTGACAAGTGCGTCCACATGTAAAACAAGGAGCAGCAAAGTCACGTCTGAATGATTGGCCTCTATCTCGCTATTGTTTATCTCTGAGTGGTCACAGGTTGATGATCTGGTTGTGGTGCAGCGCGTTCTTTATGATGTCACTTCCTTATGCGGAGAGTCAAGAATTAGTCGGCACACTTACCCGTTTAAAAAAATATCCAGGGAGGGGAACCTTAAACGATAGGGTATTTATATGTTTAAGCACTTACATGACCTAGTGTAGACGTGACCTTACTCATGGTGCAGAACAAAACAGAGGGTGCTGCAAAGCGCGATGGGAAATATGTAAGTAAGCCAGTCTACCAGGAACAGTTGTGTACAGGTGTTGTACACACCCAGAAAAACCAAAGCATAGCACTTGATTAGACAAGTATACAAGTAAAAAGTACTGAATCTTGAAGTAAGAAATTAAAAAAAACAAAACAATCATGAATTCAATTAATGCATTAATTAATTTTCAGTCAGGACATTGTTTGCGTCTACAGGAATCCACAGCTCCACTCCTTTTAGGGAAAAATAATTTGGGAACCACTGTACTACCAATTCAATGATTTGTCAATTTATTTTATGCATAATGTTGTATATCTTTTATATGTTATATACGATTTAGGGATGTTTGATATTGGCTTTTTTCACTGATATCCGATATTGTCCAACTCATAATTTCCAAAATAAACTGATACTGATATATTAAGATAACTGTGAGGTTGAATCTCTCATATTTTGTATCTCTCATATTTTGAGAGACACAACTAGATTCTGCTCCTAGAGCAACAATTCCAAAAATATCCTTAACTCAGCCAGAGGAGTTCATTTTGGATATCTGGCTGCCATTTATCAGATACTAGCAGGTATTAGCCAACATGTGGCTAATTCTAATGTTTCTGACATCTTGGTAACTTAACCAACAACTTAAAACCAGACATATTATAAGCAGCTTAAAAGCAAGTCAGTCTGTAGCAGCAGCAGCTGCACTGTAGTCACATGACTGTGAAAGGAATGCTGGGATATGAAGTTCTTCCACAATAACAGCCACGTTTATACAAGATGGACCGCTGCTAATTGAACAAGACCTCGAGATTTCAAGATTTCATAAAAAAAAAAAAGAATTCCGATATATTTTAATGCTGATATAGGCCAATAATATCAGTAGGTCGATAATATCAGCCATCCTTAACATGATGTTATATCTCATAAATCCTCAAATAGTGATCAGGGCTTTTATTTGTTTCAGGGCACCAAGGACCGGGTTTTTATTAGAAGGAGGGTTTTTATTAGAAGAGAGGCTTATATTTCTATTTTTCAAATGGATCACAATGAATGTCCTCAATGTGCAGTGTGACATACATGGCGGTAGTCGCCATGTCGCTGCTGTGTTTTGGTTTCGATTCCTCACACGCTCTGCAGGAAGACAAAGTACCGTGTTCGTGCCTTCGTGCACACTAGGGGCAGGCATAGCAAACAGCAGCCTCCCACTGGAAAAAGGAGGCTTGTATTAGAGGGATGGAAATGATTTACTTTGCTCAATAGTTTGTAACAGACTAGAGGCCACTATTAGAGGATTTACGGTATCAACCATATAAACCTCATACAGGCACCTTGAAAGAAGGCTGGACATTTTACTGTGTCCACAGCTCTGATCTGGCATGAACCTGAATCTGCAAAACAACCCTGAAAAACAAGTTTAGATTTTTTTTTCATTTACTGCCCCCGTTGCTCTGCTCAGTGACAGGGTTACCACTGTGGTGAGGACTTTTTAACATATTCACTATGATAATAGTGTGGAGGATGTGTAAATTTCAACCCCCCAAAAGAGCAGAGGAATGAATGAAAACTGCTGTATGAACTGTGAGGATGCACATCATCATCTTCTTGGTCATATTTATTCTGTCTGATACAAGGACATCTTCTCTCTGACCTGTTTGTGTTTCCCAGCTTAATCTTTTTTTGTCCTGATGCGTTTCTCTCCACCCACCCACCCACCCACTCGGCACTGCCTCAGAATCTGTTTTACTCACTAAATTGGCTCCTCAGACACCCTTCCCCTTCTTCCCCATCTCTCATTTAAAAAGTGAGAAATTATAATTATCTGAATTATGCTTTTAATGATGCGTTAATTAGAGTCATGGAGTGAGATTAGCCTATGAATTATTACTTGTGAAATCGTTCCAGATTCATACAAGCTTCTTGTGCAGGCAGAGGGGAGGGAGAGAAATGTTGCCGTGCACGGTGATTAGCGCACCAATAAATAACAGAACAGATTGTAGTGCATATGCTTATGATTACAACTTTTAAACCAACGCTTTAAACTCACACTGACTGTCTTGTGCTGGCAAGAGGTATCTGTACCAACAGCCCAGTCAGTTTTTTTGTTTTCTTCTGAGGCTCTCTGTGCTATTCTCACCAAATGTGAACTATTATTATACCGTGTTAGAGGAAAGCTGATTGTTGTTCTCGCAGCTTTCACCGCCTGCAAGCTGAATGCCTGCAACATGACTTCAAGTGCAAGCAAGTGAAACATGGAGGTTAAAGATGTGATTATTAAATCTAATTCAAGTCTTCAGAAGGTTTTGGCCCCTGGATCAAAAGGTTCTGGGCAACGTAGAATGTTTCAATTTGCCACAATAAATTGCAGCTTAAATGGATTTTGATGTTTCTGGGATACTGCAAATCTAAAATTCAAGGCCAATTATGAAATATCAGAATCATCTTTATTGGCCAAGCATGTTTACATACATGGAATTTTCTGCTGGTTTTCAGTTGCACTGATGTATGAACTCACATAGATGAAAATCACAAGACAGAGAACAATTATGCCGTATACAAATGTAGGCTATACGTGGTGTATAAATGTGAGTAGTGACAGTAGAGGAGTGCCATTCAGTACAATGTTCTGTAGTATTGAACTGGTGCCATGGTGATTAAGTGAAGTGCGCCGTCCTGAGGTAGGTGATTTGCAAGCGGGGGTCAAGGGGGGTGGGGGCAGGGTGGGGAGGGAGTTGAGCGTCCTCACTGCCTGATGAAAAAAACTGTCTCTGAGCCTGCTGGTTCTGGCCCAGAGACCCTGAAGCCTCCTCCCTGACGGCAGCAGGGTGCAGACACTGTGGGTGGGGTGGGTGGGATCGCCTGCAATCCTGGTGGCTCTGCAGGGGAGCTGGGAGTGGTAAATGTCCAATAAAGAAGGGAGGGGGATGATCGTTCCAGCTGCTTTCACGGTGCTCTGCAGGGTCTTGTGGCAGGCTGCGGTGCAGGCTCCGTACCACTCGGTGATGCTGCTGGTCAGGATGCTCTCGATGGTGCACCTGTATAAGGAGTGCATGATGGGGAATGGGGCTCTTCTTCTCAGTTTCAGCAGGAAGTAGAGTTGCTGTTGGGCTTTCTTGGCCAGGGACGTGGTGTTGGTGTCCCAGGACAGGTCTTGGGAGATGTGGACACCCAGGAACTTGGTGCAGCTCACCCGCTCCATCTCAGCACCGTTGATGATCAGTAGTTCATGATGGTCTGGATGCCCCGCCACAGGTTCCTGGAGTCTCAGCTGTCCCTGAAGTGGTCGGCGATCCTCCTGGAGTGCTGACAGGTTGGCTCTGGCTTAGGCCCGCCTCGTCCCCAGCTCTGAAGCCAGCATTCCGAGCCTGTGGACTTCCGCTGTCAACCATGGTTTCTGGTTGGCCCAGATGGAGATGGTTCTGGAGACCGTGGTGTCGTCCATGCACTTCCTCATGTAGGCCATGACGGTCTTGGTGTACTCCTGGAGGTCTACAATGTCGTCCTAAGTGGCTGCATTTCTAAACATGCTCTAGTCGGTGGTGGAGAAACAGTCCTGTAGAGCCTCTAATGGCCCCTCTGGCCAAACCCGGATCTCCTTCTTGGCCTTTTAGTCACCTTAACCAGTGGTCTGTATGCAGGGATTAGCATAACAGTGGAGTGGTCTGAGGCTCCAAGGTGGGGGAGGGAGAGGGCTTTGTAGGCTCCCTTCTGAGTAGTGTAAATGTTGTCCAAGATGTTGTTACCTCTTGTAGGAAGGTTGACATGTCCATGTAGTTGTGGAAACACTCTTGGGGTTGGCATGGTTGAAGTCCCCAGCCCAGATGAGGAAGGCATAAGGGTGGGCTGTTAGCTGCTCAATGATGTGCTAGTGGAGTTCGTTAAGTGCCTCACTCCTGTTGTTCGCGGAGCTGGGAGGGATGTAGACAGCTGCTAGCAGGATAGCAGTACATTCCCTGGGCAGGTAGAATGGCCGGCAGGCTGGATGCTGTCGTTGAGCAAAGTATAAATTGACTAAAGTAATGATGGATGAAAATTCTCTGAAAATCATGACATTGATTTTAAATTGTTGTTCATGAGAAATATTAAAAGCAAACACACAATAAAAATGAAACAAGTAAAAAAACATGATGGGGCTCTGAAGCTAAAATTTTGTTGAGCAACACTTTGAGCCAATCACTGCAATCAGGTGTTTCCTGTAATGTTCAAAAAGACGTTTGCACCTGTTTACAGGTATTTTGGACCACTGCTCACGGGAAAGGTGCTTTAATGTGTCTTGGACAGTTTTGTTCATTTGTTTTTTTTATTATTATTATTTCAAACCACAATTCAAAAGCAACATATTATTTCACTAAATTATAGTGTTGTAAATGTTTATTTGTTATAAGTTTTTTTCAGTTTCTTGTTATTTGAATTACTGTTGTGAATTTAGCATTTTCTTTAATTGGAGGGTATGAATAATTTTGAGGACACATATGTACATTCCTCTTATTTACAGTGAAGTAGTGCCATAATAGTTTCTAATAAATACGTACATAGGCCTTATTTACATGACTTCATACATTGCAATTATTGAGTACGATTGAGGTCAATGTCTATGTGTATTCAGCTGGGTGTTGGTTTGTGGGAAGAAACTGTTAAAGTGAAATCAACTTTGTTAACTCTCCTAGAGGGGGAAATTTGTTTGCCACCAACCTAAATCACATACATTCACAATGAAAGACATAAAAATTTGCCTAAATCAACATCAGAAAAAAACATATATAATCTATATACTTAAGAACAATAACTACAGGTGTTCATAAAAAAAATCTGACAGTTGCAGGCACGAAGGTCTTCTAAAACGTTCAGTGGAACATTGAGACAAGACGTTGGCTAAAAGAGCTTTTTATGCTGTCTGGTTGTGCTGGTGCAGAATGCACCACCTTCCAGAGGGGAGACATGTGAACAGGTGTTGACTAAAATGTGATGTTTTCTGCCCGTTCTCTCACTCCAGAGAGGTATAAATCATGTAATGAAGGCAGCTATATACGTATAACGTATCCTTTCCCACCTGTTACTGTACTGCTTAGTGACTAAGCTTAACCACGCCACCACTGAGGAGCAGAGAACAGACTGAAAGACTACAGTGTAGAACTGTTTCAGCACCTCCTGAGGCAGTTTGAACTTCCTGAGCTTGCACAGAAAATACATCCTTTGTTAGGCCTATAATGTCGAGACTTAAACCAGTCTCACCACCAGGGGTGATGTTGGATCTCTGGCAGCGGTTGTTTGTCTCTCGCCGGAGCTCCCTACCGACGCTTCTCCCGAAGTAGACATCCCTCATGCACACCGAGTAATGAGACACACAGGACACGTTTCTCGGAACTTCATGCTGGCTCTCTCTCAGTCAGCATGCTTGAAACATGTACGTGCATAGATTGTCTATCAGTGACAGACATCACACTCTAACAGGTGGTGACGCCACCAGCAGGACGTGAGTTTTGCCGTCTCTTTCTACTTGCGTCACGGTGTGATGATGACGGTTTCGTCCTCAAAACGATTCAGAAAACAACCACGAAACCGCACAGTTTGCGGACCCCTGCTGCGAGAATCCAGATCGTTCAAATCTAGTTCGTTTGAGGAAACCCATGCCACCGTGCCCTTAAACTTGTCCAAACCCAAAGCCAAAACAAGTCCAATCCACAGAGCCAAATTAAGTCCCAAAGTCATCCCAGTATCAAGATTACAACCAGACTATACCAAGCAAAACCCATTGTAACCCTTTTTTTTTTTTCTTTTTTCCCATTTTAACGCTTGATTAAAATCACTTCAAAAACATGTCAAGTCCACCACCATTCTACAGTAAAGGAAGCAAAACCCAGCCTAAAACCAGCTCTGAAATGAGTCCAACTTAATAACAAGAATTGAACCAATCTAAACCCAAGACCAAACTCATCCAAAATCATTCAAAAACCGTCTGAATCATGTCTATAACTATTCCAAATCCAAAGCAGAAACCAGTCTAACACCAAAGACTAAAACCAGCCTAAACGGGTCTAAAATGAAAACAAGGCCAAATCCAAGGCCAAAACAGGTCTGACACCACCATTAAATCCAGTATTGAATTTAACTCAATAACAGGACCATAGACAATATAAACTCAAAACCCATTAAAACCCTTGACCAAAACCAAGTGCAAAACGAATGTCAAGTCCAAACCAAAGACTAAAACCAATCCAAAACTATACTCTGAAACATCCTGGAGCATCTGGGGCTGAAAGGCTGCCATTCTCAGGGGCGGTGTTTAGCTCAACTGGTTGAGCAGTCGTCCTATGTTCAGAAGCTACTGGGGTCTCATTTATAAAACTGTGCGTACGATCTTTACTAAAAGTTACAGATTCAAGCAATTTCCCCTTTATAAATCACACTCTTCCTGCAAGTTTGCGCAGGTGAATTTGGCTCATATTCCGCCTCCTGCACACCCACATTCTACCATAAATGGTCAATGCAAAGCACCTCATGGATGTTTCTGCATATAAATAAGCCAGCTGATCTGAGGCATTTAAAACTGAATCGTGGCGACCGAAAAGACAATAAAACACAATTTCGCAGAGACTGAAGTGGAGGTGCTTGTTGGTGAAGTGGAGCCTCATAAAATCATTTTATTTGGCCGTCACAGGAAACACAGATGAAGGAAAGTCTGCTGAGTGGCAGCAGGTTGTTGTTGCGGTGAATGATGTAACAGAGGTCTGTTCCAGAAGTTGCTGTGGAGGAAACGCTGTGTCAGAGCGACTGTGTGCAGAACACAGAACACCTGTTTGGTGTGGTGCAGCGTGATTCCCCTTTACGTGCCCTCCCCTCGCCTGCAAACACCTCCGCCGGTCTTTGGTGAGGTTGATGGCTTCATCACGAGGTCAGCAGCCGCTGATGCGTCGGGATGGGCACGGTTTCGGTGGTCGGTCTATCTGGGTCCAGTTCATAGACAAAAGTGCTGCAAAAGTTAATGTTGATATTAGCCGGTCATCGTCATCATCGGGCCAGGAAATCCTGAAAACGCGCCCCCTCTAATTTTCCCATCTGTAGGTCCTCCAGCAGCACCGATGCGCAGCATTACGCAGGAGTGTACCCACGGTATTCACATGTTTATATCAATCAGTCAGCAGACTGCCGCGCACCTTGGCAGATTCTTGTATCAGTGTGGTAAATATATTACCATGATGATCATTGGTAGATGAAGATGATGGTGAGAAAACTTTGATGAAAAGTTGATTTAACATATAAGTTTGCTTACGGACCTTTTTTTATTTGAAAGGTTCTTACATTTTCAACTCACCTGCGCACACATCGCGGCATAAATAACGCTGCTGGTTTGAATCCTATAAAGCCAATACGATTGATATTTGATATGAAGGGGGAAATAAATGTTTGAGTGTGACAGCACAAAAGGAGAGCCTGGACGGGGTTCGATCTCAAGTCTCTTGTGCAAAAGTCATACGCTCTAACCATTCTGCCCAACGAGAAGTTGACAGGTGAACAGCCTGGGCACATTATCACTAGATGGAAGTGACAGGAACCCGCGCTGCCAGCAGGGGAATCATGATGCAGTGTGGTTTCAGTTCCTCACCTCACCATCTGTGTCGCCAGTTTCCCCAGTCTCCAAAACCAGCGTACGCATGGGTCAGAGTTAACGTCAGGGACCGCACATTTCCCCGTCAAGTTTGCTTTTTATAAATCACAGCTGTTGCGTGGAAACTGGTGTACGCCAGTTTCAGGCCCTGTTTTGTGCGTACGCAACGTTTATAAATGAGACCCCAGGTCCTCAGCGCAGCCAGCCCCGTTTGATTTACGGCCTTGGACCCTTTTGCTGCATGTCTTCCCCTACTCTCTCTGACTCTCTTCCCTGTTTACTGTCAAATAAAGGCCACTAGAGCCACAAAAAAGACTGCCGTTCTCCATCATGGTTCTACACCAACAACCAGATAACGCATTTTGCTAAATTTATATGAAAAAACATACAGGATGATTAAGAGATGAAGTGAGAGGAGATTCAGGACCAATATATATGTTAGATTTTCCTGCAGATGGCGGATGGATGCAGAGTTAGCTTGTTGTTGTCAGTTAGTAAAAACTGATCAGCTCTCTGGTGAATTTGTTTTGCTTAGCCCTGTTGGTAAAGTTGCTAATTTTGGGTTTACAAATAAAAGAATGTGATCCTGGTAATTCCGCATTCTGTCCACTTTAAATCAAGATAAAGAAGCTGATGCTGATATGAAAACTACTGAAACATGTTTAAATTTATTTCAGTATAATTAATTTAATAACCGGAGTTTATAAACATTTTTGTTCTTCCTGATTGCTTCAAAGCAAATGGTACAAAGAGAAGCTACAATAACTTATATGTATGGCTGTGCATGGGCTGCCTTTGCATTTTTTTTTTTACAATGATATTCCATCTAACAACAGTAGGAGGTGCCAAAGAGAAAAAAAAAAAAAAACCTTATTGGTGAGACTGAGAGCACGAATATATGTGAATCTGACTTTCTGAGAAGCCAGCTGCAGCAGAGCGATGATAGATTACCTCATGAGCCATTATGCAGATGGTCGCAGGTCGTTTCCGCTTGATGGTCTCCAATAGCAAAGAGTGGAACGTGGTGATGGCAGAGCTGGAGAATCTCCATGTGTTCACGGATGAGAGGAAACCCAGTTGTGGAACGACAGCTAATCAATCTGAAGCTCCAATTGACATCACCTCTCCTGTTGCTGATGTTTCTCTCCCCAGATTCAGCTGAATGAATACAAAGCTCATCTAACTTTATGAAAATTATTACAACAATTATTCTGTTAGCAAAGTATCAGATGAAAGCTTAAAAGGTCCAAAGATTATTCTTCTTAAAATGAGACTTCAGTCTCGGGGAAGCTTGTTCCCTCTCTGCTCGCTGGCTGGAAGACAAACCCAAAGTAGTTTACTGCCTTATTAAACTTATGTAAAACACACATGCCATTATTACCCTTGTTGTTCCAGTCAGATTCTCACATTTACATGGATAAGGGAGGTGGAGGAGGAGGAAGAGGAGGAGTGGACAGCTCTTCTTCCTCAGCCAGAAAACCTCCATCATTAGACTGAGTTAATGCTGCTTTTAGTGGTGAGTCTGCTCATCCTGCAGCACACAGTTCAGCAGAAGCACAGAAAACAGGATGTTTACAGACATTTACAGAGGTCAATCAATTAAGGGTGTATCCCAAAGTGGCCTTTGTGATTGGTTGATATGATGGCAGTAGGACAGGAGGACCTCATACAGTGGATGGTGAGTTTGTGGCCGAGTGGAAGATGCTAACTAGACTAGAACTGGACTTTTACCCAGCAGCCTGAGGTTTGAGGCAGGTACTGTCCATCTGAGTCATGTCATTCAAAATCCTGGCTTTCCGTCTGGTTTTAGCTAACTGTCAGAGTAACTATTGTGACTTAAATGACGTCATCTTCAGTATGCCTGTGTTTCTACTGCAGGTTTGCTGTGCGCTGATGCCACTTCTGGAGCTAAACAGACCATGCAGCAAACATTTGGGTAATCTCTGCCTGTATCAACACTGGCCGGAGCGTTTTGAATCACAGGCGGCCATCTTTGGTCGCCGGCCTCGGTGTCTGGAACCTGCTGATGAGGCGCAGGATCCTCTGTCAAAACCCCAGGAGGGAAATCAGGCTGCTAATTTGCAGAAAGGGCCGTCCTCCTCCCTGGATTTCAGCATGCATGGCTGCAGCTGAACAAGCAGAGTGGAGGTGGGGGGGCTCAGAGAAAAGAGCTCGCTTTCAGTGTTTGAAAAGACAGAGCCGGATAACGAGGCCTCATCTTAACCTGCCTGCACCTTTTAAACAAATTATCTGAGCTAATGTCTCCACAGAGGCTGGGAATCCAGAGGGTGGAGGATACAGGGAGGCAGCCAATAAGTACAGCGAGTGTTACACCAAAAAACAACAAAACGTTGAACAATAAGTTTAATCTGAACAAGCTGATACTATGAAACTACATTAGATTATTACATTATTCAATTTACATACATGTTCAATGAAGAAAAAAGACACGAGTAGGAAGAACCTTCATGTATTTGATGCAGGTGTCAAAGGTTAACAAGACCTGTGTTTGCTGCCCCCCCCCCCCCCCCCCCTCCTTAGAGCCATTTTCAAATTGCAGTCTAGATAAACTCACAACATTTCACTAAGCCTGCACATAGTTCCTATATTTATACAGCAACATGTCAGAAATCACTCAAATGTCGAAACTCAGATGAGTCATTCAGACTCATTTAGAGAAACCATCTGTGTTCATGTCTTCACTTTTACCCCAAGTGTTTAATCTTCGATGAAACCGAGTCATGCTGCAACAAAGACATCTAGCTGCAGTGTATTGGGACAGAACGCTGCAGTTAAACAGCCTGCATTAAACTAATATACACCTCAATCATCTCCTCTTTAAGGTCTTTAATTATCAATGTTCACTAAGAGAATTAGTGTTTGCAAATGTATTAGCTTTTTTATTTCTGTTCTATTCTAGATGTGTAAGTAAGACAGTTCACATTCCTTAAAGGTGCCATGACATAAATTTCACTTTTCTGGGGTTTTGGGGGTATAATATGATCTGTTGTGCACTGATGAGGCCATGTGAATGTCAGAGTGAGAATCAAAGTTCCTGTTTATGGTCTGTCAGCTTTGTCTCTCTGCTCAGAAACAGTTGAATCAGACAGCAGGCTATCATTCTACGTAGTTCCATCATTCTACGTAATTTAATTGCTAATAAGAGCACACTATCAAGTAAACAGCCCCCCCCCCCCCTCTCTCCTCGGTTTTGCACCCTCCGCTCCCCCTCCCCTCCCTGTCTGATTCAGCTTCGTGATGGAGCTAGTAGTAACTTCTCTGCAGTCAGGTCTGGATTTTCAAACAAATGGTTTAAAAGAAAACTTCTGCAGCAACACTTAGGGGGGGCCACAACTTGTCATTACCTGTAGTATTTATTTTCTAAATGCTGTCTTGTCTGATAAACGTAGCTCACACTTGTCTGAAGTGCCCATGTTGCTAGCAGTTAGCCTTTAGCAACTCCGACCGAGCTTGACCTAGATTCTCCAAATAAGGTCATAGCAAATAAGGTGTGCAATCAAAATGAAGTCAATGTGGTCTCCGGGTAAAGCTCCATATCATCACCGGACCCAACTGTATTCTGAGGAAGTGAGGTCTGGCGTTAAACAATACTCGCTGTAAAAAATGCGTTTTTCTTTGGAGTATTTACATATGCAGTAATGCCAACAACATAAACTAGTTTTTAACTGCTATGTCATCACTCCTTTAAAGGATAAGTTTCTCTTTTTTCAACCTGGACCTTATTTTTAGGAGTTTATACGTGCATTTACTCACCGGTAAAGTTTCTGCATCACTTTGAGTCCTTCGGAAGATATTACGCTGACTCACCCTTCGATGAATGTCCAGTATTACGGTGGAGACGGGGCAGCCACTATATAAGACATTATCTGTAGCAAAACTCCCTGATTTCATCAATGCTTTAATGAAGCCCTATCATGAAAAATGGACTTTTTAAAGTCTATATAAATATTCAGGCCAAGCTCTAGCTTCCTTAACATAACTGACTTACACCGGTACAGTGTACGCAACGAGGTGGCACCAATCACGAAGCGACAAACACGTATGCGCAGCATCGTAGCAAGACGCCCCCTTTGTTGAACAGAAACTCAAAGAGAATCCTAACCTATACACACTCTCTGAGGACGAAACTAAGAGCCTGCTGGAAGATTTCCTCAGAGACAAACAGCCATCAGCTAACAGACGTTTGCTCCAGGGTTCAGGAGATTTTTTTTTTTTTTTTTTCTCAATGCTAAGTATTAGCCTATGATTTGTTCACTAATTTACTTACTTGTCAGGGGTTTCTGTGGTACTTCTGTGGTACTGCGTGTACTTCAAACTCCATATCAGACTGGGTCGAGCGCATACAGCTCCATAACAGGCTGCTCCATTTTATCCTGTCGATCAGAGTCCGATCATCCATCAATGTTTACAAGTAACATCCATGTGAGCTGCCGGTGCCGGGGTTAAGAACAATTCTGTGACCCTTCAGAATCAGTGTCTCTTCTGGGGCGACGTCATGAAATGGGCGTAAAACATGTTGCAATTGGTCGAGAGCTCCGTGGATCAGTAGGCTACAGTCAGCCATGTTATTTCCGTGTTGGAAATCAGACGCATAGAAAAACTAATATTTAACACCAAATTAGTTTCTATAGTAGCAATGGGAACATATTTAGAGGAAAGGAAGGAAAGGGGGGGGGAGGGGGGGAGAGAGGGGGGGGGAGGGGAGAAGAGGGGGGGGGGGGGTGGTGGCAGCCCGGCCCGCTTATAAATGCCTGTATTTGACTTTTGGAACGTTTGAAAAGCATGATACAGCTTCTTTAAGTAGAATGGATGAACGAGTATTGTCCTGGGAGTTCAGAGTTTCGCAAATTGTGTTATTGTTGTGTGGGTAGCGAGCTGCTCTTTTCAGCTGCACTACGGAAGTGCGCATCGTGAACGTGCTGCTCTGAAAAGTGTGTAGAACACCCTCATAACTACTGGAAAGCTAAATCTGAACTCACAGGACAATAGTACTCGTTTGTTCGTTCATTCTACTCATGGGCCTTTCCACTGCCCGTTTTCGTAACCCATCCACACGGCACGCTTTATATGTGTTTCCTCTGGGAAAACCCGTTACGAGCCGTTACAATTTTTTACGATTTTTCGCGCTCATTTCAGAGCTAGCTCTAACCGTGCTGAACCTACACAAAACATAGGTTTTGTGACGTACCTGACGGCTCTTCACTGATTGGCCAAAGGAAGTTGTTGTCATTTGCGTCATACGTGTTTCGCCTCCCCTCTTCGAAAAATATCTGGCTCTGTTTTCGGTGACTACAAGCCACAGAGAAAATAACAACAGCAGTAACACCTCAACATCGTCCAATGCCTCCATTGCTGTTTTTACTTTACTTCCCACCGCGTGGCACGGCAGTGACGTCACAGCAGTCTCTACTGCGTCTACTCCGCCCACTTCCAGGTGGTAGACTACTATTTCTCCTGTGTGGAAACAAAAACCGTCCTGGTTTAGCGTGTGGTGCTGTACTGTCCTGCACCTTGTCGTGTGCAGCTGCAATGGAAAAGGCCCATAAAAGTATTGGCAAAAATCAAGAAGTTTTGCTGCAGATAACGTCTTATATAGTGGCTGCCCCGTACAGTATCTCCCATTTTACTGGAGGAACACCGAAGGGCGACTCAGCGTAATATCTTCCAAAGGATTCAAAGTCATGCAGAAAATTTACCTGTGAGTAAATGCACGTATATACTTCTAGAAATAAGGTCCAGGTTAAAAAAAGAAACTTATCTTCTAAACATTGCAGCCACCAATTTGCATAGAAAACATTAAGTGGTGATTTTTTTTTGAATATTTACTTCTCAGATGTGTGCAGGATGAATGGTAAAAAAAAACAAACAAACAAACTGGTCATTCACCTTTTTTACCATTTCTATTTCTCTCTATTTTTATGTAAATACCCACTGAATATAACAGGGTAGAGGTGTGACGAGATCTCATGCCACGAGAGCTTGCAAGATTAAATTGTGGCAAGATTTCTCATTTTAGTGAATAGTTGTTTCGCGGGTCACCTGTGGGCAGCAGTAATGCACCTCTGCAACGTCTATTCTGCCAAAGACTGACAAGAAAAAAAACAGCAGCAGCAGTCTGTTACCAACTTACCATATATTTATTTTTTAGAGCCCTCTAGCGACTTGATTTTGTTTGTTTGTTTCCAAAAAGGCAATAAGCAACAAATCTAGTGACTTTTCCTGGTGATATTGGAGACTGTTGGGAAAGTACGTAGTAAACTGTACAAACAGTGATTTTTTTTGGTGGGCAGGGCTTAGGGTGGAGGCAAAAGCAGCCCTAGGCGCAAAGTTGACAAGCGGCAGCCAGCAATTTTTGGTGGCATTTTTGTAAATGTCGACTTTACGGATAGTTAGAGTTAGTGTTTCAGTCTGGGAGCTGTGGGAATATGTCCAGTCACTCACTTTATGGGACCATGATGGCTATTTCAATAAATTAACGTCAGCGAATGGAAGCAGGCTGGCTGATCCAGACACCTTACAGGAGAGGCATGAGGAACGTCTGTGCTGCCAATGGTGGAGTGGCCAGACACCATGTATGTACAGCAAAGTGAAACTGAAAGCATAGAAATAGCTGGATGCTTACAGCTGCATGTATGTCAGAAATGGTCATGTTCTAATCAAAAATACATCAATCTACATCTGGGTCTTGTGCTGTGGTCTGAAGTTTTGCTGAGTCAGGTCAAAGCAAGAAGAATAACATGTAAGACACCTGGGTCATCGTAAATCGGAAAAACATTACCATTTTAATAGCAAACTGCACCTGCATGGCTGGGTAAGTTTAAGCTAACGGAAATACTAAAAATGCTGGAGCTATTACACTTGATCTGTTATGTGTTATGATGATTCATTATATTGCTTTTATACAATATAAAATAATAAAAAAAATATTTGAAGTTTTCAATTTCATATTGCAAACTAGGGTCTTGTTGTGGTCATGAAGCAGCAGTATTATTTAAACTGCAAATGCAGGATTATTGATGATCTCTGTTAAATCTTTTCATCTTATTGTGTTCAATCATAACTGTCTTCATTTTTTCAGAGTAATAGTGTCTGCTGGTATCCTAAAAAAGACTTTACAACATGGTTTGTGCTATTCTGGCACGCAAACACACAAGACGACATTTTTAAGTTATGATAACACTTCAGATAGCTCGTTTCGATAGTCTTTGCTGCACGCTTTCCTCTGTTTTTGCCTCCAGCTAAAGGAATGATATAACAGTAGCTGGGTTTCGATTACACTTTATCGAAAAATAAAAGTGATACTTCAATTTCAAAAAAGTACAATTGCGATATGCAGGTGTTTCCATTGAATTAATAAAGTATATCTTTTTTTTCCCTCCAAGCTGTGATCCTGGTAAAATCCTGTCCCGCGAGACTCCACTTTGAGGAGGATGGAGATATAAACATTTTGGCCCTGATTTACGAAAGGTTTGTGCGTGCTAAAACAAGTGCTATCTTCATTACGCACGCAATAAACCACCAGAGCTGATTTACAAAGCAGGGGAAAAGGAGGTTAGCGCCTGTTAACAGGCAAAATAGCCCTGCTATCCATTTTGTGTGTTGCTGTAGATGAATATGCAAGCTGGCATTTCTGCAGAATGTACAAAATATTGGGAGGAGACGATGCAAACAACTTAGATTAACAAACGCAATGTGATTTATCAACCGTGCAAAAATTGGGAAATTTGCACATCTGAGCAGGTTTTAACTGGCAGCTTTTGCACTGATGGCTGAATAAATGCTGCATCAGGACTGCAGACATGCAGCACTGGGTCAAAATCATTTCTCATGAGGTGTGCAGGCGACACGTCAAGTATTCATTATTTACTGAATAACAATCAACATCACTGTTTAACACGGGTTATTCTTGACCAGGGGTGTCAAAGTTATTCCTGAAAGGGCCGTGTGGCTGCTGGTTTTTTTCGTTCCAACCACGTGGTAGCAGACCAGACTCCACTCATCTCATCAAGTCTTCAAGTTAAGACTGGACTCATTTGATGTGCTGAGTGGAGTCTGGTGTGCTACTGCTTGGTTGGAAAGAAAACCAGCAGCCACACGGCCCTTTCAGGAATCACTTTGATACCCCTGCTCTAGACAGATGAATCAGCTCATCTGCTGCTGCAGCATCACGGTCGTTAAAGCCGACATTAATGATGTCTTTTTATTTTATTTTATTTTTTGCCAGTGGCATATTGTTAAATTAAGATCAGCTCCTGCGCGCTCCTCCTCTCCAGACCTGGTTCCTCCTCTTCAGACAGCAGCGACTGCTGCCGCTGCTCTTAGGTTGCTGCCCTGCGTGACGTTGGCCCCCACCCCACAAAAAACTCAGTGAAAATAACCAGTAATGTAGCACAAACTATTGATACTATTTTTTTACTGAGTGTTGCATGGGGTGGGGGGCAATAACGCAGGTCCAGTACCTGGCATTGTGCCAAAGAGCGCGCAGTCTGTGCGTTATATCAGACCATCCTTAACAGCGTCTCCTTATCCATGTCCTTATAAACTGGCCTCTTCTCACAACCCACAGGGAAACCTGCTGCATTGTTTTTATTTATAGTCATTATAATTATCTTATATTCTTTTTTCATTTGCCTCATATTTTATCTCTGGAACTAATGTCTCTTTATCAGGTCAAATTTCATTTTGCGTTTACCACATGCTCCTCTGAACTTTCCATGGCACAGCAGTAGTGCACGCTGAATGCTCATTTACTGTAAATATTGCTGTTTGCGCCTGTTACAGATTGCATGTGTAATCTTTGTGGATGGCCCGCAAACGCTGAAGAGACAACCCACGCTATTTATCTGCGTGGCAAAGAAATTAGCGCTCTTTATTTGGATTCTTTGTAAATCAGGGCCTTTGTGTTTTACAGCTGCTGCTGTAATAAGTGTTTCCATTACACTTATGTGAAAAACTGCTTTACGAAACCTCTGAAAATCCACCTAGTGAGGGCGTCAAAACTCTTTTGTGATATTTGTTAGTTTTTTCGGAATGACGTGTATTTTCATTAGAGGTTTTAATTGTGATATTTACATTTTGAGAAATTCCAGGTGTAATGGAAACCCAGCTTGTGACGTAGGCCATGAAAGGGACTACAGCCAAATAAGGTTGTGGTCAATCAGAAATGAAGTCAACTTGGTCTCCGGGCAGATCATATCATTATCATACCCCCCCCCCCCCCCCCCATCTGAAAAAGGGATGTGAGAATTGACATATGCAGCAATATCAACTATAGTACATGGAATAGTTTATACTGTTATGGCATCACTTCTTTACCACAAACTGTTTGTTTGAGAAGCTACTTGGACCTACTTTGAGTTTCCCCAGAAGACCTGAATCCAGCTTTACGTGAGGACATGAAAAACCTTAGAAAGGACACAGATCTATCGCTTCTATGTTTCAAACATCTGCCTTCAAATTTGATTTAAAAATAAGTACAACGATCAACATTAGGCATTTCCAGCAGCGGTACATTTTCTGCTGAGAGACAGTGAATATATAACTCTATTCTGTTGCTTCGGTTATATAATCTCATGCATCTTGTCATACTCTTGAGATTAGTGTGGATGTGTTGAGAAGGCATTGCAGCTCATCTGATGCCAAGCTAGGCTGAACATTTTCCTACATCCCATTCACAAAAAAACGAAAAGATTTAGCTGTATCCAGCAATTTTAAGGCAAAATTCCCTTTTATAAATTGACTAAGGCCGCATTCTGAAAGCATAGTATGTGAGTCTTGGTCTGTTTGGGGACTCGGTTCATTTGGGGGTGGGGGTGGTCTTCCGGACCGAGATCGCGTTCACGTTGCAAACGGGCCAAGAATGAGAATCTCAGGTGGCGCTGCTTTCAGATTCATCGTTGGCGAGGACAAGACGCACGTACAAGAAGGTTCTCACAACTTCTGTTCCCTCCACAAAGCGACATTATTTTTGTACGAGGAGCTGGATATGCTTTCATCAGATCAAATATCAATAAAAGCTTTTACTTCCTCGTAACTCCACATCTGACCACGAGCCATCTTTATAAGTACCGCAGTCCCTCACGTGTGTTTGTTGTCGTAGCGTTTACACACGTTGTCCACCGTTTGACCCACAATGCCAATGCAATTTGTAGTCCACTTCCTGTCTTTGGTTCACTTGAATCGGACCGAGACCTGCGTTTGCAGGCGGACCGAGTCCACTTGTTTGTTCCGGATCAGAGTCCGTTTGCGCATTCACAACTCCCCTAACGAAGCGGACTTTCCGAGCAAACGGACTGATTCGAATCAAAAAAGCTTTGTGAATGCGCCCTTAATGGTAAATAAAAATGTTCTGATTTCAGTTTTGGGAGCACAAATGAATTTCTATTTATTAGTTTAAGCTCATTTTTATTTATTTTCTTAATTTATCTATTTTTAAATGACAGTTTATCTCTTTTTTTTGCGGGGTGTGTGTGTGCGCATGGTTGTGCGTGTGTGTACAGCTTGCCAGTGTCTCCTGCAGGCCTTGTACTCACTATGTGGCTTTTCCAGATGCTGGGCTTTAACTGAAATCCTCCTTTAGAAAATCTACGTAATCTGAACTTTACCAGCTTGTCCGTGTGATACAGTTTTTCATTAATGTATCATCTCATCTTCTTCTTCACTGTTTTAGTTTCCAGCAGTGTTTGCCATCTTCAACACCTCTTTTGGTGCCTAATTGCAATTCCTCTGACACTGTTTTAGTCATTTATTAGAGTTAAATATAAGCACTGCAGTAAGCTTGTGTGATTGTCTCCATCAAACCTGCTAATTGTTGCAATATTCAATTTTCTTTGTCTGGAATGTGATTAGCACCCAGCTGGCATCAATGAAATCAAACATTATTTACACGTTCATTCTGGGCACAAAAAAACGAATATTCACCATGAAAGTTGCAGGAACCCTTTTTTCCCTCCCCAGTCTAACACTTTGTTTTTGCAGTCGACTCGGAATAGATTTAAAAGCGTAACGAGTTGTTGTCGAGGCTCCCTCCTGCTGAATGCGCTGCCTTCAAGGAAGAAGAGGAGCCACGCCGGGTGTCAAAAGTGCTCCAGGGCATTAAGAAACTTCAGCGACCAATGGCTGGAGGTCCTATTGTCACCACCCCAACCCCCATATGTATGTAAATGAGTCTCTGCCCCTCCCAACCCCACCCCCTCCATCTAACATTAATTAGCAGTGTGCTACCTTGTGCAGTATTTGGTAACATCAGCGGATGCGGAAATTTGCAGGATTTGGCTTTTAATTAAGTGCAGGAGTGAACAGGTGTGCTAACGAGCAAAAAGGAGCTCATTTGAATAAAAACTGTTTATGAAGGGGTCGGGGGGGGGGCTCATGATAAGGGAAGTGGGTACTGCCAAAGAGCGACCTGAATGAAAATGAATTCCAGCTTATGAACAATTTTTTTGTCATGTTTAAAGCATCAGAGCAAAACAAGTTTATTTTTTGCTGATGTTTTACACACGGAACATTTAAAAGCCTGAGTTATAAAGTTCTTTCACAAAGAAATAGCTCAAACTAATCAGGTAAATTTGTTTGAAATAAGAATAAAAAACAACGTAGCGAATAAGAAACTGGTTTTTAAATAGTAGTGAAATTACACAGCTGGACATTACTCAGCACAATCTTAAACTACAAAGTCCTGTTAGCTTTAACATGCTTTCCTGGAGGGAAATATGGCACCACAGTATGCACCATGTCTCTAAAACGCTCCATTTTTTTTAAACATACTGTGACAAAACATCCAGTTAAATTAGTCTCCACACTACAACTACTGCTTGCTCACATATTTCAGCTTTAACGTGCAATGTTAATTGCTGAGGTCATGCAGAAATGATGTTTCAGACAGACGTAAAATACGCTGGTCAGCCTTGTTAAGCATGTGCACGGGTAGTTAAAATCCTACATTTCCTCCCTTTATCAGAGGAAACCAGTGAAACCATCACTTAGCTGCTGTTTCAATACACTAAAACCAATTCATGTCAACCATGTCTTCACAGGTGAACATGACAGGAAGAAAACCAGATACTTCTGATTTACTCACGCATAATCCTGTTTCCATCTAGTCATAAAGCTATATTGTTTGTAAACCTTCTGTGTTGTGGCCTTTCAATTTCGAACTTTAGACCTCCAAAACAACGTTAAGGTGCTGAAAACATGCATCATGTCCTTCTGTGTTTCAACTTTTCAAATAAAAGGTGCCATGACATCAAATTTCACTTTTCTGGGGTTTTGGGGGTGTAATATGATCTGTTGTGCACTGATGAGGCCATGTGAATCACAGTTCCTGTTTATGGTCAGTCAGCTTTGTCTCTGTTCAGAAACGTTTGAATCAGACAGCAGCTTATCATTCTTTTATTATTCTACATAATCCATTTGCTCCAATTAGAGCACATTATCAAGCAAACAGCCTCCCCCCTTCTCTCTCCTAACGGTGGGGATGTCATGCTCGAGCCCGTCTGCTCGACTCCGCCTCGATCTTATGAACCGGAAGTCTTGTTAGCGCTGTATTGGTGGAAGTCTCAGCATGCTGAAGGCCACGTGACCACACTAACAGAGGCCTTGTTACGTCATCTGCGAGTGTCAAGCCGAAATCTTGAAGGGACTGGGTTTATTAATCTGTAAACACTTAATATGGGTTCCAGTTGCTTGGGAATTTATTGAAAAATACTTAATTTATCACAGAGGATGAATCCAAGATATTAGCCACAAAAGAAACACTAACAGAAGGTTGACAACCTCTTTTATTATACACTGAGTCAGAGACCAGACAGCTTCAGGCAGCGCTTTGCTCAGCTGCAGTCACATCCACGGCCAGCAGATGGAGCTCATGCTGACCGCACAAATGTCTCAAGACTTCCTGTTGATCTCTTGGCAGCTGTGTAAAGTGTTCATTGTCTCATGCAAGTGTATCTATCTGCGGCTTGCAACCAGTGGGCGTGTGTAGTGTGGGCGTGTCGTAGTGTGGGTGGGTCTGGTTAGGTTTAGGGGAAGGGTCAGGGGTAGGGCTAGATTTTACCGTGCTCTCATTGGCCTGGTGGGCGTGTCGTGGAGTAACGTCACACTATGACACGCCCACACTACGACACGCCCACACTACGACACGCCCCTGTCTTGCGAGCCGCAGATAGACCCTTCTCGTCTCATGAGGCTTCATTTTCACCATCCCTGCCTAATGGTCTATGCACCCTCTGCCCCCCCCCCCCGCTTGCTGATTCAACTGCGTGAGTGGAGCTGAGTAACAGGTCTGTGCAGTCAGGTCTGGGTTTTCAAACAAATGGATTTAAAAGAAAACTCCTGCAGCAACACTGAGGGAGGCGACCACAACCTCGTCATTACCTGTACGTTTATTTTTTTTCTAAATGCTGTCTTGTCTGATAAACATAGCTCACTGTCTGAAATGCACATGTTGCTATGAATGAAGTCAACTTGGTCTCCGGGTAAAGCTGCACATCATTCCGCACCCAACTCTTACTGAGGAAGGGAGGTCTAGCGTGCCAAAACAATACCCCGCTGTAAAAGTGACGTTTTTTTTTTCTTTGGAGTATTCACATATGCAGTAATGTCAACTACATGAACCAGTTTTTACTGCTATATCATCACTCCTTTAAGATGATCTACATTGTCTCTTCTTCTTTCATCACTGGTGTCAAACTCGAACCGTAAGGACAACCGGCTGTAATAATCAACACTGTGCGCAACTTGCTCTCATGTGTGATCCTATTTAAAGTTTTGCTACAGTACCGACACATTGTTGGTGATGCTTGGAGAGTCCAGCAGTGAACGCAGAAGAAGAAACTGTCTGCTAATGTTCGTTCAAGCAGCCTCCACACCTGCAGTTAGATCATGTTGTGAAATGTGACAGGCCCTCAGCGTTTACATGACTCAAGCCAGCCTGCAGCTCCAACATCCACCTTCTGTTCATCACCTGCTGCAGCAGGAAGTCCTGTGGTGTCTCCAGCTGGAAGGAATGGGAAGTCGGAGCTGCGACTAACAGATAGATAATCGTTTGATCTGATGCTGCGTTCAGAAACTGCTGTGACTGAACTACACCTCCACTGTCACCTCAGCTGCTACATATGATGCGGTCCT
Source organism: Atherinomorus stipes (assembly GCA_023101725.1). Lineage (NCBI taxonomy): Eukaryota > Metazoa > Chordata > Actinopteri > Atheriniformes > Atherinidae > Atherinomorus > Atherinomorus stipes. The sequence continues at coordinate 72,755 of JALJCO010003026.1, forward strand.
GATGTCTATGAGCCCCATTTACAGTATATTTAATAATCTGACATGAGAAATATTCTCACACATTGTTACAAATTCAATGAAATTGCAATGAGACAAAATGGTCACGTTAATTTCACTTATTTCTCTATTTAAATTATTACAGCTGTCTAGCTCACCCTCAAAAATAGAGGTACCAATTTGTACTTAAAAGGGTACAAAGCTCGTCGCTGGGGGTGTTCCTTTTTGAAAGACATTTCTGTACCCTTCGGTCCTGGTCCATTTTTGTACCTTATCAAGCTGTATGAGTTAATAAAGTACAATTAAACCAATTAAAAATGATAAATAAAAGTCAATAAAATAGAGATTATGACAACAATCAAAGATGCTAATAATAAATGAATAATTATATAAATATTAGGCCAAACACATATATAATTATACATGTAATTAATACTATGATTATCATGAAAATCATAATATAATAACTATGATTATACTACTGTTTAGAAGGACTGCTATTTATAGTTATTGTACAAGCTACACATATTTTTCAATGCTGCAGGTACCCTTAGGGTTGAAACGGTACAAATTTGTACTCTATATTACTTTGGACCCTTTTTCATAGTATACAGGTACACTTCTGGCCTCATAAAGACCAATATTGTACTTTTCAGAGAACATTTGTAAAAAATGGACCTACAGGTACAGAAATGTTCCTGTCTCGTACCTCTAGTTTTGAGTGTGCTGATATACAGCCTAATAATGATGTTTGCAATTAGACCTTATAAATAGACACATTATGTCAGCAATATGTTGTTTTATAGGTGATAAAAGGTGATGAGAGGAGAGGCGAGGTATGGTGAGTCTTTAGTTTGACAGTAAATGTTTCCTTTTTTTCCGTTTTCAACAATGGATATCATGATTATATAACTTTACAGTTAATCATGGTTTTAAATGCTACGATTGATTAATTGTAGTGATTCCTTTATATTGTCACTTTACCTAAAAGTTCATGTCTGAACCATGAGGGCAGATCTCCTCAACTTGCACACAGAACAAAGAACAAGTAATTTGAGTGATGTGAGGCTTAAGTCCATTAAGTCATTCAGTCCCATTATTTTTCACAGCTCATGTATTATAATATTTCTATATTTCAATCTTTTAATTTATTATACCTTGTGGGGCAATGAGCCCAATTTCATCGAATATTGCAAAAATTATTCAAAGAAACATCTTCTTTACCACCTTTAATGTGAAAGAAACAGCATTAATTCCTAGACTTTTAGTCAAGACTTGTAGACCAGAGAATATCAAGACGAAGACCAAGACAGACATGTCAAGACCAAGACTAGTTCAGCCTGAGACAAGACAAAACAAAGAACTTTTTTTTTTCTTTTTGCCATTTTGCATGAGTTGTTGAACCTAAACACCATACTGGGTTCAACTGCTTAGTATACGGGTACAACCCAAAAAGTTAGAATATTCTGAAAAAGTTCATGTATTTCTGTAATTCAACTTAAAATGTGCAATTTACACATTGTATAGACAAATAATATGCAAATCAGAATATTTCAAGCTTTTGTTTGTTTGGATGTTGCTGATTAGGACTTGCAGCTTAAGAAAACCTCAAATTCTAAAACTCCAAAAATTAGAATGCTCTGAAAAGCTCCAGTATTGTAGGTTCAGAGTGTCACAGTCTAATCAGGTGATCAGTAATCCAAAACACCTCCATAAGTGCCCCAAGCCTTTAAAAAAGTCCCTGTCTTGGTTTAGAAGAATTCACAATCATGGGGAAGACTGCTGATCTGACAGTTGTGCAGAAAATCATCACTGACTCCCTGCACAAGGTGGGAAAGACACAAAAAGTGATAGCAAGAGAAGCTGTTTTTTCTCAGAGTCCTGTCTCAAAGCACATTAATGGACAGTTAAGTGGAAGAAAGAAGTGTGGAAGAA
>JALJCO010003029.1:0-86447 GCA_023101725.1 Atherinomorus stipes
TATATTAATAGTAATAATAGAATGTACCTACAGTACATTCTGTTTTCTTCCTGTCAGATTATAGGCTGTTGAAAGTGTGTCCATAATCATTTAATCAAGCTTGACCAAAGTAGCCAAGCAGATTGGTACCTGACGGGTAATCCGCAAAAACGCTGTTCCTGACAAAGAAGCATGAACGGAGAGCAAAGTCAAAAACCAGGGATGATGTTCTTTCACGCAGGAGTCTCTGAATCACATAAATGAAGCCCCAAAGAAGCAAAATGACAGAGACTACAGTGCATTTATACATTTAGGAACTTGATGTGTTGATGTCAGGTTTGACAGGGAGAGCCCTGGTAAGTGGGTCTTGGTTTGGGTTCGGGTGGATGCAGTTCTGATGTGCACGCGGCTGCACACCCGGCAGTGGTTAGCATGCCCAAACAAGAAAAGGATGCAACTATTTTTTAAACTTCTGACAGACATATTAATGCAGAATAAGCAGAAATTTCCTGCATTATGAACGTCTGACTGAACAAACACTGACATTTTCCCCCAGTCTCGTCAACGAGACATTTTAGTCATCATAGAGACACGTTTATCATGAAAAAAAAGGGGGCATCAACGAAATAATTTCATCATCGTTAACAAAAACAACACTGGTTCACATAAGACCTGCAAAAGGCTTCTGATACAGTGGACTAGGGGTGTCCTCACTAAGAATTTTCACAGTCGGACCTGATTCGTCAGATCATGCCATTCGTCAACGATCCGTCGAATCATGTTTTGTTTTTTCCCCTTATTGATCCATGATGTCATTTGCGTCTTTTCCCTGTCTATAAGTTGAGCTGTAACGCCTGATTAAATACATTCAACTTTTTATTGTTTCTGCTTAACAATTTAAAGTCGGGAAAGAAAATTGAAAGGGTCCACAGTCTGTACGCTCGCGCACGGTCCAAATGTCAAACATATAAAGAGGAATTCCAATAGAATAACCTTCTACTTAAGAAATTAATTAATTACACAACAACAACAAAAAAAAGGCTGATAACGAAGTACAAAGTTACATCCATGTAAAACAGAAAGTAAACGTTAGAAAATGTGCAGCAAAAAATGCGAAGATGCTGTGCTGCTGAGACACACAGTCTCCAGGTAAAGTTCATAATGTCCCAAAAATAAAACCAGATCTGACCTGAATAAATAAGAAAATAAATCCTGCCACAGAAAAGGGCCTCGCTCTACAGCAACTGTCACCACCTGAGTCCTAAGAAGTTGTGTCAGGAAATCATAGAACAGGGAGAGGGGCGCTCCTCGCTTCGTTAACAATAAAGCCAACAGGAGAATTCTCCTCAGATGGTGTGGAGTGGAGGGTGGAGGGAATGTGCAGAACATCACAGCCATGATTATTCTACAACTTGCTGGATGGTACAGCATCTTCCCCTGAGATCTCAACCATTCATTGAGGAGCTGCTCCACAACGGAGCGCGCTCAACAGCTGATGCTGCCAGACAGCCCCAGTACAGGGCAAACATAAAAGCGCTGCTCAGGAGTCTGACATCAGCCGAAGGCTTCATGGTTAGGACATTATGGTCGTAAAAACATGTTCTTTCCTGATACAACTTGAAAAGGCCACCAGCAGCGCCAGCGCATCCATCTACTTCCATCTGCCTCCATCTACTTTCAGAGCATTACACACAGCATTACTACCGCCTTCACTTCTAGTGTGTAGTGGAGGGTTACCTGCCTTCCAATGGACAGATAGAAACCCCACGTGTGGGATACGCTATTTGTAATGTGACGCAGAAGTGCGAGGCTGTTCCCGATCTGGCTCTTTTTTTCTTCGTATTGTTTCTCTGATGAGAAAGCACAGCCGACTGGGGAACTCAACGCTAGCAAGTCAGCATGTAAGTAAACAAGGGGAAACCCTCCGTATTTCAGAAGGAGCAAAGTTAAACGGGTTTTCAGTGGAAGGAGGCCTTTAAAGGGAAAAGCCATGTTGATGCTTGCTGGAGCCCTGACACAGCCCTTTTTTGATCATATGTGTGGATCGTGGTGTAATAGTATTAACATGAACTTAAACGTAGGGTTCAGACCACTAAAAATAAATCAGTAAGACTCATTCTGTCTCTCCACACAGAACTGATCGTGAGTCTGTCCACTTTGAAAGAGCTGGCTGCTTAAATGTTCAACAGCATGTCACCCTGATGCATTCAGTGTAAACCAGCGGTTCTCAAACTGGGGGGCATGCCTCCCAGGGGGGTTCAGGGCTCTGTCAGGGGGGGGGGGCAGCCAGGCTTTTGTACTTTAACAGCAAATGGGCATATTCTTTAAAGTACTAATGAACAAATGATGATGACTGAAATAGCATTGCCCCCCCCCCCAAATGCAGTGCATTGTTCATGTATCTCATGGTAAACTTTTGGGTGTAATGTAAAGGGGGGGGGCCTCACATTATAATTTGGAGTGAAAAGGGGGCCCTGCAAAAAAGTTTGAGAAACCACTGATGGGTACTCTACATGAGGTAGTGAATAGATTTTATTGCACTTAGAGTAAAGTCAGGGTTTCCCCCAGTGCTTTATAGGCCTGGCGGGCGCCAGGCTTATCTTGCTCCCCCGCCAGGCTAAGCGTCATTTATTTATTTATTTCAAATAGGGTTTTTTTTGTTGGTTTTTTTTCACCAAAACAGTATACCAAAGATTGCATACAAAGCTTATAACCGCATCTGGTAATTAGGCACAATGGCGACATCTTATGGTCGATACGTGAACACTTGATGCGGTGAGAGGTGAAGTGAAGTGACCCCCTCGAGCGTCCCATCCCCGGCGAGCCGACCGAACCACTGCATGATAATAATGCAGAGCCAGTGCAAGTTAGCACAAACATTAGCTTACCGTCGGAGCAACAGTCTACGAGCCGCGATGCTAAACATCGAACGAGCGGATTCGGGGGCGGGGGCGTTTCTGTACATGTGCAACATGTGTAACTAGAACAGATGAGAATCTGACTTTTTTCTAAACAACATGGAGGAAATGTGGAAGGACGTCACATTCCTGGTTGTTGGAACATCAGAGGAAAACTTTAATGTGGTAATAAGTGAATAAGAAGATCACGGACATTTATTTCATGAAGATTTCTGCTGTCTGACAAAACTGGACGTTTCTGCTGCTCAGTCCACTGATGACAGTGTGTTCGTATCGGGGAGGACTATCGGACACAGAGCAGAGGAGGAATAACTTGCTGCCACGGCGGAGAAAACATCGGATTTAATTCCAAACAACAAAAACACGGTAAATTACGGTGAACACTCATTAATTTGACACTTTATTTCACGTACCTATGCTCCCAAATATGACACACAGCATAACGTTATTATGCTAGCTAATGCTAACAGAGACAGCTGTGGTGTTGCTGCGAGTTTTTTGCCAGTGTTTACATGGTCGTGCCCAACCGGGTTATTGCTAATATTCCGGTTATGAAAGAGTTATGAAAGAGCTACTGGCTGCATGTAAACGCAGTGAATGACTAATCTGGGAAATATAGTGAAATAAATCCAGATATTCACGCTGCTTTCCATGTTGGCAGATACGAGGTAATTGAGACTAGTCCCCACCGTAATGGCGGCATTCCAAGGGCGCAACACACAAAACGCTCGTTGGATTAGTCTGTAATGTGCTAAACACACATATCGGGCCTCTACACCATCACACTAGCATTGAGATGGCAGCAAGCAAAAGCAAAAGTAAGCCATAAACAGTGTAAATACAATACACTGACAAAAGATAAATGACTATTATGATTTACTGATAGGCAAGCCTACAAAATGAAAACGTGAAAGCTATTACTGAAGCCTTTCAGCCAGAATGCATTTCAAAATTGTGCCCCACGTATTGTTAATAAATTATTAACACATAACAGTCACAATGTCAAAATTCCTGTCATTTTTCAACTTTTTTTTTTTCTCTTCAAAAGACCGGGCGCCGGGGGCCCATCAGTGGCGGTGGACCACTGTTGGACTTCTCCACCACCAGGCTTAGCAGGTTTTCTGGGGGAAACCCTGAAAGTCTACCGTGAGCAGAGACATTTCTTTGATTGTGCCTCTTCTGTAGAAAAATCTTCCCGGCACTCTTAAGGGAAAAAAGCAGTTTGTGTAAGTTTAAAAATCTTTGAAAACAAAGCTGCTGTGGGTTAACTACTGGCCTGTTTTTTTGCTTATTTTTTGTTGTGTGCATTGTGATTATGTTTTGTTTTGTTTTGTGTTTGTTTCTTTGGTTGTTATGTGCTTGTTCCTTTTTGGCAGAATGTTTTTGCTTATTACAAGCAAAAATAAGTAAAAAAAATTTTTTTTTTTAATGTTTTTTTATTTTATTTTATTTTTTGCTTGTAATCAATCAATCAATCTTTATTTATGAAGTGCTTTTTCCAGCAGGTTACGCGACTCAAAGCGCTTTACAGTTTAAAATCATTCCCGCCCGCCCGCTGCCCCCCCAACCAAAAAAAAAAATTGAAAATCCCCAACTCAAGTACATCGATCTACCTGAGGCCGAGTACAGATGGAAAAAGTGAGGGAACCCCATCAGAGGAGCCGTCTGCACCGGGGCGGTACAGCAACCGTAGCCGCAGCGGCCCAGGTGCCCAGGGGAGGTGTGATGGAAGACCAACCCCCACCAAGGCACCAGTGATACTGCATCCAGTCGGCCAACGCCACCCCGGACAGACGGCCCCCACGAGGAAAGCACAGGAGAGACCTAAGGACCCAGGAACAATAAAAGTAATAAGAACGTATGAAATACATTAAAACATTGAATAGAAACATCTAAAAATAAGCTAAACAAAATTTTGCCAATGGCATAAGCAAAATTTTCTTGATAAGTTTTATTGAAATAAGATGAATTGCCTTAAAACAAGTTCCTATATCTCACTGAAATGTTTAAGTAATTTTGTCTTATTTTGAGTGAGATATTTTTAATAGAAATTAGAAAAATATACTTGGTAAGATTGAAGTTTTTGCCATGCAGTTACAATGTGGGATTATAGCCCAGCCATTCTCAACCTTGTACTTAGTCCTCATTTGTTTTATTATTATTATTATTATATTATATTATATTATATTATATAATTAAAGGAATTTGAAGGAATTTGGATTTGAAGGAAATACATAAAATGAACAAAGAAAAACTGCAAGCATGAGACAGGGAAGTAGCTGTTCCTTCACAGAAGAAGTTGCAAAAAAGCACAAACTGAGCTGAGCCAAAGTGCTGTGGATGGAAAGCTGTCTGTGTATGAGGTTATTCAGAGAGAGCCATTCTTAAAAACAGTGATTTATGTCTGTCCGGCCACTCCTTGCAGGTTAAGAAGAACCACACAGTCTGGCCTCTGCAGCATCTTCCCATCCCTGACTCACTACCTGAATGGATGTGGTCCCTTTTCCTCCTCTGGAATAATAAAACACCAAATCACCTTTTTAGACACCGTTGTCTGGGAAGTTGAAATAGTCATTGAACACGTCTCCCACACATCTGAGTCATCGCGTCCCACCCACAGATTCACATCCCATAAAGGAGAAACTAGACACTCCAGCAAATCTGTTATTAGGGGTTCTTATTTTTAAACTTTTTTTTCCCCATAAAGGTACTTTTGAATGGTGGGAAACAGTGAGTCAGTAAAGCATTTGACTCATTGTTTTTCCTTTGAGGTTCTGATGGTGACCATCCAGTGGTGTTATGATCCCTGAAGCTGCATGCTATGTGTAACTGTTCATTCATTCATTAAATGGGAGTTGTGGGCGACAGTGGCTCAGGTGGTAGAGCAGGTCAGCCAATGATCAGAGGATCGGCGGTTCGAATCCCGATCCCCCAGCCATATGTTGTGTCCTTGGGCAAGACACTTAACCCCACTTGCCTTGTATGAATGTGTGTGAATGTTCCGGTGGTGGGAGGGGCCGTAGGTGCGAAATGGCAGCCACGCTTCCGTCAGTCTGCCCCAGGGCAGCTGTGGCTACATACATAGCTTACCGTCACCACGTATGCATGAGGACTAGGGCTGTGTTAAACGATTTTTTTAAACGATTAATCTATCGATTATTTTTTCGATGCATCGATTAATCTAACGATTCACTTTTTTAGCTCGATTCGACTCGATTCGATTCGATTATCTCCTCATAAATTGACAGACAGCAATTTATATTTGCTGATATAGATATCTAAAATGTAAAAAAGAGCATGAATAAAAAGGCAGTGGGAGCAGCAGCCTGTCATGGACTTTTTCATGAACCAACAGAATGTAAAATTTATGTTGAAAACACAGCTGACTGAAAAACAGGCTTTTAATTCTTTCATTTACATGAAAATAATTATAAAAAAGTCATTATTGAAATAATATGATCATGTAAACTTGGAGGATTTAAGCTAAGACAGATATTATTTTCCAACAAAAGATAATGAAGATAAGTAAACATTTAGAGATGAACATTTTATTGAACATGGTTCTAGCTTCCAGAAAAAGTGCATCTTCATCTTTATTCTGTTAATGCTTAATATGGGTGCCAATCACTTGGAAATGAAATTAAAAATACTTTATTTATCCCAGAAGTGACGACACAATACTATTACCAACAGATGAAACACGAACATGAGGTTGAGAACGTGACTTTAATTATATTCAGTCAGAGACGAGACAGCTCCCAGCATCAGCTGCAGTTCCACCCACGGCCAGCAGATGGAGCTCGTGCATCATGCTGACCGTCTCAAACAGGCCTGACGTGTCTGAAGACATGGCGTCCATCTCACGGAAGTGTCTCATGTGTCATGAGGCTTCGGATTCGCCATCCCTAATATATAGTTATACCTTCGATAAACGAGTGTGGGCCTTCACTGCCTTACACTTTGGAAACTTGGAAGAGCCACTCGCGGAGATCGCGCCGCCATCTTTGTTTTAGTCTGAAGTCACATGGCGCCGCCATCTTTGTTTTGGTCTGACGACGCATCGGTACGCATATTTTGTGTCGACGTATTTTTTGCGTCGACGTAATCGGTTACGTCGACGAATCGTCCCAGCCCTAATGAGGAGTGAAAGAATAATGGACCTACTGTGAGCACTTTGAGTTCCTGGATAGGAAAAAAAGTGTGATATAAATCTAATCCATTATTGTTATTATTAGTTATTTTTCAGTACCGATAACTATCATGTAACTTTCGCTTTTACTCTATACTTAAAGCAAAAATAATAAAAAAAAACTCTTTCTTTAAAAGCGCACAGAATCAGCGCAGAAATAATTACAGGTGAAGAAAACAACTCTCAAAAGGTACAGCGTTTTAACAGGGAGCAAGGATGGAAATTAGCTGTGCTATAATTTTGATATTTTTACATTATACCATGGGGGGGGGGGGGGGGAATTATTAAACACATCATTCTTTCTCAGAAAATATATTTCTACTAGAGCTATTGACATGAAATTTTCACCAGATGTCGGCAACAACCCAAGTAATGCACACATACAAAGAAATCCTAACATTTATGTCCATAAATTATGTGTAATATTTTGAAATAACACAGGGAATAAGTAGTAAACACATGAAGAAATGGAGACAAAAAGATCTGGAAAGCCAAGAAAGCAGCTGGAGTCTGTCAGTATTTAGAAAGTAAATCTGCCCCCTATCAGTGCAAAGTAGTTTAGTCCTGATTGATGCCTTTAAAAAGGTTTCTCATCACCAAGTGTCAAACAAGAAGCACTGCATGATGGGTAAAAGCAAAGAGCTGTCTAAAGGCTGAACTTCCGATAGTGGCCGATGGCTGCAGTTTTTTCCACAGCGCCATAAAGCTTCTTCACAGCCCTGATCACTGAGGGACGGGGCTTCTCCTCACACAGAGAGGGGGAGGTAGAGGGGTGCAGGGTAGCAGAGGGAGGAGAGAAGTGGTCCAGGTGGAGAATATAACTAGACCACGAAACCAGTACGTGCAGTACAATCTTCATGATTTGAAAACTTAACCAAAACCTCCTTGGTGGAGGCAATAAGTACCAGTTGTTCAACAAGCATAAAGGTGAATCATATTTCAGCAGAAACAGTCACGTTTCCACCGGCATATTTTGCACCACAGTGCTTGTTAAACTAACAACAACAGCTACTTAAGAATGCACGAAAATGCAAGCAGTCTGTAACCGCTTTCAGACTCCCGATCAGAAATCATGAGTCACATGAAAATCAAACCTGTTTGATATTCTGGTCGTGGCTCGTGAGTGAATCGCATGTTGAAGCGGAGCCACGACCAGACTGAGAACTTTTTCCCCGGAGATTTTCACATTTCGCATTTCTCCATCTTTCATTGAGGACTGTAGAGCCGTCGGCCCAAAAGTCAGCACATCGTCATCCTGAGTAATAATAATAATAATCACAGTAATAATACTTTTAAAGTGCAGTTTTGTTTTGTTTGAAACTGGATTGTATTTATTGTTTTGGAGAAACAGGGTCTAGTTTATTGGGGGGGGGGGGGGGGGGGGTACAATTTTCTAACAGAGACCTTTTTTAATTTCATTTTTATTGTTTTTTTGTTTGTTTATTTAGGATATTTAAAAGTTCTGGTTCTGGACATTCCAGTGTGAAATGAATGTTTAACTGTTGCATTTGAAAGGATGCACTTGCATTATTATTACATATTAACATTACGTATGTGGATATTTTGGTCTCGGTAAAGTCGACAATAATATCCTTTATCGTCAATATGTGGGACAATGTATTGTCCAGCAAAATTTGTTATCGTCCCAGGCTTGGGTTCCACATGTGTGCTCAACAGCTGATGCAGTGAGACGGCGGTCCAGTTCAGGACAAAGATAAAAGCTTTAGGGAGTCTGATATCATCTGCAGGCTTCATGATTCAGGACATTATGGTCGTTAAAAAACGTTCTTTCCTGATGCAATCTGAATAATCTTCCAGCAGCGCCAGCACATCCAACATGGAGCATTACGCACGAAGTAGACGTGGTGTTCGTGTCTGTCAGACTGTTTCCACCTTTACAGACTGATGCTGTAAATTAGTGGAAGAAGCCAAGATGATGATGATGAGACAGTTGAGGGTCCTTCATCATGTCTCTGTGTGCGCAACTCACCAGGAGACAGCGGTTTAAACCCGCCTGCCCGGCCCTCCTTGCTGTATGTCACACTTATAGTAACAGAATTATTAGGCTGCTAACAGACCTATAACAACAATTATTTAAAGAACAAATGAATATTGTGTAAAAATCAAACATTCAGCCCCCCCACAGGATGGCATGATCTTTCTTGGTAACCAAATGCTGCGACTATTCGACTTAGAGACTGGCTGTCGAAGCACAGTCCTCCAAATGAGTCATCCAATTGTGGACTTTTCGGGGACACCCCCAGTACTGTCCCTTTAAAGAAAACTCAAATGAAGCTTAAACAGTTTTCCTTTTGACTGAAACATAAAAAGCTAACATCAGGCTGTTCTTGCACTTTTAGCTTGAAGTTAATACGTTCTGCTGTCAGACGTCCGCTCTGCACCTGAACGCAGCAGCGGTAGGATGCTCTGCTGTCAGACGTCCGCTCTGCACCTGAACACAGCAGCGGTAGGATGCTCTGCTGTCAGACGTCCGCTCTGCACCTGAACGCAGCAGCGGTAGGATGCTCTGCTGTCAGACGTCCGCTCTGCACCTGAACACAGCAGCGGTAGGATGCTCTGCTGTCAGACGTCCGCTCTGCACCTGAACGCAGCAGCGGTAGGATGCTCTGCTGTCAGAAGTCCGCTCTTCACCTGAACGCAGCAGCGGTAGGATGCTCTGCTGTCAGACGTCCGCTCTGCACCTGAACGCAGCAGCGGTAGGATGCTCTGCTGTAAGACGTTCGTTCTACACCTGAACGCAGCAGCGGTAGGATGCTCTGCTGTCAGAAGTCCGCTCTTCACCTGAACGCAGCAGCGGTAGGATGCTCTGCTGTCAGACGTCCGCTCTGCACCTGAACGCAGCAGCGGTAGGATGCTCTGCTGTAAGACGTTCGTTCTACACCTGAACGCAGCAGCTGTAGGATGCTCTGCTGTAAGACGTCCGTTCTGCACCTGAACGCAGCAGCGGTAGGATGCTCTGCTGTCAGACGTCCGCTCTGCACCTGAACGCAGCAGCGGTAGGATGCTCTGCTGTAAGACGTCCGCTCTGCACCTGAACGCAGCAGCGGTAGGATACTCTGCTGTCAGACGTCCGCTCTGCACCTGAACGCAGCAGCGGTAGGATGCTCTGCTGTCAGACGTCCGCTCTGCACCTGAACGCAGCAGCGGTAGGATGCTCTGCTGTAAGACGTCCGCTCTGCACCTGAACGCAGCAGCGGTAGGATGCTCTGCTGTAAGACGTTCGTTCTACACCTGAACGCAGCAGCTGTAGGATACTCTGCTGTAAGACGTCCGTTCTGCACCTGAACGCAGCAGCTGTAGGATACTCTGCTGTAAGACGTTCGTTCTGCACCTGAACGCAGCAGCAGTAGGATGCTCTGCTGTCAGATGTCCGTTCTGCACCTGAACGCAGCAGCGGTAGAATACTCTGCTGTCAGATGTCCGTTCTACACCTGAACGCAGCAGCAGTAGGATACTCTGCTATCACACGTTTACTCTGAACCTGTGGTTAGGAAACAAAGATCATACCATTCTGGCAGTAGTTGGGTGCTGAAAGTTTCATTTTAAATCATATTTCTTTGTTTTTTAAAGGTGTCATAACCTGCTGTTTTACACACACAATCCTTCTTAAATTATCTTCAAATGAATTTTTAATTCTAGTTTGGTGGGAGGAAAATTTAATGAGCGCATTTTAACCTCTTTTTATCTCCAACTTTTGTTTGTCGCAAGAATACGTACGAGAGTTAGAGCTGTCTGTAACCACGTTCACGAGGCAAACGTCAAAGCCAAAACAAAGTTTTATGAGGACAGAGCAGGTGAAGGAAATGATGTCCCAACAGAGAAAAACAGTAAAAGGGCTGGACTCTGATGAATATAAGGAGCACACGTCTGACGTGAAGTTAACCAAACACTGTTAGCTTTTGTAGCTACATTAGCAGCTCGTCCGCTCGTCTACCATCGTTTACTGGTCTCTGACACAAAAGATAATGTGTAGACAAAAGGTATTGTGAAAGGCTATATAAATAAAGTAAACTTGATTTGATTTAAAGTGTGGGATGACTCTGGCCAGTAGAGATGGCTGTCATAAGAAAATGTCTTCTCTCCACACAAACATTTAACACAACTTTCTGCATCAACAGCTGCATCACCACATCAGTCAGGTACTGATGCCGGATAAAAGTGGAATAAAGATCCAGAAATGACATCCGCACTCCAGAAGTTGATCCTGAGGGGTTTTCATTGTGTTACGTTTCGGGCGTCTGTCCTGGAAGTCTCCAAGTGTTTTTCCCTGCTGATGTGATCAGAGGCTCCGTACATACGGACTTTACCTCTGAATCATCATCTGCTGCTTTCATGAGGGGGGGGGGGGGGGGGGGGGAGACAACCACAGGGTCCTTTCATACCCCGGGATTCCCGGGCGCTACTGGGGAGAGGGGGAGTAGTGGCTGTTTCACGCGCTGGCTGCATTGCGGGGGATCTGCTGGCCCGTGGGATGCCTGGCCTGCTGCGTCCAGGGGGGGGCTGCTCCTGGGCGCTTGGGCCCTGGGCCCGGTGCTGTCTCCGCCCCGGGGGGCGCCCGGCGCCTGGTGGGGTCGGCAGCTGCTGGTCTTGGTCCGCTGGGGCCTGGGCCCCTAGACTGCGGGGGGCTCCAGCTGGGGCCGCCTTTTGCCGCCCTTCGGGGGATGCATGTCCGCTCTTTGGGGGGGGGGGTAGCTGGGATCTGGGCCTCTGGGTGGCTGCTGGGGGCCTGGGTCGTGAGCCTTGCGGGCTTCCTCCTCCTTGCAGAGACGAGGCTGCATCTGCATGACTGTATCACCACGGAGACCCTTTATTATGCATGTTGATGCTGTGACACCGCTTCCCATTGCGATGACTAGGTTGTACCTCTTCTCTACTTCCCATTGCGCTGACTAGGTTGTACCTCTTCTCTGCGTAGTTCTCGGTGTGTTTGTATGATCTGAGGATATTTAAGCCACCTACAGGTCCTCCTGTAGGGGATTGCTTGTTTTGTTTTCCGACAGAGACCTTGGAATGTTGTTTAGGGATTGCTGTACAGATGTACCAGTGAACTGTGTAAGTGGATTCATGTTTTCTCTCCTCTCTCTCTTCCTCTTCCTTACTCCTCTCTCTCTGTTCCACTTTCTATCATTACCTCTGTTAACTTTCATTTCTCCCTTGTCAGGCCCAGCAGTATGAAATGGAATGGTGTAATAGACAAATGTTTAAATAAAGAAATAAAATGAATAAACATGATATCAAGTGGAGCCTTATGTTCATAAAGCTCCGTTTGATAAAGCAAAACTGTTCAACAAAATAAAGCAATCAGATTTCCATTCCGCTTGCTTTGATGCTGGACAGGACAAGTAAAGAGAAAAAGAAAAAGAAAAAAAAAAAGAATTACAGCTTATACCATTCAATGGAAACACCTACACATCACTATTGTACTCTTTTGAAATTCAAGAAATATCGCTTTTATCTTTCGAAAAAGTGTCATGGAAACCCAGCTACTGACACAGAAATGTTACCAGTGAGTAAATGCATGTATAAACTCCTAGAAATAAGGTCCAGGTTGAAAAAAAATTTAATTATCCTTTAAGACAAGTTTTAGATGAAAAGTTGTTCTTATAATCAAATGCAAGTTGTAAATACTGAAAGGCCTCAGCAGGAGTGGGTGCTGTGCAATATATGAAGTACCAATCAAACTCCCCTGTAGCCGCTTTGACTCTAGAAATGTCCCTCCAGGTCAGAAATGGCATTGAATGCATTCAGAAGTACAATATCCCAAGTTGCCATTTTACACAAACAATGTTATAAAATGTAGCTCCTTTGCAAACAAGAAAATACAACGCCCTGAACAACAGCAAAAGACTGCATGAGGCAGTGTTGTGATTGAGGGAACCATGAATGAGAATGACATGAAACCTCCTCTTTAATATCTTACTGCTTAAGAACATATTTACAAGAACAAATTAAACAACTAAAGAAAAATGATAATGCCAAGATAAATGTCATCCTCTTGTGCTCTTGGACACAAAAGATGGTAAGGGTGTCGCCATACAACGTCTTCACTTCTGATACCATACCGGTATCACAGCCTTCAATATTTGCAGATACCCAAGGCGATAACTCGCTATGAGGTACCCAAGGTAAATTCCTCAGTTAATATTTCCTGGGATTTTTTTCTTTAAAGGCCTCCTTCCACTGAAAACCCGTTTAACTTGCTCCTTCTGAAATACGGAGGGTCTCCTCTTGTTTACTTACACATGCTGACTTGCTAGCGTTGCGTTCCCCCCAGTCGGCTGTGCTTTCTCATCAGAGAAACAATACGAAGAAAAGAGCGAATCGGGAACAGCCTCGCACTTCTACGTGACATTGCAAATAGCGTATCCCACGTGGGGTTTCTATCTGTCCATTGGAAGGCAGGTAACCCTCCACTACACGCTAGAAGTGAAGACGGCACGACTGTAACTTCGGAGTTGAGAAGCTAATTAGCTAACTGTTTGTTAGCATGGCGGAACAAACTTGTTTGTCGGCTCTATTTCCTGTCTGTAACAAAATAAGAGCGGAGGGCGGAGCTTCCTTCATACACTGATGGGAGGCAGCCAATCAGACGGAAATTCATGAGAAGGACCCGGAAAAGCTGCCGTTGGACCACAAGCCTCTCTTCTAGTATACAAATACAGCTGGATACAAAGATACCAGAAGGTTTTTTTTTAACAGAAACCATGCAGAATGCATTCAATAATGATGGAGAATACAGAAATATTAATGAAATGACCATGGAAGTACAACTTTAAATAAAAAAATATTCATTTTACCAAAAATACCAAAAAAATAGAAAAGTAAATTTAATTTATAGAAAGATGTTTCAGTTTTTAAGTTGAAGAAGAAGAGATTCTTTGTGCGGGGAGACCTGAATGAGAGGTAAGGACCAAACATAGGGCTGGACGATAATTCAATATTGATATATATCGATCGATAAAGGTTTTTTCAATAGCAAAAAAAGTGGGTCAATAAAAGTTCAATATAGAAACACAGTTTTCCGCTGTAGCCTATCGGGTAGCATGATACAGTCTCTCCTTCTGCCAAACCAATCACAAACGCAGACCAGGTAAAGGCTGAATTGGAATTCAGTGTTAGTTTGATCTTTATTATGAATAGGTCATTCAGCAAAAGCTTGAAGGGGAAGTTTGGTTTCTTTCAACCTGGACCTATTTTCTAGCAGCATGAAATACATTCATTGACTCACCGAGACTGTTTTGGTGCAACTTGAATTCCTTCAGGAGATATTTAGATCCACTCCAGATCAGCGTCTGTCCAATATAATGACAAATCACCACAAAAAAGCCGCTTCGAGCTCACAGGGGGTCTGACTAATGTTACGTAACAAAACTGGTGAAATGAAGGAGTTTGTGGTAGATAATGCCTCATTTAGAGGCTACGCAAGGTTGCCCCATCACTTCCATTTTATTGGACATACGCTGATCTGGAGTGGATCTAAATATCTCCTGAAGGAATTCAAGATACAACAAAACTGTCTGGGTGAGGAAATCAACGGATTTCATGCTAGAAAACGGGTCCAGGTTGAAAAACACTGAACTTCCCCTCTAAATGGCCAGGGCTGCACCTAAAATGGCTTTTAATTTGATTATGGCTTTTTTTTATATATATATATATATAAATATCGACATTGATCGATACAGATTTTGTTTTATCGGTAATCTTTTTTTCTACATCGTCCAGCCCTAATAAAACACTGTCGCCAGTTCACGCATCTGTCATAATAGTTCAGCTCGAGGGGAGTAAAGTTTATCTCAATCTCATCGTCATCTTGTCTCACTAGCAAACGTTATCTTCCGGTCGATAATATCTGCATTCATTTACACTGAATAGTGACGTCTCTAAAATGGTAACATTCTCATTTATTTCTTATAAAATAACGTTTTATTACTTCCTCACCTGCTAAGGAAGTAATAAAACCCACTGAACTGGGAGGATAATATGATGAAATGACCTGATGTTACAACTAGCAGTATACAGTATGTTTGTACTTTGTTGAGTCCTATGGTGATAAACAGGAACGCCATAGACTTACATAGTGACGCAGTCGGCTGTGTGTTGATAGCTACACACACGGTAGTTTAGTGTCCACAAAGACAAATGTTCAACACCAAACCAGTGTCTGGATGATTCCTGCTAGAAGGCTTGAGTGCTGGTTATGGTGGATTTTTTTTCTTTCTTCGAGTTAAGGAGAATGGAGAGTTTGAGACAGCGGCTGCATCCGGTGGTCGGTCACGTAGCTGCGTGGCTGCCGTCCTATGGTGAATTCGCTCAGTTTACAAGGGTCATATTTAACTGTTTTCACAAGCTGCTGCAGTAACGTACGGCACAAAATGTCCAAGACACTTTTTGGGTTTAACAATATCCACTTTTCAGTCATCGAGTTCGGGAGCTCTTCCTATGTGTGTTGTTAATTTGTGTATGTCCTCAGTGTAAAATATCCTGTAACCGTGGTAACCGGAAGCCCTTAGCAGAAACGAGCAGACATGGCGGCTCCCATGGTTTTGGCCTCGAAACCTGTCTATATGCTCAAATGTGACTGGCAGCATTGCTTCCTTAGGGGCCAGTCACAACAAAGTACTGTGATCTCCTAAAAAAAACTGGGAGCCGGCTCTTCTGATTCACTATGAAGCATTGGCTCTCAGAGCTAGCTCTTCTGAGCTAGGCTATAGCATATGAGTGTCAAATGTTAATAAAAATTCAGTCAACAATATTATATGATTGGTATTTGTGTAATTGCACAGTTTGAAACACTTTTTATTTTATTTTTTATTTATAAAACAAGTGCTCAAATTCTTTTTTTGCTTGTGCATTGTGGGCTCGCATGGTTTTGCACCTCACTAGTTTCATAACCCTAGTTATGGCCCAGCCAATACCAATATCAATACGATACAATATCAGCATGAAACACATACTTTTACTTATTTTGTTTACTGGGATGTGTAAAAAGTCTTGATGACGTGACATTACTCAGAAAACTGCAGTCAGCAACAGTAGGCATGAGAAAAAAGTCCATTATTATTAACCATAGTTACTTAAATTTGAACCTTAAAGGGACTAGAGGCAGGAATTGTGAAAGAATAAACATGCGTGTCCAGTTTTTTAATACTAATGGGTGATGAATCGTTAAAAAAACAAAAAGAACGTTTCCACCCACATCTCTCTCCGTTGCCTTGAACAGGCTGTGTGCTGCATAAAGCGCTGCAATTCGGTAGCTGAATTTCCTGCACTGTCCTGCGGATGAGACGTCATTGATGCCGCATCCACGTCCCCGACAGTTTTGATCCAGAAAGGAGACGGTCGCGGAAAAATTCAAAAACTGCAAGCAGAGCTCCAGACTAACTTTTTCACGTGTAGCGCTGGTGTAACCTACCTTTTCAGTTGGTAGCGCCTCTACAATTTAGGTAGCGCCACCCTTTCTTCGTATAACATGGTATTAACACATGACTTTATCATGATGATAGTTGTGTTAATATACGTACCATAGTTTTTCCTAATGTAAATAACAATGGCCTAAACTTGATATTTGAAAAAAAAAATTTAATCTGCAATTTCTTTGCCTTATTTGTATAAATATTTACTGCTGTAGACAACATTAACTAAACTATCAATGCAGCTGATCAGAGACCAGTGCAGACAGACAGATGGAGGGAGGGGGAGAGGGGACTCAAGAGACTGAGCCAGAAAGTAATATTTTATCATCAATAGGGCAGGGCAATATTCATCACAATATAAATAATCAAATTTACGATAATGATATAACTGATTATATGAATCTTGAAACGAGACAAAATACTTGAAAATTGCACAACTTTATTTATGCAAATGAAATTTTACAATCACTTTATCAAGCAGCTGCTTCTGATGTGCATTAAAGTTATAAATGATAACTTTTATAACTTTAAAAATAATTTCATAACTGTATAAAATCTGCAGTGTCAGTCCTTGCTACTGGAACTGGGCTGCATATCCTGAGGTTGATCATGTATAGCAGCTGGAGAACTTTGGCCCTCGTCCTGCATTTATTCCATGTTTCCTTTTTCTAGCAAACCTGATTCAACAATCAGTCTCTGAGCAGAACGTGATCATATTTATATAAGCAGAGCGTTTCTGGGAGAAATATTGAGTGATCACTCGGACATTCGAGGCAGGCGGGGTTAACGCAGACAAGCTGGACGTGGAAACTTATCACTTCCACGTTAAACAGATAGCTTTAACAAACAGCTGATCAAGCGGGTGAGAAAATATACAGCACATGACATGAAGGCCCAATCCCAAACCGGCCCCTAAAACATCACCCCTACACACTACCCCCTCCGTTTGCGCATTCCTGCCATATTAAAGCAACCTTTACCGATCTTGCATTTCAGAAAGCACAGCAAGATTATTTGAATATAAACAGTCCCGCCTCACTCCTAAGACCCACCCCTTCATTCCCTCCACCTCCCAATGCAGAATCAAAGGTCTGACAGGCAGGTCCGTTGGACAATCCTAGAGGTGCACCCCACTTCAAGGATTGGTTGGAGTTTTCATTGAATATTTAGAGATTGGAATAATATTTTATTTTGATTAATGGTGGGTCTGTCTTGTATTTTAGAGTTCCATTACCTCATTCATAGCATTTTACCCTGTTAGAAAAATAGTGTAAGAATGCAACATCGGTAAGGGTTGCTTTAAGGGCCGTCCCAAACCGCGTAGGGCAGACGGCGAGTGGACTGTTCAGCCCTTAATCAGCAAGTCTGCATCAGTGCAGATTAGCCAGAATTTCGCAGTGGGTGCAACGGCTAAATGGAGGAGGAAACAGTCAAGTTCCACACATGAGTTCCGCATGTGTCATGCATGTTTGTCAATACTGACAGAAAATCATGAATTAAGTCATTTTATGGGGGGAAAAAGCGATGACAGGTGCGCTGTAGGTATCCTTCAAACCACTGGCGCTCATGGAAGGGAATGATCGAGCAGAAAAGAGGATTATAATCCTCTTATTGGCACAATGATAATAATAAGGATGATGATAATAATAATAATAATAATAAATAATGATAATAATGATGATAATGATAAATGATCATTAGTAGTAGTCATAATTATTAGGCCTATTAGTAGTGATTATAATAATTTTTGTCATTCATTAAATTGTTTAGGATCATGATTATTATTATTTATTTAACATAAAACATTGTTCTTCACACGAGTGTGAGTTAGTATTTCCACACAGATTTATTTGACACGGGCGTGTTTGTGTTGCCACAATGATGACTGCTTTCCTTTTCCAGTGGAGGGAAGAGGGCGTCTCATTCTCATTAACACCCTCCACCTCCAATCAAAGCGCCTCCACAGCTGCAAGTGTGACTTCGTTTGGAGTGACACTCCAAAGTTAAGGGATGGTGTGCAGGAAGCGGTTTAGGATTGGGCCTTAGATACACGGACACCACCGCGTGCGCAACCCCACCCGCCTGCGACGAACAAAGTTTTTCCCAGTCATCCCCCTCCTGCATTAATAACCACCCCGTCGCAGATGAGGCTTCACGTGGATGAAATGACCAAAACGAACCTTTTTCTTGTTCTTGCAGGCCTTGAGAACAAGAAAAAAGTTCTCGCTTCTCTCCGAGGATGGAACAAGCTTTACAGTAAGCTAATGCGCTGCTGTTGCCTTCCTCCTCCTCCTCCTCCTCCTCCTCCTCCTCCTCCTCCTCCTCGGTCTAGGCTGGCTGCATGTGCGGTTGCCAGCACTAAAACAACGGCAGTGCGCATGTGCAATTCGCCCATATTCTATCATGACATTTCATTTTCTTGTCATTCCCCGACGTTACACCACTATCACTGTGAACGGTATGATATGACCCAACCCTTCATCAACCACAACATGCGCTAATGCGCCAGCACAGCTGCCCGTTCCTCAGGGCTGTGGCAAAGAGGGTTTTTCTCTCTCTCTCTGTCTCTCTCTCTGTCGCAAGTCGCACTGGTGCTGCCTTATTAAAATTTGACCCGCACCTCAAAGAAATTAGGTTGCATATGCGACCTAATAGGAATCAGTCTGGAGCCCTGACTGCAAGGGATAGTTATGGATTCTTCTGCTGTCAGTAAACGATCCAGATCAACTGAAAGACACTAAAAAGTCCCTTTAAGCATAAGAATACACAACAAATGGATGAAATGAATACTAATTTAGAGGACCCCGAATTTCTGGTGTTGAAATTTCCAATTTCAACACCAGAATCGGGACACCGATACTTGTGAGAAGAATGAGGATCTTGTGCACGAAACACCAACCATCACTGATATGCGCGTTGAGGTCATGTCCATAAATCCATGCTAAGCTCAACTGTTTGAACTTGTTTAGATCAGCTGTTGCTCCGTGTTCTGGTTCTAAAAGCATCATATTTTCTTTCCACATTATTACAGTTGTTTCTCTTTCTCCGAATAACATTGGAGCAATTGCGTTTTTGCTGCTTCCTTGACTGATATAATTTCTAGTTATTGGTTTGTTTTATTTAAAGCAATATTCTGTGTGAGTGCATGTCAAATTAACACTTTATTATGAGGCCTACAATAAATACATTTAAATGTAGGGCTGGACGATAATTCAATATCAATATATATATCGATCGATAGAGGTTTTTTCAATGTAAAAAAAAAAAGGGTCAATAAAAGTTCAATATAGAAGCACAGTTTTCTGCTGTAGCCTCTCAGGTAGCATGATGCTACAGTCACTCCTTCATCCAAACCAATCACAAATGCAGACCCAGGTAAAGGCTGAACTGGAATTCAGTGTTCTGCACCTTTCAGACTTCCACTGGAAAGCGGTAATATTGTGAACTCTGTCCTTTATAACGCTGCATTCAGACTTGCGTACCGGTCTTATACCTCAGAGATGTAGCGGACATGTACCGGCTGCTCTACATGTCACAAGAGCAGAAATGTTGCGGCACGTCGTTTTGGCTGAAAACACGAGAAAATGTTCTGGACAGAGTTGAAGGGAGAGCGGGGCTGTGCTGACTTTTCTGCAACATTTTGTGATGCATGAAAGCGCCGGGACACAATAAGTCCGCAAGGAAGCAGCATGTTTGAAAAGACGAGTCTGTTTAAAGAGCGGATGGACTTTACCGCTCATGTTCCACAATGCAAGTCTGAAAACGGCTTTAATTTGATATTTATTATAAGTAGGTAATTCAGCAAAAGCTTAAATGACCTGGGGTCTCATTTATAAAACTGTGCGCAGGATCTATACTAAAAGTGTACGTGCGCCAAAAACCCAAAGTTTGTTTACACCGAAAAATATTCAGATTTATAAAACCGGGCGTACGCAAAAATCCAAGCAATTTCCCCTTTATAAATCACACTCTCCTTGGAAGTTTGCGCAGGTGAATTTGGCTCATATCCCCCCCCCTACACGCCCACTTTCTACCATGAAGGGTCAATGCAAAGCACCTCATGGATATTTTTTGCATATAAATAAGCAGCTGATCTGAGGCATTTAAACTTGATCGTGGCGACTGAGAAGACGAGAAAACGCAGTTTCATGGAGAATGAAGTGGAGGAGCTTGTTGGTGGTGAAACGTTGAAAGAACGTTATATTTGGACTTCACAGTGGAATCGCAGATAAACAGAAGTGACATCACGTTGCTGCAGCGGTGAATGAACACAACGGCTGCTGCACACCGGAGCGCGTTGTGGTCAACAACTGCGCACCGGGATTAAACGGATTCGGCGGGTCGGTCGAGTCCAGTTTAACACACAGATCCAGGAGTTCCCAAACTTTCTGAGCTACAACCCCCCCAGATACCAGACGTTGTTGTTCCTGACCCCCCCAGATACCAGACGTTGTTGTTCCTGACCCCCGCAACAGCTGAGCTCTTTATTGTGCGACATTTCAGATCATCCTGCAGCATCTACATGTGAGGCTGGAAAACTGTCAGAATCTTCATGAATTAGGGGGATAACGGGGGTTTGGTGGATTATTAATGAAATTAAATGAAAAATACTTTATCAATCCCAGAAGGGAAATTCAATGTTTGTAATACTGTTTTGTTTTTTTTACAACATAACATCTATCTAACATAACAATAATATAAAAAGTACAAGTGCAACAATAATCATACATATGTACACAACTGTAAGAAAACATAATTTTAAAAAAACAACTTAGCTGACCAAGATATGAGAAGGGGCTTTGCAAGATTTTGCTAAATTGCAATTTTTATTATGAGTTAGGCTCTAATTTATTTATTAGAAAATGAATGCGTTTATATTCCTACAGATTAATTTCCCTGCATTAACAGGTTTATTTTGACAACCCTAAAAATTAGGGATGCACCGATGCATCGGCTGGACATCGGTATCGGCCGATGTTTGCCTCGTTAACTGCCATCGGCCAATAGAAATGACATTCGCCGATGGCAGTGGCCGATTATTATATAGCCTATATATATATATATATATATATATATTTGTCAACCACAAAGTGACATTAAAGATTGTTTCTGTTTCATAAATTGGTCTGATTGAATTTGTGCTCATTCAAGGAAAGACTGATTAAGAGCTGAAAGACTTGTAAATTTCTGTGGCACAAAGGAAGTAATAAATGAAAATAGAAAAAAAAATAGAAAACAAAAAAACAGAAAACAATAGAAAACATCGGCCATCGGCCAAGTTGTTATGTCAAACATCGGTATCGGTATCGGCCCAGACTTTCACAATCGGTGCATCCCTACTAAAAATTCTAAATGTATTTAGTTTACAGCGATTACAATCGTCTGGCGACCCTCTGAAATGATCTAAGAATCCCCAGTTCGGGAAGGTTGCTCAGGGGAATCTATCGGCATCAGTCAGTAATCATGGCCCAGGGAATATTGGTGGTTTCTAAAAATTCTCTCCATCTTTATCCTCTTCTTTCCATGATCTTCCAGCAGTGCAGCGCGTCCCGTTGTGAAGCATCATGTACGAGTGTCACCGTTTCCTCAGTAATTACAATCAGCCTCCACACCTTGTTACAGGTAACCTACCAATAACTGTCATCCTATATAACTGAAGCTGCAGCTACTGTAGCTCTGAAATGAGGCTGATGGATCGTACAGCTCAATCCAGGAACAGACGGGGTTTACGATGGTCTCCAGTCTGATATGATGGTTAAATGCACGATCGTGGATTCAGCTCATCATCTTACCAGCGGTGCCGCCAGTTTCCCGTCTCCAAAATGTTCGTGCGCAAGGTTCAGAGTTTGCGTACAGGTGCGCACATTTTCCCGTCAGGTTTGTTTTTATAAATCTGAAACTTTGCGTGTAAAATTACTTACGCCATTTTCAGGCCCTGTTTTGTGCGTAAGCAAGCTTTATAAATGAGACCCCAGATCTTTGGATGGTGGGAGGAAGCTGGAGTACCCAGAGAGAACCCACGCATACACGGGGAGAACATGCAAACACAGGAAGGCCACTATTCAACCAACCCATTCCCAGCACATTGAAACAACAACGAACATCTCTGTTTTATCAGAGGGATGAGTCAGACCCTATGAGAAAAATATCAGCTAATTTATCAAAAGTCTCTAGATACTATCCAAACTGTGCTCGTGTGGTAAACTCCGCTATCATCTTACAGAGGTTAAAGTCACTGGCCAGCCCGCTCTGTTTGACATCAGTCAGCTGCTACAATGTAAACCAGGATACCAGGACCTGGCATTATCTCCAGAGGGAAAACAGCCTGCCTCCCATTGGACCAATAACGAGAGTCAAGGCCCACCCAATGTCCTATAATCAAAACCAAACAAACACATCTAACTTAAACACACTAACATGTAACAGGAGCTATGACTGGATCTACTGAGGAACATGCACAACTCAAAATAACATTAATTACCCAAACTGAAGGAAAAACTCGTAGTCTTGCTGGGGATCATTATGCCAAGTCTGACATGCTGGAGCAGTTAAACATGAAAAAGTTAGAAAAGCCAAAGCAGCGGACAACACAAGAGGGTGTTGAAAGCATGCATAAGCAAACTTTAGCATCCACTTTTAACAAGCCCTTACTTTAATTTCTTTAAGGACAAGTAAAAAAGAAACAGATTTAGTTTGACTTTAATGGATAGAGATAGCCTATAAATGTCCAAACCTCATCAGGATTTGATATTCACCTTTTCCTGATGTCAAACCAGGGGAGCGTAGCACAGATATCTCGTCCGGGAAACACTGAAATTCTCACATTTAACAAGCCAAATTCCCCCAACACACACAAATACACAAGCTCACGCACATCTATGCCAGAGAGAACACTGATCCCTAAGCTTTCTCTCCACCACTCATAAAATAAGTGAAACGCAACCCCCATTGTGCAACCATTACTGCCTCAGAAAAAGGCCTTTTAATACCATCACTGGCAGGGAATCTGTTCCAGTCTGACTTGCCGCAGTGGAACAACATGAAAGAATATGATTAGAAATCATTTTTGTTTTTATATGCATGCTTAAATGGCTATGCCAGTGAAGGTAATGAATAAACAAATCTGCACGTTACATCCACAACAGTAAATGTGAGTAAAACCTTCCAGCTGCGAGAGTGGAATTCATTAGTTTTGACAGATTTCAAGTATTAAAACAATCATACAACACAGAGACACACTCCAAAAAAAAAACCCTGTTGATCCCATTTTTAGCTGTATCACACCCATCAGCTGCTGCTTTAGTGGGAAACTGGCTTTAGTTAAGAACATGTTAGCTGATTTATATCCCAGATACACGGAAAACCGGCTGACAAGAAAAACAAGGCTGTGGATAAACATCTGGCCACAAAATGCAACCAACAAAGCAATTCACCTGTCAACAGTTGTCTTAGATGAGGGATGCTAGCTAGCAGCACCTACTGGAGTCTCAGAAGATCTGAATGCTCTATTCTGGCTATAGCCACTCATTTCCATGCCCACTCATTTTACCACACATCACAAACATTTCTCTGGAGCCACAAAGAGTTTTCATACAAGTTTTGTAACACATTTACTATTAATCCCTGCGGAGGTGGAATTATTGATGCATCGTTTCCATTAACTGCCCCAATAAGATGTTACCTTTAGCCAAGCAGCTGACTTCTATAAACCAATGCTAAAACAAATGTGACACATCAACAGTTCTCCTTTAAAAAGAAATTCAAGTGCATGCAAAAGTTCTAAGCCACCCCAATTTGATATTATGTCACCAAGAAAATGGAAATTATGTTCAGTTACTTACTAAAACATGAAAATAGAAATATAAAACATAGGCAAAAAGTTGTTCTACAGTCAGTGATTGACATGATTCCAAAGCTCCTCTTTGCAGATTAATCATCTGAGGGTCCAGATGCATCTCTCAGGTCCTGTGTCAGGTCTAAACCAGGGGCCGTATTTACCAAACTTCTTAGAATTAGTCCCAAGATCACTCTTTGGAGGAAAAAACATTCTAACTTAAAAGCTGCACTTGCATTTATCAAGTTTCTCAGTCACGCTTTTAGCAAAGTGCAGGACTAAATCTACAGTAAGAGTGACTAAGTGTCACTCTCAGGATGGTTATGACAGTACCAGGTCCCGTAAATAGAATTTTGGATTATGTCACTTCTACGTCCACTGAACTGACCTGTCTGAATGGAACAGACAGACGTTCTTATTCTTCTTAATTATGATGTTTAGGCTCATTTAGGAGCATTAACTTTGGAATAGGAGCGATTGGAGGAGTTTTACCAGTCACATATAGGATGATATAAAAAATCCAATAATGGCTAGAGGAGTTCATTTTGGACAACATGCCAGCAGCATCAATAAGAAAAAAAATATCATGCTGCAAGTTCATGCATTCATAACGACTGGCCAAGACTTATGTTTTAAGGCATTTGTAACGCATGGCCACGGCTTGGTTATCGTGTCCACGATTTATTAATGTCTGGCTGTGGGCTAACATTTTGTGGCTGTGCTTTAGTGATGCGTGGCCACCAGTTATTTTATTCTTACTGATGTTATCACTATGAAATGTTATTTTGTGAGAAACTGTAACGGATATGCAGTTCATGTTCCTTTTCTTGTTAAAGTATGGCTTTTAATCCCAGCATGAAGTTCTGCTGCACGTGGTTACTGGTGAGATTACATCCCTTACTAAACCCTTAACATAAATTATAGCCATTCTGTACAACATTACCATTTGATCAGCTTGTAGTCTTAAAGGCCTCCTTCCACTGAAAACCCGTTTAACTTGCTCCTTCTGAAATACGGAGGGTTTCCCCTTGTTTACTTACACATGCTGACTTGCTAGCGTTGCGTTCCCCCAGTCGGCTGTTCTTTCTCATCAGAGAAACAATACGAAGAAAAGAGCGAATCGGGAACAGCCTCGCACTTCTACGTCACATTGCAAATAGCGTATCCCACGTGGGGTTTCTATCTGTCCATTGGAAGGCAGGTAACCCTCCACTACACACTAGAAGTAAAGACGGCACGACTGTAGCTTCGGAGTTGAGAAGCTAATTAGCTAACTGTTTGTTAGCATGGCGGAACAAACTTGTTTGTCGGCTCTATTTCCTGTCTGTAACGAAATAAGAGCGGAGGGCGGAGCTTCCTTCATACACTGATGGGAGGCAGCCAATCAGACGGAAATTCATGAGAAGGACCCGGAAAAGCTGCCGTTGGACCACAAGCCTCTCTTCTAGTATACAAATACAGCTGGATACAAAGATACCAGAAGGTTTTTTTAAACAGAAACGATGCAGAATGCATTCAATAATAATGGAGAACACAGAAATATTAATGAAATGACCATGGAAGTACAGCTTTAAAGCCAAAACGTCCTTCAGCTCCCGGAACGTCTGTGCATGTTTCTCTGGCCTCAGTGACATCCTTTAGTGGCAACTCCCTCTAGTGGCAATTCCTGCCCACTTAAGACTCCTCTGGAGGTCTCTAAAATATTTGGAGGAGGAGTGATTCTTAAGGCCTTTACACACCTACTCCGAATATTTTGTCCGAAAGATTTGCACGGCAAAAGCTTTAATCAAATTAATATCAAGTCAACGGGAGCGTTCACATCAGTGACAAAATTCCGTCTTGCGATTTTGCGATATTATTTTTTCGAACTGGGGTCGATTTTCTTAATATTCGCATCCGACAGATGCGCAATCCACCAATCAGAGAAGCGCTCTGACGTCACAGAGCTGGTTGCAAGCAAAAAGAGAAAGGAAAAAGAGAGACGTGTCGCTTGGTCGCTGTTACTGCATCATATGGCTCAGGTGTTATCACCTTTGTGTCGCAGCACTCTTGTTTGGCAAACGGGGCGGTGGCGGGGTGTCACAGCTGAAGTAGCAACGTTTTCCCTACATTTTGTAGCCATTCGAGGTTATTAGCTACAGGTGTTGTATTTAAAATCCCCATTTGGCATCTCCACGGTGAGATCAGCTGTTTTCAGCATCCAGTTGTTTCCCTGCAGCCGCCCCTCCCTCCGTCACTGCTGCACGTGCTCACGTTCCTCTGGAATAACGGATGCAAGATTGTTCTTGCATCTTCGTAATTTCGCGTCGGAGCAGGTGTGTATAAACAAATGCGTCGATATTTGTCCTCCGAATTATTCGCAATTTCGTGCCGTTTATTCGCATCGGTCCCGGTGTGAAAAGGCCTTTAGGCTGCGTACACACCAAACGCGATTTGGGCGTCAAAAGCGCTCCTGACGCCCAAAGTTGGACGCTTGGTCTCTAAAAAGTCAGATGCTTGATTTTCAGCATCTTGACGCCCGAACGCGCGGCGAGGGATGTTCAGCCAAGGTACGCTCACCGCGCCTCAGGAGGAGCCCCTCCTTTCTCTTTTTTCTGTCACCGGTCTGTCCTCACAATGAAAGTTGCAGGAGAGAGAGCGGCCCTGCTTTATGTGATAAATAAAGCAGGGCATGTCGTCGTCGGGCATCTCTGTTCTGAGTCTGGTTCAGCAGATGATTCCAGGTGTTCTGAGTGTGATGAGTTTCATCATTTACTCCAGGAGCTATGCGCTGGCGAGGGGTGCTTTCAGCTGTCTGATCCAGTCCAGTTTAACACCCGCTGTCCCGATGCGGGGCAGCAATATAAGCCCAGTACATCCCATCGGCACAGGACCAGGACCGGACACAGATCACAGTTTATCCTCCTCTGTCTTCAGAAAGGAGATTCCCCTGGTTCTTCTGGGTGTTTCCGTCCTGTCATAAAAAGTGTGTGTGTGACATTGAGTCGCTCTGATTGGTTGACGCCCCACGTCAAGACGCCAAAGTTCAGATTTTCCAACTCCGGCATCTGCCGCCCGTGACGCGCATTACGCACTTCAAACGCCCAAAATCTCAAAACTCGCCGCGCGAATCGCATGTAATGCGCCTAGACGCACCACGCGCAACGCGCCACAGGGTTTTCGATGCCCTCCCGAGGGCAAATCGCGTTTGGTGTGTTCGCAGCCTTAGACTAGTTGATAAATAGCTTTTAGTGTCAAGTTTAACAGTAGTAGTAAATTCCACAAATTCTAAGCACTTAGGACTAAAATGGCTTGAAGATGCTGATAAATACTGCCCCGGGTCTTCTGCTGCTGTTGATAGTGTTTTTTAAGCCTGACACTTCTACTTTTGTCCAACACTTGTCCAGTTTTAAGGACACGCTGCACACCATTGTGAGATATGAACATTTTTCAGCTAACATCTCTTTGTTGGTGCAAAGATAGTTTTCTGAGTCTGTCAACTGTGTTATTCTTGGCATTCTGTAGATGTAAACAAAGAAACCAGACCAGTTTATGTCTTTGCCCCGATAACAAAGTGCTTAAAAAGATGTTATGTGTAGAGGTAATGCGAGCTCATGTCTTACTGATTCCATGTAGAGTTTAGAGAATCAACATACAATCACAATAAGAATTAAAAATAAAAACGACAGTCTTCGTTTTAAAATAGTCAGAGTTAAGGAAAGTCAGAGTAAGTGAAAAAGCAGCCAATGTTTAAAGAAATACTCAAGACCACGGTAGAAAGTTAGCTCAAGACTTTTGCACAACACCATCTATGCAAATGTAGCCCGGCATCCAGAGGCTCAGATTTATTGAAGTATTGTGTGTGAAAATCTAAGACAGATTTTAGCATTTCCCGTTCATGACGGTGAACCTGGAGTTCTGATTCTAACCTGATTGTTGTCGCTGATGTTTGTCTGATTTGAATAAACCACTTTAACCACGAGCCGAAGCGTGTTTGTGCATTTTCATCTATTTGGTGCAAGACTGTGTAAAAATTCAGCTCAGAGGTGTTTGAGCTGCCAGGAGAGAGAATGTTTTCAGCCTGCAGCCAGACATTCCAGTAAGCACGATGTTGTACTTACAGTTGATGTTTCTCTTGGAAGTCGCTGGCTGTATTGTTATCACTGTGAAAACACAATGCATGGACCACTCCACTGATGTTAGCATAATATTTACAGCTATTTCTAAAATGTTTTATCTCCAAATAACTGCAGGAAATAGGAGAGATGAAATGATTTCGGCCTGATTTCACATCAGTAGGATCAAAACTGTTTTGTTGAAAAGGTACAGATTAAATGGAGGATACAGACCTTGTTATCAGGAGATTAGTGAACGCTCTTTAGTTGCATAAGTTCATGCAACGACTACCCAAGCTAGTTTATTCTAACAAGGTCTGACTTCTCTTACTCCAACATGGTATCACCATAGGTGCTTTCTGACTGTAGGAACCTTTTTGGAGTTCCTATAACCTTTTCAGGAACCAGGCCGTTTTTTTGCGCATTCGGACATAGGAGCCAGGGACCTTGGACCTCAGTTCCTAGAACCTTTTTAGCTCCTACTCCGAGGCAGGGTCTTTTCGGGGATTCCATAGGAACTGAAATACGTAGATGTTTGGTGATTGGTAGAACTGGCAAGCCCCGCCCCTTACGTGAGCTCCGCTTCTTCCAGCCCGCCATATTTAAAAAGTCTCATAGCTGTTTACCTGTTTACCAAGATGGTAATAATGACAAGAACTATTACAATAGGAGTGTACCAATTCATTATTAAATCGATCACAATGGTGCACGTCCCGAATCGATGACTATTTTGAAATGTCCAAAAGCAATTCTTTTCATATTAATTTAATGACCAAACACAGCTGCAAAGTATAGCAGTAGAATCTGTGGCTGCCGCCCGGACACTTTAGTGTCTGTTAGACTATTAAATGACATCACTCTTTCTAAGGAAAAGACTTTGCATGTACATATGGATCAGTGTGTGTGTGCACAACAAAGCAAGTGGCACACAGCTCCGCGCTGACGTGTGATGGGCTAATTTTCCTCTTTGCACAGCAACAAGCGATGCAACAACACACACATATAAAGACAAACTTGCTTATGTCCACCTCATACCTCATTAATCACCAGCCGTTTATGGCTTTCCCTAACTAGCAGAAAAGTGAATTGTCAAAAGCTAAAAAAGGAGGATAAAAGTGAGCCAACCACTGAGGTAACAAGTCAATGAAAGTTGTCCACAAAAGTCAGAACTAATTGTCTACAGTTTTAAGCTTTAACAGCTCAACTTAATCACTTTTGCCTGATAATTGGTGTTTTGTTTTCAGGAAGTCTGTGAGGTGAATGCTGTCCCTCATGCTGTTTAAATTAACACACTTCACTGTGGTATAAAACAAAAGAGAAGAAATTAGAAAGTATTCAAAGCTGCACTATTCCTCCTTTTTATTTTTACACTTCTTAAAAAGGAAAACTCAATTTTAAATGTCTTCTGAAAGTGAAAACCAACCACAATCTCTTTAAATTGTCCCAATTCTTTCTAACTGTATTAAATTAGGGACGAAAAGAGGGACCAAAGTGTTGACACTGCATGAAGATGTGGAAAACTGCACAGCTGGGTGTTAATTGTCTGTGGGTTTGTCACTTTGTGACAGATATAGTCACTAGCGATTCCTTAAGTATTACACATGGAAATTTGTACCACATGAAAACAGACAAGAAATGCCTAAATGTGTGATTCCTATGCAGTCCAGTGTTGTTATGTTGTGTGATACAAGGTTTTATTTCAGAGGGCACTGAGGCTTGCCCCGTCACAGATATGATCTGGCACATCTCCAGCCCAGAGAGTCAAACCCCGGAGAGTCAAACCCCGGTCAAGCCCATCCTCCCAGGGTCAACCCACGGCTGAGCCCAGCGTATGAGTAGTACCACCGGTGAACCCAGCGTCAAAGAGTCACCCCAATGGCTGAGCACGGCGTCAGAGAGTTGACACACGGCCGAGCCCAGCGTCCGAAAAGTCGAGTCACTGCCGAGCCAGACGTTCAAGATTCAAGTCACAGCCAAGCCAGACGTTCAAGATTCAAGTCACAGCCAAGCCAGACGTTTAAGAGTCGAGTCACGGCCAAACCCATCGTCCAAGAGCCAAGCCTGGCATCTGACAGTCCAGTCACGACCAAACCCGACATCCAAGAGTCGAGTCACAGCCGAGGCCTGCATCTAAGAGTCGAGTCACGGCCGAGCCCAGCATCTGACAGTCAGGTCACGACCAAACCCACCGTCCAAGAGCCAAGCCTGGCATCTGACAGTCCAGTCACGACCAAACCCAACATTCCAAGAGTCGAGTCACGGCCGAGCCCGGCATCCGAGAGTCGAGTCACGGCCGAGCCCTGCATCCGAGAGTCGAGTCACGGCCGAGCCCTGCATCCGAGAGTCGAGTCACGGCCGAGCCCGGCATCCGAGAGTCGAGTCACGGCCGAGCCCGGCATCCGAGAGTCGAGTGACGGCCGAGCCCTGCATCCGAGAGTCGAGTCACGGCCGAGCCCTGCATCCGAGAGTCGAGTCACGGCCGAGCCCTGCATCCGAGAGTCGAGTCACGGCCGAGCCCTGCATCCGAGAGTCGAGTCACGGCCGAGCCCTGCATCCGAGAGTCGAGTCACGGCCGAGCCCTGCATCCGAGAGTCGAGTCACGGCCGAGCCCTGCATCCGAGAGTCGAGTCACGGCCGAGCCCTGCATCCGAGAGTCGAGTCACGGCCGAGCCCTGCATCCGAGAGTCGAGTCACGGCCGAGCCCTGCATCCGAGAGTCGAGTCACGGCCTATCCCTGCATCCGAGAGTCAAGTCACGGCCGAGCCCTGCATCCGAGAGTCGAGTCACGGCCGAGCCCTGCATCCGAGAGTCGAGTCACGGCCGAGCCCTGCATCCGAGAGTCGAGTCACGGCCTATCCCTGCATCCGAGAGTCAAGTCACGGCCGAGCCCTGCATCCGAGAGTCGAGTCACGGCCGAGCCCTGCATCCGAGAGTCGAGTCACGGCCGAGCCCGGCATCCGAGAGTCGAGTCACGGCCGAGCCCTGCATCCGAGAGTCGAGTCACGGCCGAGCCCTGCATCCGAGAGTCGAGTCACGGCCGAGCCCTGCATCCGAGAGTCGAGTCACGGCCGAGCCCTGCATCCGAGAGTCGAGTCACGGCCAAACCCACCGTCCAAGAGCCAAGCCTGGCATCTGACAGTCCAGTCACGACCAAACCCGACATCCAAGAGTCGAGTCACGGCCGAGCCCTGCATCCGAGAGTCGAGTCACGGCCGAGCCCGGCATCCGAGAGTCGAGTCACGGCCGAGCCCTGCATCCGAGAGTCGAGTCACGGCCGAGCCCGGCATCCGAGAGTCGAGTCACGGCCGAGCCCGGCATCCGAGAGTCGAGTCACGGCCGGAGCCCTGCATCCGAGAGTCGAGTCACGGCCGAGCCCTGCATCCGAGAGTCGAGTCACGGCCGAGCCCTGCATCCGAGAGTCGAGTCACGGCCGAGCCCTGCATCCGAGAGTCGAGTCACGGCCTATCCCTGCATCCGAGAGTCAAGTCACGGCCGAGCCCTGCATCAGAGAGTCGAGTCACGGTCGAGCCCTGCATCCGAGAGTCGAGTCACGGCCGAGCCCTGCATCCGAGAGTCGAGTCACGGCCGAGCCCGGCATCCGAGAGTCGAGTCACGGCCGAGCCCGGCATCCGAGAGTCGAGTCACGGCCGAGCCCTGCATCCGAGAGTCGAGTCACGGCCGAGCCCGGCATCCGAGAGTCGAGTCACGGCCGAGCCCTGCATCCGAGAGTCGAGTCACGGCCGAGCCCGGCATCCGAGAGTCGAGTCACGGCCGAGCCCTGCATCCGAGAGTCGAGTCACGGCCGAGCCCGGCATCCGAGAGTCGAGTCACGGCCGAGCCCTGCATCCGAGAGTCGAGTCACGGCCGAGCCCTGCATCCGAGAGTCGAGTCACGGCCGAGCCCGGCATCCGAGAGTCGAGTCACGGCCGAGCCCTGCATCCGAGAGTCGAGTCACGGCCAAACCCACCGTCCAAGAGCCAAGCCTGGCATCTGACAGTCCAGTCACGACCAAACCCGACATCCAAGAGTCGAGTCACAGCCGAGCCCGGCATCCGAGAGTCGAGTCACGGCCGAGCCCTGCATCAGAGAGTCGAGTCACGGCCAAACCCACCGTCCAAGAGCCAAGCCTGGCATCTGACAGTCCAGTCACGACCAAACCCGACATCCAAGAGTCGAGTCACAGCCGAGCCCTGCATCAGAGAGTCGAGTCACGGTCGAGCCCTGCATCCGAGAGTCGAGTCACGGCCGAGCCCTGCATCCGAGAGTCGAGTCACGGCCGAGCCCTGCATCCGAGAGTCGAGTCACGGCCGAGCCCTGCATCCGAGAGTCGAGTCACGGCCGAGCCCTGCATCCGAGAGTCGAGTCACGGCCGAGCCCGGCATCCGAGAGTCGAGTCACGGCCGAGCCCTGCATCCGAGAGTCGAGTCACGGCCAAACCCACCGTCCAAGAGCCAAGCCTGGCATCTGACAGTCCAGTCACGACCAAACCCGACATCCAAGAGTCGAGTCACAGCCGAGCCCGGCATCCGAGAGTCGAGTCACGGCCGAGCCCTGCATCAGAGAGTCGAGTCACGGCCAAACCCACCGTCCAAGAGCCAAGCCTGGCATCTGACAGTCCAGTCACGACCAAACCCGACATCCAAGAGTCGAGTCACAGCCGAGCCCGGCATCCGAGAGTCGAGTCACGGCCGAGCCCTGCATCAGAGAGTCGAGTCACGGCCAAACCCACCGTCCAAGAGCCAAGCCTGGCATCTGACAGTCCAGTCACGACCAAACCCGACATCCAAGAGTCGAGTCACCACCGAGCCCGGCATCTGAGAGCCAGATACACTACCGGTCACAAGTTTGGAATCACTTTCATGGGAAAGTCTACCTCAAATTGATATTTTCACAATATTTAGTCAAATAAGAAGGAAACAAACAATAAAAATTACTAAATTATAATTTAGTGAAATAGAATATTGTTTTTTAGTTGTGGTTGAAAAGAATAATTAAAAAATGTCACACACAAATTAGAGCCCCTTGCTCATGAACAGTGGACCAAAATACCTGTCAACAGGGGCAGAAGTGTTATCGAACATTACAGAAATTACCTGATTGCCTCAAAGTGTTCAACAAAATTTCCATTTAGAAGCCTCATCATACTTGTTTATTCTGTGTTTGTTTTTAATATTTCTGGTGAAAAACAATCCAAAATCATTGTTATGATTTTAATTTTTTTTTTTTTTTTTTACTTACTATTAATTTTGTCAGGTTTTGGGGATCACTGCCCTGTTGGATTTCATGGGAAAGTGATCCCAAACTTTTGACTTGTAGTGTATCATGGACCCACGGCCCATGGTGTAAATTCAGCATACAACAGTCACACCACTCTGAAATCAGACTGCCTCTTGATAACAGCCATGATATTAATACATGATTAATAAGTTGGATAACTTCCTTACTTCTCTTTTGAAGTGGTGTGAATAAATCTAAATCAGTCTGAATAAAGGGGAGAGAGACGTCTTCTTCCTTTTTGGATACTCTAAATCTGATTAACAACATTCCCTGTTTTCACTAATGCTATGTTCTGGCTACAGAACAATCAGTTCTGCCTGCTGTTCCCAGGAAGTGTGGAGGTGGAGTTGTGTTTCTCCATCACATACTACAATAGATTATACATCCTCACTGCTTACTTAAGAGCATGTGCTTGCTCAAATCAAAGGAAAGTTAAATGTGAGCAAGAGCGGGCTAATCTGCTGAACAAGTCTGATGTGGTGGCGGAAAAAAGTCTGTTCTGAAGGATTAAAAGAAGCCATAACTCATTTAAATCAGCAGTTTTCCTCTCAAGCAAGGTCCTGTACATATCCTAAACTTAAAATTTACATCTAGCATATGTGCAACAACACCAAGTTAAAGCACAACTATCTGGAGGATCAGCAGAAGAAGACAGGTTCAGTAAAGCAGCGATCATCCGGGAGGGAAAATCACCGGCCTGATTCAGTCAGATGGCTGCTTTGCATTATACTGATCAGAGAGTCCTGAAATTGAGCATGAAATGCATTCACTAATCACGCAGTCATCATAGGAATCAACATATGCAAGCAATTTGATTGGACGATGGTAGAGTCACCCTTGCGGCCATCTGTTAGAGTCCACTGAAATCTAAATGGGGCCATGCTTTCTAGGAGAGATTGGCTGGTGAACTTTTAGAGTTTTCAGTTTAAATTCATGAACAATTCAGAATGTAAATCCATTTAAAGCAGTGACAACATATCAGTATAAACTATTTCATGTAGTTGATATTGCTGCATATGTCATGAGGGGAGCGGGGCTGTTCATTTGATCGTGTGCTCTAATTGCAGAATATGAACTACGTAGAAAGATGAGCTGCTGTCTGATTCAACCGTTTCTGAACAAAGAAACAAAGCTGACAGACCATAAACAGGAACTTTATTCACTCTGGACATTCACATGGCCTCATCAGAGCACAACAGATCATATACACCCCAAAACCCCAGAAAAGGCACATTTGCTGTCATAGCACCTTTAAAGGGACTTGAGGCAAGATTAAGAAACGAAACTCGCGACTTCCGCTTCAGGTACCTGCAGCCACGAGCCAAGCCGTCACGGAGCACAAACTGAAGCTATAATGTTGTTTACTCACCTTTTTCTTCGTAGTTCCACTTTTTAGTGTCTTTTAATTGATCTGGATCGTTTGCTGACGGCAGAAGAATCCATAACTATCGCTTTGACTTTAACACGACCGTCTTCTTCCTGTATCAAAACTGAGGATCTGCAGGGCAGCACGGGAAATTCAGACACCGAATTGCAGCGCATTTTGCAGCACACAGCCTGTTCAAGGCAACGGAGAGAAACGCGGGTGGAAACGTTATTTTTGGTATTTAGTGCTTCATCACCCATTAGTTTTTAAAAAATGGACATTGCATTTGTTCTGACCCAAGAACAAATGCAAGATATGAAGATTTTGGTGAATCTTACATTGTTCTTAAAAAGTTCATAAGAGGAAATTAAGAAGAAATTTGCTGGTAAGAACCGTTGAATGAGGCCCGTTGTCCTCAGACATCGCAGCACAATGTAAGATAATGCACTGGATGCACATCATGTGATTGATCCCCCAAGGTAGATTCCTTGTGAACAAGCAATTTTCTTTGTTTTAATAAACACATGCGAAATGCTAATAATCCTCGCCTGCAGCACACAAAAGAAAATGTCCAGACATATTCATGTACTGTGTTCACGCAGTCAGAAGACAGTGAGGTCAGACTGCAGCCTAGGTCTGTAGCGACGCGTCAATAACGTCAATTTGCTCGGCTTTAAAAAATCATCAGCGTCAAAATCCGGTTGTCCACACGTCGCTACGCGCACTCGAAAAATGTCATGCCTCCTGGCTACGGAGATGACCCCTCGGTAGGGCTGTAACGATACCCGTATCGAAATCGAAATTGTGACACTCAGAGCCTCGATCCTGTGTCGCGGTGGGAGAAGGCAGGATCACGACCCCCTCCAAGTCCAGTTCAGACGCTTTAAAACTCATATCACAGAAAACTATATGACTTTTCCCATCGGGCTACAGGCTATTGTAGCATTCAGTCGCTAACCAGACAACACGTCTGTCTTAAAGGCACCAGGTAAAGTGTCACGTTTGTTTCGTGAGTGTCAAATGAAACTTGGCAGTTTTCCATCGTTACCTAAACCTTCAACCGGGATGAGCCACTCGCGCGCATCCAGCTCGGGAGTGTGTGGTTGAGGAGCGATGGCAGGTCTGCAGACACTGAGACCAGTAGAAAGACAGGAGGGGGATCCTGTTCGTGTTCAGCAGGCCAGACGCGCGTAGGACGTCAAGCTGGACCGAGCGCGTGGACAGCCGAGAGGTGGATACGTCACGGAGCGGTGGTGAAACCCCCCCCCCGCTGCTCCGCTGCTGGTTCAGGCGTTTTTATTTGCTCTGACTTGTGATGGTTAATCAGCGGCGGTCCTGTCCTGACCAGCCCCCGCTTGCAGTGTGGAGTCCCGGCCGATCCCTCACACAGCTCGCCCAATCAGAGCGGAGAGGAGGACCAGTGTCGGTAGGGACTCCCCGTGAAAGCCACAAAACGACCAACAGGATACCGCGCGTGTGCGCATGCATGTGTGAAGAAATAAACCAATAATAATAAAAAAATCATATTATTCTTCCATCCAGCCTGAACAAATAAGACCAATAGTGGCGGATCCCTGCGGAGCAGTGAAAGCGTCCAGACCTCCTTCCCTTTGATTTAACTTTGAACAGCTGATTTTCAGCTTGTTGGAGTTTCCAGCGATGCAGCTGAAAATAAGTTGTTCCAGCAACGGGAAAGTGAGGTCTGAATGCTTTCCTCCTCTCTGAGACGCGCTGCTATGTCATCATTTTTTCGGGTTAACATCAGCTCGTGCTCGGCCATCATAACGCCACCATCTCCCCACATCTTCCCGTTGAAATTCTCCTCTGCAGGGAGCAGAGCAGCCTCTCACCCGACATGTGGACATGATGCTGTTGCTGAAGAACTCCAGCTTTAAATCAACAGGTTTGATGTAGAAAGCTGTCAAGGACTTATTTGTTATTTAACTTCATTTTTGATTAACAGCACAGTTCAATTATTTTTATTTTTCAAAAGCATTATTCTATTAGAGAAAAGAGAAATGTTTTATCCTTGGTTAATGATTCAATCATTTTGATTATTGTCTTCAGCTATGTTCAGGCTATTTGTTACATTAAGTTAAATGTTATAAATGCCATTGAAATAAAATACTTTAAAAAAAATTAAAGTAAAAAAAAAATACACATTTTTTTCAATTAGAAAAAAAAATAAAAAAATCGTTATGTGTATCGAATCATGGGTCAAAAATCGTGATACAAATCGAATTGTGAGTTGGTGTATCGTTACAGCCCTACCCCCTCGGGCGCACCTCTTTTTCCTTTGAGTGGATTTCTGTCAGTTACAGTTTTATGACCAGCGGTTGGTTTGATTCTGCCTCATAAGAACCGCTGGAGTCCTGCAGCAGCTCAGAGCTGTATGATGCAGCATCACCGGGCAGTACAGGATTAAATGTAACACAGCAGCTGTTAATCCAGACATTAACTACAGTGAAAGCGGCAATAGCGCTGAACTGAGCAGCTTTTAGAAAGTTTGATCCATCAGTCAAAGCATACAACAATAAACAACATAATATGTAACACACCTTTCTTATTTAAAGATGCAACGTAACAATTCTCTGGTTTAAAGGTGCCATGACATCAAATTTCACTTTTCTGGGGTTTTGGGTGTATAATCTGATCTGTTGTGCACTGATGAGGCCATGTGAATGTCCAGAGTGAGAATCAAAGTTCCTGTTTATGGTCTGTCAGCTTTGTCTCTCTGCTCAGAAACAGTTGAATCAGACAGCAGGCTATCATTCTACGTAGTTCTATCATTCTATGTAGTTCCATCATTCTACGTAGTTCCATCATTCTACGTAGTTCTATCATTCTACGTAGTTCCATCATTCTACGTAGTTCTATCATTCTACGTAGTTCCATCATTCTACGTAGTTCCATCATTCTACGTAGTTCCATCATTCTACGTAGTTCTATCATTCTACGTAGTTCTATCATTCTACGTAGTTCCATCATTCTACGTAGTTCTATCATTCTACGTAGTTCCATCATTCTACGTAGTTCTATCATTCTACGTAGTTCTATCATTCTACATAGTTCTATCATTCTACGTAGTTCTATCATTCTACGTAGTTCCATCATTCTACGTAGTTCTATCATTCTACGTAGTTCTATCATTCTACGTAGTTCCATCATTCTACGTAGTTCTATCATTCTACGTAGTTCTATCATTCTACGTAGTTCCATCATTCTACGTAGTTCCATCATTCTACGTAGTTCTATCATTCTACGTAGTTCTATCATTCTACGTAGTTCCATCATTCTACGTAGTTCTATCATTCTACGTAGTTCTATCATTCTACGTAGTTCCATCATTCTACGTAGTTCTATCATTCTACGTAGTTCTATCATTCTACGTAGTTCTATCATTCTACGTAGTTCCATCATTCTACGTAGTTCTATCATTCTACGTAGTTCCATCATTCTACGTAGTTCCATCATTCTACGTAGTTCTATCATTCTACGTAGTTCCATCATTCTACGTAGTTCCATCATTCTACGTAGTTCCATCATTCTACGTAGTTCTATCATTCTACGTAGTTCTATCATTCTACGTAGTTCTATCATTCTACGTAATTCTATCATTCTACGTAGTTCCATCATTCTACGTAGTTCCATCATTCTACGTAATTTAATTGCTCCAATAAGAGCACACTATCAAGTAACCCCCCCCCCCTCTCTCTCTCTAATGGTCTGTTCACCGTCCGCTCCCCCCTCCCCTCCCTGTCTGATTCAGCTTCGTGTATGGAGCTAGTAGTAACTTCTGTGCAGTCAGGTCTGGATTTTCAAACAAATGGATTTAAAAGCAAACTTCTGCAGCAACACTGAGGGAGGGGGCCACAACCTTGTCATTACCTGTAAGTTTATTTATTTTCTAAATGCTGTCTTGTCTGATAAACGTAGCTCACTGTCTGAACTGCCCATGTTGCTAGCAGTTAGCCTTTAGCAAAGTCAGACCTAGATTCTCCAAATAAGGTCATAGCCAAATAAGGTGTAGCCAATCAAAATGAAGTCAACGTGGTCTCCGGGTAAAGCGCCATATCATCACCGGACCCAACTGTATTACTGAGGAATTGAGGTCTGGCGTTTCAAAACAATACTCCGCTGTAAAAAATGCCGTTTTTTTCTTTGGAGTATTTACATATGCAGTAATGCCAACAACATAAACTAGTTTTTAACTGTTATGTCATCACTCCTTTAACGTTAGTGGTAGGAGCGTGTGAACCTGTGTGTGTTTGACAGCTGCTGCTGTGTGACGTGATGCGATAGGCTCGGAGTGACAGAAAAAAAATAAAAGACTGTTCGTTAAACTTTGTTTGTCATTATTTAGTGGATAAAATCGAAGCACAGTACATTAAGCCAGAATCTGTATGTTGATTTTATTGTTTTCCTGTTTTTTTATTGGTGTTATTATTGTGATCATTTTTATATGATTTTACTTTTTATTTTCACTCACCTGTACAACACTTTGTTACCTTTGGTATCTAAAAGCGCTTTATAAATAAAGCTTTGATTAAATGATTATCTGTTGTTTACCAGTTTATTTCAAATCTACTGTGTTGCTTTTATTTGCCGTCCAACAGATAAAAACATTGCCATGGTTCAGAGAAATGGAGAAATAACCAAATAGTTTTCTATTAGACATTCATAAATGATCATTTCCTCATTGGTTTGGTGTACAAATGTATGCTATATATATATATATATATATATATACACACACACACACACACACACACAGTATATACAGTTTTGGGGGTATTTATTTAAGGTTTTATTTTTTATTAATCGTGCAACAGAAAAATAATCGTTAGATTAATCGACTAATAAGTCATTAGAATAGTCGACTCTTTGATAAAATAATCGGCTGAATAATCATTTTTAAAATAATCGTTTACCCCCAGCCCTACTACGGCCTAACTATCTCATCACGTTGCCTTAACGGGATAAAACACCCACAGAATGATGTATCTCCTTCATCTTCTACTCATGCTGAGCAAGACTCTTGACCACTTTTTTAAATATCTCAAATGCAGCTGGAGATCAGAGGAGGGGTTCATTATCCACAAACTTTCATATAATGGAATTCACAGGCGACTGAACCCAAAAGGTCCATAAAAGTCCACCAAAACTTGTCAATATTCCTCCATACTGCTCGTACAATGTAATCCAAGTGTCCTGAGCGTCCAGAATTTACTGGAAACCATCATTTAGTAGATTTTTAGAGCTTAAACAGTAGAACATCACACTTCCTATGGAGAACGCGGCTTCCATGTGAGTTAACGACACTACGGAAGCCGTGGCAGACGTGATCATCCGTTCTCTTTTTCTTTCTTTCTTTCTTTTCAATCAATACCCAACCCCTCCTGTGTTTGTCCACAGCTCATTCGTTTTTGGCACAATGTAAACAGTGAATTTCTTCTTCTATGCTTGCATCGACAGATGTTTCATTCTGCTGTTAATGGGCAACAACTGAGGAGGCTGTGAGATTTTTCCTTTTTTAAAGCACCTGCACAAGGAAATGGATATAAAGAACTAAATTTCCTGCATGATGAAAGAACAAACGAGGGGTGCTGAGGCAGCAGCTGGGTTTCCATTCATGAGCAAAGCAAAACTGTAGCAATCTTTTGAAAAGCTTAAAGGTACAGTCCGAAGCTCCCCCCATAAAAAATAGACGTTAGACTTGAGGACGTGAAATCCGTCTCAAACCCGCCTTTGGGCCTCTACTCCCGTGCGGTGGTGCGCTTGAACACAACTCTCTCTCCCCCTGCCTGTAATTCACTCTTGTGTATTGTTCTGTTCTGGTCGGGACGTTTCTGGGTGGAGATTTCTGTTTATATCAGCAGCCAATGACAGAGCTAAGAGCATGACGCTGTGTGGAAAT
The DNA here is from genome assembly GCA_023101725.1 of Atherinomorus stipes. Lineage (NCBI taxonomy): Eukaryota > Metazoa > Chordata > Actinopteri > Atheriniformes > Atherinidae > Atherinomorus > Atherinomorus stipes. Next base: position 41,009 of record JALJCO010003029.1, read on the forward strand.
AAGCTCATGATTGGAGCAGATGCCAGTCACTCGAACTCTCGAAGGAAAAAAAAAAGAAAGAAAGGAAACACGGTGGATGCACCGAAGAAAAGGTAAGAGCTTCAGATAATGCAGTTTGGAAAACCAGGTTCATAATAGTTTGGCTTGTAGCCGCTTCTGAGCTCTGAAGGAGAAGCTTGAAGTTGAATAGGCTAGCTAGAACGAGGCGACCATTAGCCTGAGAGGGAGGAGCGCTAAGTTTGAATGCTGCTGTTTGCAAACAGAAACGCTGGAGGGACTTCGGACTCTACCTTTAAAAAAAGAGAAAAAAGAATCAGACTTGTTTCCACTTGCTGATTAAACATGAATTAACTATAGCTGTCTTCGAAATCGCTCCCTATCACGGATGTAGTGCACTATATAGTGAGCACGCCATTTTGTAGTGTTGTTCGAATTCTGTCCACTACTTTTCTTCCACTACATCGTCCACTATAAAACACCCACAATGCACCGCGTATGTAAGTGTACAAGCGATGTACCCTACATTGTACTCCCGTAAAACACAATGCAGCCACAATGCGGCCGTGTTTTGTGATCGCAGAAGAAGAAAAATGGCGAAGCAGCTTAAATGTAATTAGACGTAAGAAACGTTAAAGTACCAACATTTGCTTTAGTGGCGTTGTTGTGTGGCTTTTAACAATAATGGTATTTCTTCGTAGCAGGAAAGGTGTCTATTGTTCATAACTGTTAGCTACCGCTACTGCACGTCTTAAAAAAAATATAAATTAAAAAAGAAATAAACACTTTATTAAAGTTTCGCCATTGCACGTCGCAGCGCATCTACCAACGTCACCCCATGTGGTGTCTGAAATCTCCTCCCGCCGTGTCCTACATAGTGTACATGGTATAGTGGACTACATATATACACTATGTAGGGTACAGGGAGTGAGTGGATGATTTCGAACACAGCTTATGTGAGGTGGTTGGAAATCAATAGAAGAAGAAACTCTACAATAAGGATGCACTGATCCGATATTCAGATCGGGATCAGCTCCGTTATATAAAAAAAATATCTTAGATTGGTAAAAATCGGAATGGGTAAAAATGAGCCGATCCACGGCACAATCCTTAGGTGCAGATCTATTCAGTTTATTTCTATGCTGCCACTTTGAGTGATGTTACACCTTACCGACGCACAGTGTTGTATAGTAACTAAGTAAAAATACTTCGTTACTTTACTTAAGTAGTATTTTTTTAAATTTGTACTTTACTACTTCTATTTCTGATGACTTTTACTTTTACTTCACTACATTTTGTGAGAAAAATCAATACTTTTACTCCATTACATTTACCTGAGCATCTTAGTTACTAGTTACAAAATACGTAACGTAAATAAGGAACTTAATAGCCAATGGACAATCTTTGCTTTGCTGTCGTGGGACTAGTAGCAGCTTTGTGCAGCCGTCTCTGAAGCTAAACACACCTTTACCTGCCTCAGAAGCAGGTGAACGGCTGTTCAGCATCACTGGTCTGGTCTTCAGTCCAAGAACCAGACTGAGTTCTCACCATTTTGAGAAACAACTTCTTTTGAGGTTGAACAAAAAGTTTTTCAGGGTTCAGTAACGACTGATGGACAGTTCATGTGCTGTCGCACTGCAGTCATGTGAAAGTTCAACCAGTCAAGTTTTTTGTTTGTTTGCATCACCTCCAAGCACCAAGAGTTTATTAGGAATGATTTGATATTAAATGCACGTGGGTATGAATGTTAGTAGGCATGCACGCAGGTCTGTAAGGATGTTTGTGTGTATTTTTCTATATGGTTGGGTTTATGTAAGGAGGTATTGAAACTTCTTTAAACTTCGCAAATTACTATGGCAAATTCGCAAACTTAAAAACTAAATTAAACAGGAATAAAGGAAATGTTAAACTCAAATTTCTGACTGCGTTTTATTAACAGTACTTTTTACTTTTGATACTTAAGTACAGTAAATACTAGCTACTTTTTTACTTTTACTCAAGTAATATTCCAGCAGGCAACTTTGACTTTTACTTGAGTCATTTTCCAGTAAGGTACTTTTACTTTTACTTAAGTATGGCTTTTGGGTACTTTATACAACGCTGCAGCACGTGGAGGCTGTTATGCTTGTTTAAAAGGCCAGAGTCGCTGCTGCTAGCTGCTAGCTGGCTGTCGTTTCTCCTTCTGTCGCTGCTCAAACAAGAGTCCTGCGGCGGTTTAGTTTCCACGTTTCGCAGGTAAAAGTCCCGCAGGTGCTTGGAGAGGTCACGGAGAAAGTAGAAAATACTGTTAAATCTTTTTGGACATGACAGGTTTTATACTGAAGGTATCCACCGATGTCCAGTAGCGTATGGGAGAGGCTTTTTATTTTGAAAATCCAATCAGCTGTTTAGAAATGACCTCCATGTTAAACTCTGATGAAGCGTTTGTTTATTCAGCTGCTTTTGTCGTTCATTTCTGTTTTCATTATAGTACTAACCCATGTTAAAAAGCTGATTTGCTGTTTTGAATATATCTACCAACCAAGCTAGGAGAGATATTTTTTTCTCAATTTCAGCTCCTTTATTAGGCCGTTTATTTTAAATTGGATTTTAAATTTCTAATTGCACTGACTGAACCATTTTAAATAAGTTTTATTCCTGTTTATTTTGACGTGTGACTGAGGAGGTCAGGCTGTTGTTTCCCCTCAGTTTCAGCATGTTATTATTTTACACATATAAACTGCACTAACTGAACCAGAGGAAGTTTTGTTTGCTGTGTGTGTGCAGTCGTTCAATAAGTAATTCAGTACATTTATCTCTTTTTTTTAAAAAATGAGGTAGAAAAATCTTAAAGCCAAGTTCGATGTTGCCTTGCACAAAAGAAAGATCCCAGTCTGTTTCCACACAACGAGGTGTGCCGTCAAACAATACCATGCTGCTTTTGTTTGGTTTTTTTTACTCCTTTTTCTGAATCGGTATCAGATCAGCAGATACCGAAACATCAAATATCGGATCAGATCGTTGCCCCAAAAAGGCGGATCGGTGCATCGCTAATCTACAAACCTACAAATAAAAACAAACCTTAAAAAGGTGAAAAACAACAACTGCGCTTCTGGCACATCACTCCTAAACATTACCCCGACACACTCGGTCTGCATGTTCCCGCGGAGGGAATGATGCTAGGAGCTGCGTTACAGCAGATACAGCATCCAGTGTCCAGACCTCTTTAGTTTTCTGGTTTCTGTTTTTGGGTTGTTGCTGGGTCACTTTTATCTTGTAATCTTTATACGTTTAATCTTCAACATTGCTTCGCCGCAACAACGACCTTAACCAAATACTAAACTGCCCATCCTAAACAGCCGAGATGTGACAAGCCAACTCATAAAGAGCAAGGAAATATTTTTTTCTTCTGTTTTTGCTTTAAAGTGTAGCAGTTCTGTATTAAATTGTGTGCAGCCATTTTCATCTGCTTCATCCTGTGATCTCTTCAGTTTTAGAGTATTTGTTATGACAGCCACCAGATAGCAGATGTGAACTTGCTGCATTTTTTGCTCCCTTCAACTGTAAGAGAAAACAGATAGTTTGATATAAATCATACATACAGCCCTGAAGTCTGTGGCAGCTTTTAGGGGAAAACTGCATCTCTTCAGGACACGGTCTTATGGGTTTTCTCAAACAAACTACACTTGAATGATCTAGATTCTGGCTGCGATGTCCAACAACTCTGCATGGTCTCAAGTTCTTTGTGAAATGTTTTGAGCACAAAACCGTCCTCACCACTTCATGACGCAAACAGAAAGCACGCACTACATACAGCCCTGCTGCTGGCGCGAAAGGTCACTTAACTCACTGGCTGCCATTCACATCTATAAGCGTTTATTCAACTAAACTAGGGCTGAAGATTAATCGTTTTCAGATTGAAACTGTGATTTCAGACCACACGATCACGTGATCGCCAAAGCTGTGGTTTTTCCACCGCTCCTGACTGACCCAGGATCTGCTCTGCCATCTTTTGTACACATGCTACATGCCGTCTCTGTACCAGCTAACTAAGCTCACCAATCAGAAGCGGAATGTTACTCATGGACAGGTCAGCTAACCAATCAGCATCAGGGCTGGGATGCAGCGTCTCCTGCTATGTAATCTTTATGCTAGGAAACAGCTTTGGCAGAACCTCATCCAGTTTCTAACTTTGGGTTCCGTTGTTGGAGAGAGGCTGCAGACCTTTGCCGCTCCGTGCAGTGAAGGAATTTTACGTGCAGTAAAATATAATCTTGAACTGCCAGCATCGTCAGATTTCATGACTCAGCAGTTAAGTCGCCAGCAGTGATCAGCTGACAAGGCAGTCTAGTGTAAAATCTCGTCTGATCTGTAAAATCAGATCAAATCATTTTAATGGGAATGAAAGTGCCACTGAATTGCAACCAGTTTTTTTTTTTAACCAATATAAAGTTGGACTTTGCGCTGTGGACACAAGCGCGATGTGGGCGAGTAAATTCATGATCTCTATTTAGACAGATCTCTGTAAAAGAAGATGAATAATCAGCTGGACCTGCTACATGACTGAGCGGCGAACGGGAGCAGCACATAAAAACTGTCCTTGTTATCTGGGACTTTAGTTAAGCCACACAGTTAAACCTGAAGTCCAGAAACGGGAGGAAAGTTGTTGCTGCTGTTGTTGAGGAGGAGTACGGAACACCGTTTTGGCAAAAAACGTGCGTCCAAATGTCAGAAATGTGACCTGATAAAAGCAATCAGGGTAAAACCACCTGATCATTGATGATGTAAGAGTGTTTCCTTTACTTCAAGCTCAGATGACAGAATGACATAAAAATGAAGTCAAATGTAAAACCTGATGTGGGTTCAGATTTATTTTACAACTTAATTACATTTCAACGCACATATGATTCCATGATAAATTCCCTGGTTTGTATGTTTCACTTCATGTAACCTACATACAAGAACTGCAAGAAGAAAATATATTGAATTCTTATTTGGATATTTTTCAGTGCATTGTGTTGAGAACAGTGTTGTTTTTGGCAGCTATCTGAGTTTTAGTCTTAGTCTTTCTGACGAAAATGCTTATTAGTTTTAGTCATATTTTAGTCATTTCTGTATCTGATAGTTTTAGTCTAGTTTTAGTCGACGAAATTAAAAAAAAACGTTTTAGTCTAGTTTTTGTCAGTTAGGCTATATTTTTTAAAAAAGAAAAGAAAAACTGGCCACTAAAGCTAGGTACACACTACAGGATTCCTGAGACCTTCATAGATGTAGAGACCACACACTTGATGATTACAAAAGACAAATCACACAAGATTTGCCTCTTCTGATCATATAGTGTGGGAGTACAGGACAGAGAACACCTCACACTAACTGATTTGTCAGCAGAAAATCGGTTCCCCCCTGCCGACAACCTAACATTCCACTCACCCTCCATGCGCCCACAGCTTTCCTGTCCCACCTCCACTCTGTCACCCTGCACCTCAGTCATGGACCTGAACACAGCCTCATCTCCCTCCACATCAGGACATCCTGAGACCTCCTCTGTCTCCACATCAGGACATCCTGAGACCTCCTCTGTCTCCACCTCCAGCCTGACTGTCTCCTGTGACCAGGTCAAGAAACAACTAGAAAAACTGAACCGGAACAAGGCTGCAGGTCCAGATGGTGTCAGTCCCAGAGTTCTCAAGACCTGCTCAGAACAACTATGTCCGGTTCTCCAGCACCTTTTAACACCAGCCTGAGACAGAACAGAGTTCCTGTGCTGTGGAAAACATCCTGTCTTGTTCCTGTCCCTAAAAACCACAACCAGCTGAACCAAATGACTACAGACCAGAACCAGAACCAGGACCAGAACCAGATGACTACAGACCAGGACCAGAACCAGATGACTACAGACCAGTTTCCCTGACATCTCACATCATGAAAGTCCTGGAGAGACTCTTACTGGCTCACCTCAACAAGCAAGTGAACACCTTTCAGGACCCATTACAGTTCGCATATCGTAATGGGCTTGGGGTTGAAGACGCCATCATCTTCCTGCTTCAGAGAGCCCACTCTTATCTGGACCAGTCAGGCAGCACTTTGAGGGTCATGTTCTTTGATTTTTCAAGTGCCTTTATTACTATTCAGCCTGCTTTGCTATGTCAGAAGCTCCATAACTTCCAGGTGGATCCTCCACAACCACCTGGATTTACGACTACCTAACAAACAGAAAACAGTTTGTGAGACTGAAAGGTTGTGTGTCTGAGATGGTGGTCAGCAGCACTGGAGCACCACAAGGAACTGTACTCTCACCATTCCTCTTTACACTGTACACCTCAGACTTCCAGTACAACTCTGAGTCCTGTCATCTGCAGAAATACTCTGATGACTCTGCAGTTGTGGGGTGTATCAGTGATGGACAAGAAGCCGAGTACAGGGAACTGGTCAGTCAGTTTGTGAAATGGTGCAGTAACAATCAGCTCATCTTAAATACCAGCAAGACTAAAGAGATGATTGTTGACTTCAGGAGGAGCAAGAATAAGCAGCATAGTCCTGTCTACATCCTGGAAGAGGAGGTGGAGGTGGTGGAGAACTACAAATACCTGGAGTTCAGCTGGACAACAGACTCGATTGGAAATGCAACACTGACTACATCTACAAGAAAGATCTGAGCAGACTCTACTTCTTAAGGAAGCTGAGATCATTCAACGTCTGCACCAAGATGTTGCAGATCTTCTACAAGTCTGTTGTGGAAAGTGCAATTAGCTTTGCAGCATCTGCTGGGGAAGCAGCATCAGAACCAGGACCAGAACCAGAACCAGGACCAGGACCAGAACTAGAGACTTGAAGAAACTAAACAAGCTGATCAAGAAAGCTGGTTCTGTGCTGGGGATAACTCTGGAGCCGCTGGAGCTGATCGTTCAAAAAAGAATGCTGCACAAGCTGATGAAGATGATGGAGGACACTTCCCATCCTCTCCACAACACGGTGAAGAATCAACAGAGTGTGTTCAGTGGGAGGCTGCGTCAAGTTCGCTGTAGGACGGAGAGATACAGGAATTCATTCCTGCCAGCAGCATCACCCTGAAGAACAAGACTAACTGACTTTTTTGTTTATTTAAAAAAAAAAAAAAAGTGAGCTTTTACAATACTGAATTTCCCTTCGGGGATGAATAAAGTATATTTCATTTCATTTCATAAACATATACAGTATATATATATATATATATGCATATATACACAGTATATATATACATACACACTATTTTTTGTGATTTGCCATTAGTGGACATCAGGTCTTTTTTCAAAAAAGAGAAAAGCTCAGTTGAGAGAAAACAACTGAAGACAATTTTACAATGATATATGGCATATATCTTTGGATAATACTACTTTGCTCTGGTTGATGTATGAGTGAAGGACAAAAAGAGAGAGATCGTAGTAAGAAAGAAAAATGCCAGCATGAGCATTTTAGAGCACACGTACCCTAGTTTGTTCACTTTCTTTTGAAGTTGAGGTTAAATGATGTCATGTTTAAATACTGTACATATAACAATAATAAAAACACTTTAGCTGGTGATATTGTGGTTTCAGCGCACCACACTATGCAGATATGACCTTTAACCTGTTTTAACTCAGAACAATGGTACAAATAACCTTACGATTGTGTGGAATATAGTGGTGTGTCAGTTTTTACAATAATATTTTTTGTGGCTCTGGTTGATCTTTGTGTGTTCGTACAAAAAGTAGAAGATAAAAGCAAGAAGGAGAACAACACAGGGGTGGAACAAGAACCAGGTTTAAAAAAGTAGAAGAAGAAGATGATTATATTTTAGGACACATTTACTTTGGGTGAAGTAGAATTTTTAAAAACAGTTTTTCTTTATATTTTTGGTTAAATTTATGAATATATCTCTGACCGAGTCCTGGTTTAGTCCTGGTTATAGCTGGTTTTGTAAATGCTGTCCTGAATGAGTCCTGGTTAGAACTGGTTTTGTAAATGCTGTCCTGAATGAGTCCTGGTTATTGCTGGTTTTGTAAATACTGTCCTGAATGAGTCCTGGTTAGAACTGGTTTTGTAAATGCTGTCCTGAATGAGTCCTGGTTAGAACTGGTTTTGTAAATTCTGTCCTGAATGAGTCCTGGTTAGAACTGGTTTTGTAAATGCTGTCCTAAATGAGTCGTGGTTAGAACTGGTTTTGTAAATGCTGTCCTGAATGAGTCCTGGTTAGAACTGGTTTTGTAAATGCTGTCCTGAATGAGTCCTGGTTAGAACTGGTTTTGTAAATGCTGTCCTAAATGAGTCCTGGTTAGAAATGGTTTTGTAAATGCTGTCCTGAATGAGTCCTGGTTAGAACTGGTTTTGTAAATGCTGTCCTAAATGAGTCCTGGTTAGAACTGGTTTTGTAAATGCTGTCCTGAATGAGTCCTGGTTAGAACTGGTTTTGTAAATACTGTCCTGAATGAGTCCTGGTTAGAACTGGTTTTGTAAATACTGTCCTGAATGAGTCCTGTTAGAACTGGTTTTGTAAATGCTGTCCTGAATGAGTCCTGGTTAGAACTGGTTTTGTAAATGCTGTCCTGAATGAGTCCTGGTTAGAACTGGTTTTGTAAATACTGTCCTGAATGAGTCCTGGTTAGAACTGGTTTTGTAAATACTGTCCTGAATGAGTCCTGGTTAGAACTGGTTTTGTAAATACTGTCCTGAATGAGTCCTGGTTAGAACTGGTTTTGTAAATGCTGTCCTGAATGAGTCCTGGTTAGAACTGGTTTTGTAAATGCTGTCCTGAATGAGTCCTGGTTAGAACTGGTTTTGTAAATACTGTCCTGAATGAGTCCTGGTTAGAACTGGTTTTGTAAATACTGTCCTGAATGAGTCCTGGTTAGAACTGGTTTTGTAAATGCTGTCCTGAATGAGTCCTGGTTAGAACTGGTTTTGTAAATACTGTCCTGAATGAGTCCTGGTTATAGCTGGCTTTGTAAATGCTGTCCTGAATGAGTCCTGGTTATAGCTGGTTTTGTAAATGCTGTCCTGAATGAGTCCTGGTTAGAACTGGTTTTGTAAATGCTGTCCTGAATGAGTCCTGGTTATAGCTGGTTTTGTAAATGCTGTCCTGAATGAGTCCTGGTTAGAACTGGTTTTGTAAATGCTGTCCTGAATGAGTCCTGGTTAGAACTGGTTTTGTAAATGCTGTCCTGAATGAGTCCTGGTTAGAACTGGTTTTGTAAATGCTGTCCTGAATGAGTCCTGGTTAGAACTGGTTTTGTAAATGCTGTCCTGAATGAGTCCTGGTTAGAACTGGTTTTGTAAATGCTGTCCTGAATGAGTCCTGGTTAGAACTGGTTTTGTAAATTCTGTCCTGAATGAGTCCTGGTTTATAACTGGTTCTGTGAATTCTGCTCAGTGAGTCCTGGTTAGAACTGGTTTTGTAAATGCTGTCCTGAATGAGTCCTGGTTATAGCTGGTTTTGTAAATGCTGTCCTGAATAAGTCCTGGTTAGAACTGGTTTTGTAAATTCTGTCCTGAATGAGTCCTGGTTATAGCTGGTTTTGTAAATGCTGTCCTGAATGAGTCCTGGTTATAGCTGGTTTTGTAAATGCTGTCCTGAATGAGTCCTGGTTAGAACTGGTTTTGTAAATGCTGTCCTGAATGAGTCCTGGTTATAGCTGGTTTTGTAAATGCTGTCCTGAATGAGTCCTGGTTATTGCTGGTTTTGTAAATACTGTCCTGAATGAGTCCTGGTTAGAACTGGTTTTGTAAATGCTGTCCTGAATGAGTCCTGGTTAGAACTGGTTTTGTAAATTCTGTCCTGAATGAGTCCTGGTTAGAACTGGTTTTGTAAATGCTGTCCTGAATGAGTCCTGGTTAGAACTGGTTTTGTAAATGCTGTCCTGAATGAGTCCTGGTTAGAACTGGTTTTGTAAATGCTGTCCTGAATGAGTCCTGGTTAGAACTGGTTTTGTAAATGCTGTCCTGAATGAGTCCTGGTTAGAACTGGTTTTGTAAATTCTGTCCTGAATGAGTCCTGGTTAGAACTGGTTTTGTAAATGCTGTCCTGAATGAGTCCTGGTTAGAACTGGTTTTGTAAATGCTGTCCTGAATGAGTCCTGGTTAGAACTGGTTTTGTAAATACTGTCCTGAATGAGTCCTGTTAGAACTGGTTTTGTAAATGCTGTCCTGAATGAGTCCTGGTTAGAACTGGTTTTGTAAATGCTGTCCTGAATGAGTCCTGGTTAGAACTGGTTTTGTAAATACTGTCCTGAATGAGTCCTGGTTAGAACTGGTTTTGTAAATACTGTCCTGAATGAGTCCTGGTTAGAACTGGTTTTGTAAATGCTGTCCTGAATGAGTCCTGGTTATAGCTGGTTTTGTAAATGCTGTCCTGAATGAGTCCTGGTTAGAACTGGTTTTGTAAATGCTGTCCTGAATGAGTCCTGGTTAGAACTGGTTTTGTAAATACTGTCCTGAATGAGTCCTGGTTATAGCTGGTTTTGTAAATACTGTCCTGAATGAGTCCTGGTTAGAACTGGTTTTGTAAATGCTGTCCTGAATGAGTCCTGGTTAGAACTGGTTTTGTAAATACTGTCCTGAATGAGTCCTGGTTATAGCTGTCTTTGTAAATGCTGTCCTGAATGAGTCCTGGTTATAGCTGGTTTTGTAAATGCTGTCCTGAATGAGTCCTGGTTAGAACTGGTTTTGTAAATGCTGTCCTGAATGAGTCCTGGTTATAGCTGGTTTTGTAAATGCTGTCCTGAATGAGTCCTGGTTAGAACTGGTTTTGTAAATGCTGTCCTGAATGAGTCCTGGTTAGAACTGGTTTTGTAAATGCTGTCCTGAATGAGTCCTGGTTAGAACTGGTTTTGTAAATGCTGTCCTGAATGAGTCCTGGTTAGAACTGGTTTTGTAAATGCTGTCCTGAATGAGTCCTGGTTAGAACTGGTTTTGTAAATGCTGTCCTGAATGAGTCCTGGTTAGAACTGGTTTTGTAAATGCTGTCCTGAATGAGTCCTGGTTAGAACTGGTTTTGTAAATTCTGTCCTGAATGAGTCCTGGTTTATAACTGGTTCTGTGAATTCTGCTCAGTGAGTCCTGGTTAGAACTGGTTTTGTAAATGCTGTCCTGAATGAGTCCTGGTTATAGCTGGTTTTGTAAATGCTGTCCTGAATAAGTCCTGGTTAGAACTGGTTTTGTAAATTCTGTCCTGAATGAGTCCTGGTTATAGCTGGTTTTGTAAATACTGTCCTGAATGAGTCCTGGTTAGAACTGGTTTTGTAAATGCTGTCCTGAATGAGTCCTGGTTAGAACTGGTTTTGTAAATGCTGTCCTGAATGAGTCCTGGTTAGAACTGGTTTTGTAAATGCTGTCCTGAATGAGTCCTGGTTATAGCTGGTTTTGTAAATGCTGTCCTGAATGAGTCCTGGTTAGAACTGGTTTTGTAAATGCTGTCCTGAATGAGTCCTGGTTAGAACTGGTTTTGTAAATGCTGTCCTGAATGAGTCCTGGTTAGAACTGGTTTTGTAAATGCTGTCCTGAATGAGTCCTGGTTATAACTGGTTTTGTAAATGCTGTCCTGAATGAGTCCTGGTTATAGCTGGTTTTGTAAATGCTGTCCTGAATGAGTCCTGGTTAGAACTGGTTTTGTAAATGCTGTCCTGAATGAGTCCTGGTTATAGCTGGTTTTGTAAATGCTGTCCTGAATGAGTCCTGGTTAGAACTGGTTTTGTAAATGCTGTCCTGAATGAGTCCTGGTTAGAACTGGTTTTGTAAATGCTGTCCTGAATGAGTCCTGGTTAGAACTGGTTTTGTAAATGCTGTCCTGAATGAGTCCTGGTTAGAACTGGTTTTGTAAATGCTGTCCTGAATGAGTCCTGGTTATAGCTGGTTTTGTAAATGCTGTCCTGAATGAGTCCTGGTTAGAACTGGTTTTGTAAATGCTGTCCTGAATGAGTCCTGGTTATAGCTGGTTTTGTAAATGCTGTCCTGAATGAGTCCTGGTTATAGCTGGTTTTGTAAATGCTGTCCTGAATGAGTCCTGGTTAGAACTGGTTTTGTAAATGCTGTCCTGAATGAGTCCTGGTTAGAACTGGTTTTGTAAATGCTGTCCTGAATGAGTCCTGGTTAGAACTGGTTTTGTAAATGCTGTCCTGAATGAGTCCTGGTTAGAACTGGTTTTGTAAATGCTGTCCTGAATGAGTCCTGGTTAGAACTGGTTTTGTAAATGCTGTCCTGAATGAGTCCTGGTTATAGCTGGTTTTGTAAATGCTGTCCTGAATGAGTCCTGGTTAGAACTGGTTTGTAAATGCTGTCCTGAATGAGTCCTGGTTAGAACTGGTTTTGTAAATGCTGTCCTGAATGAGTCCTGGTTAGAACTGGTTTTGTAAATGCTGTCCTGAATGAGTCCTGGTTAGAACTGGTTTTGTAAATGCTGTCCTGAATGAGTCCTGGTTATAACTGGTTTTGTAAATGCTGTCCTGAATGAGTCCTGGTTATAGCTGGTTTTGTAAATTCTGTCCTTAATGAGTCCTGGTTTAGAACTGGTTCTGTGAATTCTGCTCAGTGAGTCCTGGTTTGGTTGTGAGCTATGTGGTATTGTTCTTTGAGTAAGATGTGTGACACCAAGACTGAGTTTTAACTTTAATGTTTCCTTTTTTTGTTATACTTGTAGGATTCCGAGGGGAAATCAGGGCTCTGCATTTAACCATCTCTGTACATTAGTATCAGAGAGCAGGGGGCTGCTACTTAAAGCGCCCGGGAAGCAGTTGGTGGGGTTAAGGACCTTGCTCAGGGTTCCACAGTGGTCCACCTAGGAGTCGTGTCGGGGACTCGAACCCTGGTCCTCCACGCCAAAGCCAACGACGCTACCACAATACATTAAAATGAAAACATAATGTAGTGTTATGATTATTAAAGAACATGGGCAGGACACCCTAAACGTTGGGTAGATAAAGGTAAATACTGAATTTTTGGTACCACACCAGTAGATTAAATTCTTATTACTTTTTTGGTGTACTGGATCATCCTTGTAACAATGAATCTTTTTATGGGCTAAGCCCCTGATGATGACAAAGTCTATCTCTGCCCCTGCTTCCCACTACCTAAACATCGGCTCCTGGCTCTCAAAACCAACTCTTTGCTGGACCAGAGTGAAGAACTGTTTCATGGAGCTTGTGCTGCCTGCATCACTGCTTCGGGCTCAATAATCACTTGTCATTTCCGCAAAAAGAAAATAAAAGTTTGTATTCTTACCTGCTGCCCGCTAACACCAGAGAAAAATATAATCTACAGCATATTTACCCGCAAAATGCAGGTAAAATGTCCCGCTGCAGGAGAGACAGGACTCTGCTTTGAGCAGAGGGAGACGAGCTGCTGCTACCAACGCAGATACGTAGCAGATCAGAATAGAGGAAAGACAGGTAGAGAAGTCGTCTGTGTGCTGTGGGGGTGTAGGGGGGTACGAATTTTACAACAGAGAAAGGATGCCACGAGGGGGAGCCCCGAGATGAACTTACTGAGTTCTGCTTTGAAATAAATGCATTTGAAAGTGAACTAAATCAAATCACACCTTTAATTTAGGGATGCACTGAAAATTCGGCCGCTGAAGGTTTAGGTCGAAAATGACCCAGGAGTGCATTTTCGGTTTTCGGACTAAAGACATAAATCACCAAAAAAACTTGTCATGACACGGCAAACAGCGCATCCAGCGCACGACTTCTGCACTTTGTGTTTTTCATGTGAGAACATACAGTATCTAATTTCACAGTCTTTCAGCAGCCGGTCAGTTATCAGCCTGGATATTATTATTTGTTTTAATAGTCCAACAGAGAAAAATGTAAAAGGCATTATGTAATGTACACAAGAGTGGGGTCAAGCTAAATATTTTATTGAGCATTGCTGTAATGTCAGTGGTAAATAATACTTGACGTACAGTGATAACTTCTTTCGGTTTTCGGCCTTGGTTTGCTCATTTTTTGTTTTTGGTTTCGGTCAAGAATTTTCATTTTGGCTCATCCCTACTTTAATTGTCATCCTTGATCAAGAGTAATAACTTTAATGTTTTGATGGTATAATGGAATTTTCTGTCATGTTTGTAAATGTTACTGCACTGAAGCTTGATTTGAAGAAAATCGTGAATCGAATCGAAATTGCAATATCTGCCAGAAAAATCAGATGAGCAGCACAAGTGAAACAGAAGTGGATGGATAGAAGGAAGGAGGGACGGAGGGATAGAAAGACAGACATTTTTGTCTGTTCTGGCTTATACAGCTAGTGAATAATTAATTTGCCAGCAAAACTCTTTTCTCTGTTATTTTTGTTGTTTCATAGAAGTAAACAGCTGTTCAGATGTTGGAGGCGTCACTAAAGTAAAAAAATATTTGCATCAAAGTCACTTTTCTACTTGAATCACATCGCTGCATAAAAAGCTGGTTTTCTCAGCTTTTTGGTCAACAGCACGCATTTTTGCCTCAACTAGCCCATGTTCTACTGTAGATTACTGAGGAACGGAAAAAGCTAGAAACAAATAGGTTTTTTCTGATAAAAGAAGGAGAGTCTAAGCTAGGGCTGTGCGATTCTGGGAAAAATCTGAATCACGATTTTTTTGCTTAAAGTTAAGATTACAATTCTCTGATACAATTTTTTTCCCCAAAAAATTTTTATTGCACAAATAAACAAAACAACCTGTTCAAAGGTAGTTCAAAATGAAGCATGTGTTTGCACAAGAGCTTTGCTGGAGCACTTCTTTGGCAGATGCATAGTTGTAGTTCTTCACCATTGGTTAGGGGGTGGGGATGCAACAGCAGTGCTGCATTTGAGGGCGCTTGAAAAAAATCCGTAAAGAATGGAAACTTATTTGTGATAAGCTCATGATTAAAAATGTTTCAGAATTGTTGTGGATAGAAATGAGATTGCATGTATATGTGAATTGAGATCACAATCTTTTAACGATTAATTGACCTATGGCTAAGCCACGCCCCCTCCACTCACTCGGACAAACAAACATTCGGTGACAGGCGCTATGTGACATTTCGGGAGATGACAGCTGTCAACACAGACAACAGACGCGTGATCAGACAGAGTGATCATGACAAGATAAATTTAAAAACATAAAAACAATACAAACAAACAAAAAGAAATTGTTCAGAAGTCTTAAACTGGGAGTAGAAATCAGCCTGTGAATCTCTGAATGTGACTCGTGTCGCTCCCTCAGTTTCTTGCACAAACTGCTGCACGGCTGCTGTTGTTGTGCCAAAAAGTGATCATCTGACAAAAACTGATCAAACAGCCACGGAAGCGGAGCAGTCTGGCTGCAGCTTGGAAGCCAGAGGCGTGTCGTTATCGACGTTACTACACCACACCTGTACTACACGACAGCGTCTTATGTACCGTTACCACGTACCAAAACTAGCATGTTTAGCTAGCGTTAGCCAACTTAAACTAACGTTAGGGAAGGTAACTTCATATTTCTTTCAAGCAAAGTGACAACATGTTGCCTCGAATACGATGTTGCCTTACCTTAGAACAGATGTAGGCATCCTTGTTCATTTTATCCACGTTCAGTTGATGTTGTGGTCTGCCGCATAACTTTGGCTTGATGTGACTTGGTAAAAGGCAAAAAAAATACGCCCTGTCACCCAGCCTCTCAGGATACCTAGTATCGGAGTTGCATGTACCCCATGCACACGTTTGACCATTTTAAACTAAAAAGAACACATAAAAACGAACAAAAACGGACTAACTTCAATGCATTTCAATGGACGTTCAAGCAGAGAATGTCCGAGTGTATGGGAAAGCTGTGCGCACTGTGATTGGCTCATCGCGTTTGGGGGCGTGGTTTAGCCATAGGTCAATTGTGCAGCCCTAGTCTAAGCTTTCCTTTGGTACATTCAGTTTTTGCATAGTACACAATATTTTCTCCAAAAATCAGTGAAAATGCTTAAAAATCCTGGCACTATGGAGCGCTCTGCTCAGAAAACGTTGGCAGTCAATGAGTTAAGTGTCCAACAAACGATCCTGTCCCCTTAAAATCCAAGACAAATAAGCATTTACTGAGATGCCTGCCAACAGCATGGACAATAGATATCTATTAGGGCTGGATGATAAAGAAAAAAGATTATCGATAAAAAAAATCTGTATCGATCGATATCAATATTTATTAATAAAAAAAAATTTTTTAAAAAGCCATTATCAAATTAAAAGCTATTTTAGGTGCAGCCCTGGCCATTTAAGCTTTTGCTGAATGACCTACTCATAAAGTTCACACTAAGGCCGTTTTCAGACTTGCATTGCGGAACATGAGCAGTAAAGTTCATCTGCTCTTTAGACAGACTCGTCTTTTCAAAAATCCTTGTGGACTTATCGCGTCCCAGGTGCTTTCAGACATCAGGAGATGTTGTGGAAAAGTCAGCACAGCCCCGCTCTCCTCAACTCTGTCCGGAACATTTTCTTATGCATTCAGCCAAAATGATGTGCTGCAACATTTCCACTCTTGTGACATGTAGACCAGCCAGTACATGTCCGCTACATCTCCGAGGTAAAAGACCGGTTCGCATGTCTGAATGCAAACGTTATAAAGGAGCCTCTGAAGCCGTTAGGGATGGGAATCGAGAACCGGTTCTTTACAAGAACCGGTTCTCTGTTGTTCGATTCCATGGAATCGTTCATCTGCCTGCCTATCGATTCCTCTTATCGGTTCCGTAAATGTCGGACGCATTTGCGTGCTGACGTCACGTACGCGTCTCCAACATGGCGTCGCGGCGAACGTGCTCCAAAGTTTGGTTGAATTTCATGAAAAAAAATACGATATAAGCGCGAGTTACACGTTGATCACATCAGAGGGAGGAAACACCTTCAACTTTTGGCCACCCAGCAGTTAGTCTGTCGGAATATAAAGCCTTTCGTACGTTGCTAAGCAACCGTGGTGGCGCTCGTGGGTGTGAGCCTCAGCTCAGCACGCCTTCTGTCTGCAACGTCGCAGGTAACGTAAAACTCCCGTTCACTGTAATACTGTTAGAGATTATTCATAAAATATTGCGCTATGTCTTAACCTTTAGTCTTTAGTTTATCTTGAACATGTTTAAAGGAAAGCAGCAGCATCTTCTGTGTCAGGTGTGTACTGCTGTGTACTATGTACTACTGTGTACTGCTCAGTGTACTGCTCTGTAAATTATAACAAAATATCTGACAAATGAAACGAAACACACACATAAACATATTCATACATATTTACACACATAATAATAATAATTTAATTCAACATGTTCAAAAGGAGTAAAAAGAAGTCTAACTTATTTAATCCGTTCCCTTTAAGTCCTAAAAGATCTCGTATTCTTCATCAAAAGGTAAACATGCTATTTTTCCTGCACAGAAATTGTTTCTGTACAGAAGTTGATCACTGCAGTCGTATTTTATGAGTTGTTTTTTAACTGAAGTCAACTTTAAGATGAAGTTGAAAGCAAAATGGTGATGCATATTCTAAACGGAAAGAATAACTGCAACCAAAGCCGTTCATACTGTATTTAATCATTCAATGAGAATCGATAAGGAACCGAATCGAAACGTGGTATCGATAGTGGAATCGGAATCGCTAAATTCTTAACGATTCCCATCCCTAGAAGCCGTTGACATTGTGGCAAAGTGCGCAACTCGTGCGTAATAGAGACCATGTCAGAGCTGCAGACGCTTTCATTTATTCAGCAACTCCTGATCCATATCCTCATAAACTGGACACTTCTGAGGCTCTGCACAAATACCTGTTGTTTCATTTTTTATATTCATCATACTTATTTTAAATTATTTTAGTTTTTTCCGTCTTCCTCATATCTCAATCTTTATCTGGCAACTGGCATCATATTTCCTTTTGCGCTGTCATCTCTCACATTTCGCCACGTTGCAAACCTCAAACACGCAAAACCTCATTTATGCAGGGGCGTTTCCAACATGTTTGCACTCGCTGTACTCGCTGTCTTTTGTGCCTTCACTCTTGGTAAATCACTCGCAAACCGTGGTTCAGCCACTCGCGCAAAATTTCAGATTTCGTGGGTAAATTACTACACGCTAATTTGGATCTTGATAAATCCGGCCCAGAGTCCACAATATAACCGCTTTCCAGTGCAAGTTTGAAATGGGCATAACACTGAATTCCAGTTCAGCCTCTGCCTGGTCTGCATTTGTGATTGGTTTGGCGGAAGTAGTGATTGTAGTATCATGCTACTTGATATGCTACAGCGGAAAACTGTGCTTCTATATTGAACTTTTATTGACCCTTTTTTTTTCCATTGAAAAAACCTCTATCAATCGATATATATCAATATTTAATAATCGTCCAGCCCTACTATACATAACTGCTAGATAACTCCCCCACACTGTTGGCCAATGGAACCGAACACCCGCAGATGGCGGCCATCTTACCACAGTCAGCTCGCTCACTAACAGAATTGTTTTTTTAATTGTGATGTACTTTTTAAATAACTATAACTTACTCAATTTTCTACCGATTTTCAAACGGTCTGGTTTGTTATGTCAGAGATACTTTTGATGCAGAAATGGAGACGATTCAGAGATTTTGATATTTTTTCACTTCTTTGGCCAAACGTTCTTCGGTTGGACTCATATCTGCGTCTTTGTAGTCTAGCCAGTGTTTTTAAAATAGCGCTGCCATTGTTTACATTCTGATAGATCAATCACAGCCCTTGCTGTCTCTGTTGTCCCTTGACGGTGTGACGGACACTTTAAAAATATTTCATGCAGCTGGAGAGCCTCTCCATCGACGTAGAGGGCTCTCTGTAACCTACGCAGAGCACTTCATGGACGACTATATATTAGCCTAAGAGATCTAGCAATTATATAGATATCTATGGCATGGACGCTGTCCTATTGGTCAACCTGTTGATTGTTTTTTAGCAACAAATAATTTATTTCCTATCAATGGAGAGTAGAAAGCTATCTTATGCCATTGCCAATGTGGCGCACAGCCTATGTTAACACCTGCCTTTACCTCTCTCCCCTATGCCCCCCACCCCCATCTAACCACTTGAAGTGTATCTGTGGCTAACCGTTTTGTTCTGACAACCGTTACAAATTTTTGTGCGGTCACATGGCGCATAAAATATGGATCTACTCCCTTTTCTAGACTCAAGAACAGTTTTAAGGCCCAATAATGCTCGACGCAGAAGACGGATACGCAGACGTGTCGTCGAGTGATGTCACTCGACGACACGCCCACCAGGCCTATGAGAGCACAGTAAACTCTAACCCTACCCCTGACCCTTCCTTTAAACCTAACAAGACCCACACACTATGTGACACACCCACTATAGGACACACCCATAATAGGACATGCCCCCTGGGTTGCAAGCCGCAGATAGATACACATGCCGTTTACTGGTCTCTTAAACAAAAGATAATAAGTAACACAAGCAGTAACACTTACCAACTGCACATCCTCACTGATAAGTATAATCCACTGGTCCCTGGTAAAGCTGTCCCTCCTGTTGAAGCACTGAAAACTGCTGAATTTCTGCCGAGGCAACTCAGCACGGCATTCTCCTCCTCCTTGTTGTCGTCGTCCTTTCTGACAAAGCTGATTTACTCCGTGGCAGGTAATCAGCTGCCTTCAGGTAGTGCTAAAGAGGCTAGCTTAGCAGCTAGCAGCCTCTCTAGTTCACATCATTTGGAGAAAGAAATTCAATTCGCGTACTGTGGAGGGCCCGTGCTTGTGGCCGATTGTGGTGAGAAGAGAGAGCCAGCACTCAAAGACGAAGTCACTTTCACTCTCCGGAGTTTCTGGCACGTTATAACTGAGGTCCCGTTCCAGTACACATGTTTTAACGTGAAAAAGTGGCATTTCCGGGTGATGACTCCTTTAAGAAAAATGTGGATTCGGTGCCTGTCCACCACCTGTCTCGTTAGTTTGATCAGCCCTGCTTCTAAAGTTTAAAATAAAAACTTTAATCCTCTTACACTGTAAAGTTTGCTTCGGTTAATAAGAAGTTCAGCAAGATCTTTTTTATCTTCGCTGCCTTTTAACATTAAAGATTACACAATGTAAGATGTCTGATCACCATCCTCATCATCAGCGTGGCCTTGTCCTAAATGACTGAAACAATAAGCGCTTGCAGCCAGAAGAATGAAAAGGGAGGGACAAGACAGACTTATTTCAGCCACAGACTGGAACAATGACATGAGAAAGCGTTTACAAAGCATCGCTTGTCTCCTCATAACTTGTGTTGTCTTGTTCAGAAAAATTCTGGACTTTTAGCGATTACATCATGGAGCCTGCAGGGAAATGAGGAGGAAGCAGGGCTGTGCAGGGAAATTCGCTCCCCGCTGATATCAGCGTGGAGTGGGGGTGTGAAGTTTGGTATGACGGCGGCTATGAGCAATGAGAAAACTATCCACCTCATGGCTAGTGGGGGTGTTTGGAAGGACGAGCCTGGCCCTGCCAGGAAAGAGGACCAAGAGGATGCAGACAGTTGATGGAGATGCTACTATTGTTCCTTAAACTTGTGGAAACTGTCAGCGTTTTGATCCCATTTATGTGTAAAGGAACTAAGCAGCATGGTTTTCAATGACCGCCCTGAATGGGCTTATCCAGTGTGGTTTTATTAAGTTTCCCCAGACTGAGGATGAAAACCGTCTCAGCTGCGAGGGGAGTAGCATCTCCTCCGGCTTAAGTTACAGCAAAGAGAAACGTTCACCACAGCCAGGCAGCTACTATTAGCGATCAAAAACATCCTATAAATCACCTCAGTTTGCATTTCCTAAACATCCCAGCTGCTGTGGTCGACAGTAGATCCCACTGGAATCAGCCAGAGACATGAAGTCACAAACACCACCTACACGAGCACTGAAAAAAACTAAATCCTCTCGTTATGCGACCAGAGGGGAAACTACAGAAGTGACTGGCCGAAGCTCATCTGACAGAGCAGTGTCTGTGTCTGAGCAGGGGAGCGGGGGTTAAACACATTGTGAAATAGTTGCAATATGTGAAAGTATTACATATTCAACCCCCTGCCATGAGTCCTCCCCCCCCCCATCTGCAAACTTCAACGGTTGTGCTTCCTCCGCTCCTCATCACTTCATCCCTCTCTGCCGGGACGGAAACAGAGCTTTCTGTGCAGGGAGCGAGGGGTGAACCAGCAAAACTGAGCAAGACGGAGGAATGGGACGGTGACAAATATCTGAGAGATGCTGAAGTAAAGAAAAAGCAGGTAGATCTCAAGTCACACTAATCTCCCTATGCACTGTCTGAAACTTTAAAAAGCATTAAAACTAGATTTTAGTGGGGTTTAGCTACAACAGTCCACTTTCTGGAGATTCGTGAATATTAGGAGTTGCTTTTTCTAATCACTCAGTGAGGGGGATAACAATTTATTTAAGAAAAAGCATCAGCTGAAGTAATTGTCATCCTTAATTTCTTTTTTTTCTGAATGTGAAGCTTAATAGTGCGGCCTTTTTTCCAAATGAAACCTACATGGGCCGTTTAGTTAAGCAAGTTCAAGGAAAGAAAAAAAATGCTAGAATCCAAATGCACCATGTTGCATCTGCTTCCTCAGACTTGGTAATGCCATCCGAAAGATTTAAGGCACTTCATTTATCCAGCCGAATAGAGCTGAGGGTGGAAAGTCGTGGATTTACTGCCAGCTGCAGACTTTACTGATTCCTTTTAACGGTTACACCTGGTCTACACAAAAACTACCCTCACAAAATACTTTAATGTGAAGTTTATGAGCTGTTTCTGTTTCAGTCATATCTGGTTCCTTATCAGATTTTTTATTCATTTCATTTTATTTATTTATTTTTTGGAGGGGGGGGGGGGTACAATATGTTGATGTAACCTTTGAGATTGCATTTAACTCATGAATTTGATCTCAAAATACCTATAAAATAGAATTATCCTTCTTGTCAGTTAAATCCATGCAACTAAAGCAGCAGACACGCAGTACCCACTCACCCGTGGACCAGGCTTCTGTGCCGACACTTGAGGCAGGTAACAGAGAAACGAGGGCGCCAAAAAGCAATAAAGGCCGAGAAGAAGCAGACTTGGCAGCAGCATGACTGCAGAGCAGGTAGCAGCGTCCGTCTGTGGGCAGCGAGTCCGGAGTCCACGACCAGGACAGAGAAAAAACTCCTTCACTCTTCTTTCCTTTTAGTGTTTCTCCTCTGTAACTGTTCACATAGTGCCGCGCGTGGGGCTGCAGGTAACGCGCACTGTGGCCGGTGATATCCACTGCGGAGGACCAGCTGCTCAGCGCGGCTCCACAAGTCCGATCCCTGCAGGAGTCGGTGCGGCTTCATTTAAAAAGCAGAGCAGAGAGCATCGTCTCTGACAGACGCCCCGCCGGACCAATAGGAGGGAGGGAGGCTGCTGAAGCCACGCCCACCTCAGCCAGCCTGGGAGGAGATGGAATAGGAGATCCCTTCAGCGCGTTACCCACAGTCGGAGCAGGGACAATGGCCGAGCAGGTGTGACGTCACATCTCAGCTTCATCCCCATTCAGAGAGATGATGCTGCACAAAGGCTGACGTCCTGCTGCGTGACATTTAGCCTGGGTGCTGAGTCAGGTCAATAGCTGTCACGTGCACCCCAGGGGGTCAGCCTGTGTTTGCAGATGTGGTGTGTGTGTGTGTGTGTGTGTGTGTGTGTGTGTGTGTGTGTGTGTGTGTGTGTTTTAGTTGGCTGAAGTTTCGGTGGTGGACAGCTGCCTGTTCGCTCTCGTCCCAATTACTGGTTTATTTTTTTAAAGGCCTTACTTCTTATAGAGGACACTGCACTGCAGGAACTGTGCATCATTTTAGTCTTTAATAAATAATGTATCTATAGGAACTTGACATGAAATTGGCTGTAGTTTATTGCATGTTTAACACGTTTATTAGCAGAGTTAAGTCCACTGTTTGTCCACTCCAGACGGACTGAGTGAACCTTATACCAGCTGAGCTTGGCCAGTTGTGACATGCGGGTATTTTACATGCTGCATTACTTTTTTCAAGGACTAAAGCTAAGTTTTAGGCAGTGTTGAATACACAGGAACCATCTTTCAACATCAGGCTGACTATTTGCTTTATGTACATTTATTAGTAACACTTCAAAATAATGGTATAACCACACACATGATGAACTAATGTAGCATCTATCATGACTTCCTGCTGCTCATCATCAACTAGTGATGTAGATCATTAGTTCATACTCATTACATCATCAACTGATGAACATTAATTCATTAATTCATTGATATGTCGACAATATTTTCACTTTAGACCAAAATATACTATCATTTATTTTCATACCGCTGATTTATTTCCTTCTTTATAAAATTGTACAAACATCGACCATTTCACTCTGACGGGTAAACCAGTTGTTCTTTGAAAACCAAAATGATATTTTGAAAATAAAAGCTCCTTCGAGTTGTTTGGATTCGAGTTCATTTCTGATTAGTTTTGTTTTAAAAAGGGCAGAATTTGTTGAACCTGTTCCTCAGACGCAAATTACTTCATATTATACTTCGGTCAGTAAGAATTCTAATGTCAACTGTTCATTAGACTTCACAGACTCCACTGCGTGGCGTGGTGTTCTAGACTCTGCGTCATGCATTAAAGTTGTACTTCCATGGTGATGTCATTAATATTTCTGTGTTCTCCATTATTATTGAATGCATTCTGCATCGTTTCTGTTTAAAAAAAACCTTCTGGTATCTTAGTATCCAGCTGTATTTGTATACTAGAAGAGAGGCTTGTGGTCCAACGGCAGCTTTTCCGGGTCCTTCTCATGAATTTCCGTCTGATTGGCTGCCTCCCATAAGTGTATGAAGGAAGCTCCGCCCTCCGCTCCTATTTTGTTACAGACAGGAAATAGAGCCGACAAACAAGTTTGTTCCGCCATGCTAACAAACAGTTAGCTAATTAGCTTCTCAACTCCGAAGCTACAGTCGTGCCGTCTTTACTTCTAGTGTGTAGTGGAGGGTTACCTGCCTTCCAATGGACAGATAGAAACCCCACGTGGGATACGCTATTTGCAATGTGACGTAGAAGTGGGAGGCTGTTCCCGATTCGCTCTTTTCTTCGTATTGTTTCTCTGAAGAGAAAGCACAGCCGACTGGGGGAACGCAACGCTAGCAAGTCAGCATGTGTAAGTAAACAAGGGGAAACCCCTCCGTATTTCAGAAGGAGCAAGTTAAACGGGTTTTCAGTGGAAGGAGGCCTTTAAAATAATGCACGGCTCCTCGTTGTTTAATCCTTACTTGAATTTGGTGTGATTTTACTTGAGGGTACACATTTATCTGGAAATCATCATTAAGTGATGATGAAAGCTTAATGATTAGGGATTTACCTGTAATGAATATATGAACTTCTTTAGGTTGGTCTTTCATATAAGAAAGAAAAATACATTGACAGTATGAAAATAAAAAGTAAATCTTGGTCTGAACTGGAAAATTTGTCAACATATTAATGAATTAATATTCATCAGATGATGCTGTTTTAAGTATGAAGTAAAGACATAAATCCACATAGAGATCACCAGGAGGAAGTCAGAATAGATAAGTTTTGCAGTAGTGAAGTTTACAACTTATAGCCTACCATTACTGAACAGTGCTACCCATTTATTAATAATCCTTTTCTGTGCAAGTATTAAACAAAGTGGAATTTTGAAACTTCAGTTCATGCTGATTCATGTGTACCTTTATCATCAAATCTTACAGATGAGCTAAATGCGTACTCATAAAGCAAGTCCTGCACCACTGTCATCCGACAAACGTCCATCTCTGCCCTCCATGTCCTCCTCCCTCCCCTGCTCCCTTTCTCCTTCTTTTTCCCTCTGAAAGAAGCTGGATCAAGTAAAACAGAAAAGAACCAGAGACAAAGGGAAGTGGGGCTCAGTGCAGGTGTCCAGCTTCAGTCCAGACACTGAACTGAAAAGGGCCATCCACTGACACCCCCAACAGCCTGAAGATATTTCTTAATTGTTGGTCTGGAGAGTTCAGCAGCTTTCTGGGAGCTTCTGTGTAGAGCCGTGTAATTAGAGCTATTGAGCTGGTGGAACTGGCACAATCAGGGTCAGCATTAATGATTTCTGTTTGCTAGCTGGTGCCATAAAGAGAGGACTTTCTCAGAAAGATGGAGAGAACTTGTGAAGAGGGTTCAGGCTCACTGGGATGGAATTTGTATATAAAAGGAGAAGAAATGAGGTCTAAGTGAACTCCAGGCAGTGAATTATCTGGACTTTTTGTTTATCGTTGTGGAGACTTTGCAAAGTGTCATTATCAAGACTGTTAGAGACTCGATGCCCCCCCACAAGGAGGGGGGCCAGGATTCAAGCCCCCTCCCGTTTTGCTTTGCTTTGTGCCAGCTGGTCCACTCATGTCCTGGACTGAGTGGAGAAATGGTGTGGGAGGCGAGGATGAGGAGCAGAGTGGGAGAACAGGAGAGTCTCTTGGAATGTTAACGAGATCAGTTTATATCTGTTCTTTCCTCTGGCTTCAACCCTCCACCCTGAACAAAGACGGCAAAGTTTTGTGAGGAGTAAAGCTGTTATAGGGAAAGCATGCCCCGACACCTTAATTCT
This sequence comes from Atherinomorus stipes, assembly GCA_023101725.1. Lineage (NCBI taxonomy): Eukaryota > Metazoa > Chordata > Actinopteri > Atheriniformes > Atherinidae > Atherinomorus > Atherinomorus stipes. The sequence continues at coordinate 66,522 of JALJCO010003029.1, forward strand.
GTTGTCGTTTGGCCCAACATGAAAGAAAACCTCCAACAACAAAAACAAAGAAGGACTGAATGGGCATGCTGAAAGAGAATGTGCTTCCCAATTACCGCTGCGGCCCTTCCAGAGATGCCCCGGCCGCTGCCCCCCCACCAGTTTACACCAACCACACACGGCCCAAAATTAGCAGGTGTCTGTAGACAGCAAAACAGACGGAGCAGCTCAGAGGCCACCCAGAGATCTGATGGAGGGGCAGAGTGAGCACAGATGTTCAGTCATGATGTGCTCTGCTGGATGCTGGTGAGCACGAGTCACAGCCGCCGGCCCGTTTCTGCAGTTAAACCAGTTATCCAGAGTCAGGTTGTCTTTCTGAAACAGGCAAAACACACCAGAAAACAAACATGATCTGGATGGCAGCATCCTGATGTATGGCATGCAGCTTATGCCGGCTCTATAGAAAGCAGCATCAAAACTTGTCCTTTCAGTTTGTCTTACTTGGCCTTTTTGTGTGCAGATATGATTATGCTTCTGCCGGATCTTTAAACTGTATATATAACTGCTGTTATGACAAATTCTCCAAATCCTTAACATTATTCCCAAACTGTCACTATTTGCCCCATTTTAAACCCTATCACACCTTTATCTCAGATAGACAGTACACGAGAAATCACTTAAAGGCGCTGTACCTGATTCTGCTCATTTTTGAACCGTGAGGGAGGTGAACAGTGTAGTTTGAACTGTAAGCCCCGCCCCTGTTTCTCCCAGTAAGAAACGCTCCTTCCCTTCTTTTTCTCTCCTCCCACTCGACATGCATGAAATAACGTGTACAATATCATACTCGTGCACAAAGAAACACTCTAGAGAAAACTTGCATCTTCCAATGAATTCACTATGTATTATATACGGTAGACCAGCTGAGGCAGCACCAGCACCTGAGGACATATAAAAGAAAGTTATTGAAAAAATATCTGTTCAGGCGGACTTCCAGTCCACATTCAGTCCGAGGCGTCCAGCTGCTCTCTACCTTCGGTAAAATCCACCGAGATTTACATGAACTTTATTCCTTCTTTGGTCTCTCCTGCGTTTCAAGTCTCTCCTTCTAAGGTTTGATCCTGTCAGGCAGTTTTGCTGAGGTATCGCGACTTTCCCTTCGGTAGACACCATGCGGTTCTGTTTACAAGTGCTGCCGTGCACACGCGAGGGGAGGGCGCTCCTCGTTAGGAAAACACTGAGTGGCTGATAGGAAACCGAAACTTATGTAGAATGAACTGCATTGGCATAAGAAGAGCGTCACGCCAATGTTAAAAACCTAAACTAAAAAGGCCTGGATACATGCATATACGCAATCAATGAGGGATTTATTTTTATGAAAATACCTCTTTTAACACACATTATACCGAGTAGAAAGCATTTTTCTTAGAGAGATCAAAATAAAATCAGGTACAGGGCCTTTAAAACTTACATTTCATAAAACATTTTTTATGACCGCTATACTAGAACTTATACACTGCCTGGCCAAAAAAGTGGCCAAAAGAAGTGGCCAGGCAGTGACGGACGGACAGGCCAGGACGGACTGTCCACTAAAGTGTCCAGACATACTTCAACGAAAGGTAAACAAGACGTTAGTAGGGCAGCTTTCCAACGAGGGGTTGTTCCGTTTTATGATACAAATGACCGTGATGATGGAAAGCTGGTAAGCTAGCTTTATATTATAATAGCTTTGAATAAAAGAGATGAGAAACCTCAGTTTTGTATAAGATCTGCAGGGGCATAATTTGTATTTGTCGCAGACGATTGCATCAGACATGGTTCCTATCAAGGTCCTCCCTCATGTGCGAATGCAAACTGATGAGGAAGGTAGTTCTGATAACTAAACTCCAGACGGGGAGTTTTAGGAACTGATCCCAGACATATTATTCACACATGAATGGGCCACCACAGAGTCCGGACCTGAACCCCATTGAGAATCTTTGGGATGTACTGGAGAAGGTCTAGGGTCAGACTCTACCATCATCATCATCAAGTTCAGGTCTAGGGTCAGACTCTACCATCATCATCATCAAGTTCAGGTCTAGGGTCAGACTCTACCATCATCATCATCAAGTTCAGGTCTAGGGTCAGACTCTACCATCATCATCATCAAGTTCAGGTCTAGGGTCAGACTCTACCATCATCATCATCAGGTTCAGGTCTAGGGTCAGACTCTACCATCATCATCATCAAGTTCAGGTCTAGGGTCAGACTCTACCATCATCATCATCAGGTTCAGGTCTAGGGTCAGACTCTACCATCATCATCATCAGGTTCAGGTCTGGGGTCAGGCTCTACCATCATCATCAGGTCCAGGTTCAGGTCTAGGGTCAGACTCTACCATCATCATCATCAAGATCTTGGTGAAACATTAATGCAGCACTGGATGGAAATAAATCTGCTGACATTGCAGAAGCTTCTGGAAACGATGCCACAGCGAATGCTGCCGTCATCACAGCTGAAGGCGCTCCAACCGAATATTAGAGTGGAGGACCATTTTTGGGTGGCGACATTTTTGGGGGGCCAATGCTGTTAGTAAAATGTAAGTTTGTCATATGTTAAAAACCGAAAATTAATCCTATATAACATTAATTTCTTACACAGCAGAGAGAGCAGCGCTGCATGTCGTCATGCAAACCATATTGCTCTTGTCTGTTAACAAATCCTTCATCTGTATGTGTTGAGCTGCTCCCGGGATTTTAAAGAGAGGGAGTTTGTTAATAACAAGCTTTAAATGTAATTCAATCACGTCCGAAACCGAATGTTTATAGAGGAGGTTTACCTCGCGATTATTAATCATTTCTGACATAAGAAAGCATCAGATTAGAATGAAACCTGCAGAGCAGCTCTGATAACATTGACATAAAATAAAGCGTGACCGTGCAGGTGTTATTAATGCATCCAGTACGTGCATGATGTCCGCAAATTAACGTATAATTCCTAAATTATCGCCTTTGCTGAAATAATGCTTTTTTTTCTTTTTAAAGATTACACATAGGTTTGGTCAAACTTCCCTGATCACTCTGATTTCAAAATTATTGTTTTTAAATGATCGTGAACAAAATAAGGATCACAGATGGTAGAATCATTGTGACGTGTTAAACTGCAAGATCGCAGGAGATCGTAGTTCATTCTGAGTTTGAAATAAAATTAAATAATATTCTGTATGTTTGGTGGCTTTTATTTAACATGCTTCTGTTGTAGCTTTGAGTACATACATGTATTATTCTAGTACAGCTGTGGGTTACCAGTGTTTTCACGTATGTTATAATGAGAGGCTGAGACGAGGCAGTTCGGGTCTAGTAAAAGATCGTTGGACCCGAACTGCCTCGTCAGCCTCTCATAACATACGCGAGAACATTAATCCACGGCTACAAAGCAGCATCATGTGCTGCTGTTCAACACGTCCACCATGAAGATCCACAGATGACAGCAGCCACGCTTCACACAACACTAAAAAAAAAAAAAAAAACTTAAAAAAAACTATCTCCATGCATGCAAGGACAAAAATATAAAAACTCTTTTCTTCTGCTTTAACACTAATGGATGAAAACAGGAACTCAGGACTGAGGCAAGAGTTAAGGACATCATTTTATTGTATTTATTTTATTTTATTTATGCTCTCTGACCGTATCAAATGTTTACAGCAGGGATCGATGCGGTTGCATTCAGTATAACAATCTGTGCTCACGGCAGTCGTGTCAAAATGACTCGGCGTTAAATGACGCTTGGTTTTTTTTGTTGTTTTTTTTTTACGTCCCTATTAATGTCCATCATCGATGGATGTTGAAAAGTCCTGGAAATGGATGTTGGACTGCTTCAGAGCAAAAGAAAAACAGCCTGGTGCGCTGCAATGACTTGACTTTCCAGCTTAAGACACTGTCGTCGGAAGCAAAGATCCTCGCCCGTTAAGTATTTCCGGTCAAAAAACAAGGAAGTGTGAAAAAGGTCTATGTTGTTTACTACGCTTTTTCTTAGTAGTTCCACTTTTTAGTGTCTTTATGTTGATCTGGATCGTTTGCTGACGGCAGAAGAATCCATAACTATCCCTTACAGTGTTTGAATTTACCGTGACTGTCTTCTTACTGTATCAAAACTGAGGATGTAGCGTCATTTGATGTCACGTCCACAGGGCAGCGCGAAATTGCAGCACACAGCCTGTTCAATGTAACAGGGAGAGACGTGGGTGAAAACTTTCTTTTTGTTTTTTTTACGCTTCATTACCCATTAGTAAAGAAAAAAACAGACATGCATGTTTGTTTTTTAACTCCTGCCTATAGTCCCTTTAATAATGAATTGTCCAATGAAAACCAACACATACTGGAGCAATCATGATTTCTAAGTCAGGCCATGTCTGCATTTAGAAAATTGGAAGTTGTCCTGGTAACAAACTATGTGAACCAATCATTATGAAAGTTGAAATGCATTTGAATATTAACAATAAAGTTTTATTCAAATATGCATAATATGCATAAATATGCCTAATAAAGCTTTACCCGTAATTCAACAATATTTTCCAGTTATTCCTGATAAGTGAAGCAGTGCTTGTTGGGCATTTCATTGAGCTTTGTCTTAAAATGTAACTAAGAGGAGAATGTATGGTCATTTATTTCACATGGCCATCCCAGTGAGTACTTCTACTACTTTGTAGCATTACCATTTCTGCAGTTCATATAACAGCCCTGATGGGTACTTCTCCTTTCCCTTTTTGCTGCTGTGTTTCAGTAACTCTTCAGCTCTCTGAACCGTGTGCAATAATGCTTGAAAATTAGCATCGGCACACAAAACCAAACACAAAGCACCAAATTAAAGACAGACAAAGGAAGGGGGGGTGAACGGAAAAATTAGAGGTCAGATAGAGAGCCCTTCTCCTTTTTAAGTGTCATCTGGATTTCATTTCATAAATTCCACATATTTTACATGTACCGGCTGCAGTTTTCACTAGCTCCTGAAAGGGGAAGCCGTGTCCAGGCCTCGGCTGGCTAGCAGGTCTGGACAACAAACTGGCCTCTGATTACCATCTTCAACAAACATAAACTTGTATATAAACACAAGCTGATGTGGAAGCATGCCCGCTGATAGAAACGCACATCAACAAATAAATACCCTCACTAAGCCAAATTATGGCGGACATTTATCGGAGACATGAGGGATTTCTAGAATGAGGCGACCGAGAGCTGCTGGTGTGAACAAGCCTATTGAGTCTGAGCCGGGGTGTCCCACACCTGCGCTGTCTATTCACCCCACTGTTTACACACTGTCATCCATAATTAATACCTCCCGGGGACTGGGCTGCCTGCCCTCCACAGGGCCCCCGGACCCATCCAGGGCCCTTATGGATGCCTAATTGAGCATACCGCTCTCCTGATTGAATTAACAGCTCTGTCTCTGGGACCTTTTCCCCCCTTACACTGAGGAGGGGGGGCGATTGAACACCCGCATGGCACCCCTGTATGGTCCAGAGCGGAGAAGAGAGGGGGGTTGGTGGCTGGAGAAAGCAAAGGGTCAGGAGGGGGAGTTGTTGAAACTGTCCAGAAAACGTGGCCCCCTCCATGAGCAAAACCCGGCTGGAAACGTGAAGTGAGGGCAACGAGAGGTCTCCGTCTTCACAGGGCCGGTGGGCTACAGCAGGACAGCGAGTGTGCAGGACGGGGAAGACATGTTGGGAACATGCAGAGCATCAACAGTGCTTTACTCTTACTTTTTTTTCAGATCTGCAGGTGTGCCGATGTGGCTTTCTAACTACAATACACTTTCAAACACCACAGTGTAAAAAGCTGTGTGAACAGTCTTCTTCTTTGTAATTAGGATTGATCTGGTAAATAAATACACTAATGATAACAATAATTTTTACTTTACATTTTGGGAAAATCTGCACTATTCTAACCCATCTCTAGATTAACCGGAGACGGTGGGCCGCCCGTTGTAGCATCCCGGGGGCGGTTGGTGGGAACTGGGCCTGGTGGTTCACCTGGTGCTGTGTCTGGGATTCAAACCCGGGGTTATTATTACTAGTACTAGTAGTAGTAGTATTATGATGATGATTATTGTTATTATTATTATTATATTATTATTTATTTATATGATATGTTGTGATTATTTATATGAGAAGATTGTTGACTTCAGGAGGAGCAAGAAGTAGTCCTGTCTACATCCTGGAAGAGGAGGTGGAGGTGGTGGAGAACTACAGATGCAGGCATGAAAAAGTTCTGCCTTTTTCTGCCAGAAGTGGCTGAATGATTTGTCCAGTGAATACGTCATCATGCAAGGGGTCCAAACTTGGCGTGTGGAAACGTCCTTGTTCCGAGCATTCATTTATGCTCTGAAATTGTTTCCCCTGGGCACACAGCATTTCTCTGTGCGATTGAATTAGCAAACAAGCTGCTGGTAAGTGACTGGTAAATGGCTGGCAGTCGGCAGAAAGGGGAACTTTTTCATGCCCGCATCTGTACAAATACCTGGAGTTCAGCTGGACAACAGACTCGACTGGAAATGCAACAGTGACTACATCTACAAGAAAGGTCAGAGCAGACTCTACTTCTTAAGGAAGCTGAGATCATTCAACGTCTGCACCAAGATGTTTAGGGATGATAATTGATAAGAAATTATCGATGTCAATGCCATTATTGATGCAGCTTATCGATTCGATTCCTTATCGATTTTCTTATCAATGTCTGATACTTTGTTGTATATGAAAAGAAACAATGTTTAGCTTGTAACAAAAGCTTACTTTTATTCAATGTGCTCTACATTTGAGTATCAGCAGATACTCAATGTCACAGAAAAACGGGGGGAAACCAACAAAAACATCTAGAACAAAAAGAAGCTTTATCTGGAAATAAGTGCAACCACTGAACTCTGATGTGGTGTTTCATGTGTGTTTCACCCCTTGCCACACAAGAATGACCTCTGAACTCTGAAAAATTTACAAGAAAATCAACTATTTTTTTTTTCAAGAAAATGAGCATGTCTGCCTTCTCTGGATCAAGTCTGCTCCTCTGAATGTCATCCTCAAAATGATTAATACCGTCCAATTAAAAAAGAAAAAAAATCAACTGTCAGTAAAGTAACTTAAAACTGAAAAAAGTAATAACAAATAAAAATTCCATGAAAATCCTGACATTGATTTTGAATTGTGGTTCAACAGAAATATATATATATATATATATATATATATATATATATATATATATATATATATATATATATATATATATATATATTTATATATATTAAAAAAAAAAAAAAAAAAAAAAAAAAGCAAACAAGCATGATGGGGCTCTGAAGCTAAAATTTTGTTGAGCAACATTCTGAGACAATCATTGCAATCAGGTGTTTTCTCTAATGTTCAAGAAGACTTATACACCTGTTGACAGGTATTTTAGTCCAAATTACACAGGAAAGGTGCTTTAATGTGTCCTGGACAGTTTTGTTTCTTTATTATCATCATCATCATCATCATCATCATTTTCAACCACAATTCCTAAGCAATATTTCGTTTCACTAAATTACAATTTTGTAAATTGTTATTTATTACTAGTTTATTTATTTTCTTGTTATTTGAATTACTATTGTTCACTTAGCCTTTTCTTTAATTGGAAAGTATGAATAATTTTGAGGACGACTGTTAAGCATTCAATCCAAATAACTTAACCTTAAGTTCATGAAGCCTGATAGTGACATTTAATGTCAGAAAAATGCAAATTAACCTACTTGTATTCGTCTGTGTTTACCAAACTGAAAGGGAGAAGACATTTAACCATCATTCGCGTTAGGAGGCGAGTGATGATGTTTGTCTCATCCTCACTCATTTTGCTGCGCTCAGTGTTGAACTTTGCTATGGAGAAAGGGTTAGGCGCAGAGCCAGCTCTGCTGCCGCTGGCTTTGTCACTCTGGCTGCTGCTGTCATCATCTGAAACAGCATCGTTCTTACTTCATTTTGCATCTTTAAGCACCAACGTTAACCTACATCAATAACGTTAGCTACTGCTTCTAGACAGACCAACACAATCTGGAGTGGTGTACAACGCTACGTTATCCGACACGAATAAAAAGGCTTACGTTAATTGAGTACCGTAGATAACTACGGAGCAAGCTCGTTAGCCAAGTTAAATAGAGCTACCTGCTGTTCCTGATGGAAAATGCTATGGAAGTCATTTGGCAAACAATAGCTATTAAGTGACTAACCAACCTGAAAATGAAAGCATGTCGCCTGATCCTGTACGAGCTGTGACACTGCTGGAAGCTGAAGGGGGACGTTTAGACTGTCGCTCGCCTTGTTTCCACGTCTCGAAGACACGACAGGTGTCTCGCACATTGAGGTTGTGAACTGCATCTAAATGTTTTAACATGTTGGTTGTATTGCCTCCCTTACAGGAGAGCACAGCATCACAGTGTTTGCATACAGCCTTTTCTTCATCTTTTTTTGAGAAGTGAAGCCATGCCCTCCACCGCTTCTTCCGCTCCATCTTGTCTTTGGGAATTCGCCGACAGAATTTGCGGAAATCACGTCAAGGCATCGATAACGGGAACCGGGTCTCAAAACGGGGTTCGATTCCGGGAAATTGATCCATTTCTTATCGATGGCCCCGAGGAACCGGTTTTCGATTATCATGCCTAAAGATGTCGCAGATCTTCTACAAGTCTGTTGTGGAAAGTGCAATCAGCTTTGCAGCATCTGCTGAGGCAGCAGCATCAGAATCAGAGACTTGAAGAAACTAAACAAGCTGATCAAGAAAGCTGGTTCTGTGCTAGGGAGAACTCTGGAGCCGCTGGAGATGATTGTTCAAAAAAGAATGCTGCACAAGCTGATGAAGATTATGGAGGACACTTCCCATCCTCTCCACAACACGGTGAAGAATCAACAGTGTTCAGTGAGAGGCTGCGTCAGAGATACAGAAACTCATTCCTGCCAGCAGCATTGTGACGGTTTACCGGGGTGCCAGCCAGGTATTCCTCCTGACAAATGGGATGTTTGTATTGTTATAACCGTCTACACAAGGACATACACACTGGATGTAAACCCTTTCATTTTATGAAGAAAGACAACTATTCTTTTTTTTTTTTTTTACAAAACCCAAAAACCAAACACACACAATAAACATTTCAATTCATCTTTTTTTTGTATTGCAACAAGTGAAGTTCCTGTCTTCAATAAGTTGAGTCCATGATTCCACAATGAAGCCGATGCTGGCTCCCCACATAAACTGCCCCACAGCAAGAACTATAGATAAACAGAAAATGACATAAACCCCATATACAATTTGAGTTCGAACACACATAAATCACATCATCTTAAAAAAAAAGAAAGTACAAACTTACAGGTCACGTGATGCACCTCTCAGGGGCAGAACCAGATGTTTTCAGGCGTTTTCTTTTTTTTATCTGCACTGGACAATTACAATACTCAACTATTTGTCACCATATATGAATATAACGATTGGTTTTTCAGTGTTTTAGTGAATGATTTAGATTTTCTACTATTAACTTACGGGTGGCGTCTGCCCGTTGACGTCACGGCTTCTGGGTTTCGCGTCTGACAGCGCCCCTAGAGCACAGAAGCGGTGGGGATGTCTCAGGTTGTCAATGGTAAGAATGGACTGTTATACAGCGTCAGTCTCCAGCACAACGGTAGCGCGAGGGACAGGACTGCCTCGGATTAAATAAACACTTTTGCTGGCTGACGGAGCGGAGGCGGAGTTGCTTCTGTCTGCTGGTCCAAAGGGAAAATGACATTTCCAAGGCAGGGAAAAAGAACCAGCGTGAACGGCGGACAAATCAGGTGAGTCCCCGGGAAGGGGCAGGCGTTGTCAGGGGCGTGTCTCGAGGGCGTAAGGTAGGGCCGAGGAGGAGTCAACTGTGCAGCCAGCTCTGAGCAGCAAGCAGGTTGTCACACACACCCCCCGCACTAAGAGGGCAGATCCAATTCCCATCGCACACTGTGTTCCCCGACATTATTATGAACAATGAACATTACTTCTATCACAGTTATTAGTACTATTATTAGTTTGTTATTAGTTTGATTACAATGACCCCTGCAACCCCATTAACATGATGGCAGTGGTTGTCATCTTCATCCTGTCATAGTCAGGCCTGAGGAAGGGAAGCCATGGAAATCCTCGTCATCGCTGTCCTCGTTGAATATGTCCAGAACTTTCTGACGCTGTTCTTTATCCACTTCCTCAGCGGTAGGGTAACAGGGTTTGATCTGGGACACATTTACCACACGCAGGTCCTCTCCGGTGTCCTCCAGGACCACCTTATAATTCACTGGACCAGTCCTTTTTGTGATGCGATAAGGACCCTTCCATCGCGGAGCAAGCTTGGCAGTAAAGGACTGATCCGCCTTGGATATGGGGTGCGAGCGGATCCACACACGATCTTTCTCTGAGAAGTTTCCTTCCCTTCTCCCACGGTCATAATTTTGTTTTTGTTTATGTTTAGCCTTTTTCAAGTTAACATCAACAAACATACGAAGCTCATCGATCTGTTTGGCCATGGCATAAGCAGCCGTGTCAGGATCACAAAAGGCTGGCTGGAGTTCTACATCCAACGGTCCCTTAAGAGGACGTCCTAGATTGAGTTCAGCAGGAGTCACCCCCGTTGACTCATGCACCGCTGAATTTAAGGCAAACCGGAATTCTAGCAGGTATTTATCCCAACTTTTGTGCTTGTCATTGACATAGGAAGAGAGCATGGCTTTGATGTTGCGATTAATTCTCTCTGTAAGGTTGGTTTGCGGGTGGTACGCTGAGGTTCTCTTGGGAGTGAGGTTCCAGCTTTTACAGGTCTCTTCAAACACAGCGGACACAAACTGAGGGCCTTGATCAGAGAGAATATATGCTGGAACTCCCCATCGTGTCAGAATCTCTTTGGACAGATACTGCGATATTATCTCTGCAGTAGCCTTGCGGAGGGGAAACATCTCAACCCACCGGGAGAAGTAGTCCACAAAAACAAGGAGGTGGACATTTCCATTAGAACTCCGTGGAAAAGGTCCCATGAGGTCCACCCACAACATCTCCCATGGTGCATTCACCTCTGTTTGCTGCAACTTCCCAGGAGGCTTTTTGGTTTCAGGTTTGTACTTTTGGCAGACCTGGCAACATCTCACATAGTCACGAACATCCATGCTCATCCTTGGCCAGTTACAAACACCAGTGCTTGTAAACGTTTGTAGGTTTTGTACCGTCCAAAATGTGAGTTTTCAATGCTTCAAAGGACTCTTGGCAAGATGCCGTCCACAGGAATTTGGCTCCTTTTCGTTTCAGGGCATTCAGAGGTTCTGTCAGAGTGGAGAAATCGGGCACAAATCGGTGGTACCATCCAGCCATCCCCAAAAATCTTTGGAGCTGCTTGATATTCTGAGGAACAGGGAATTCCTGGACGACCTTTATTTTATTTGGATCCACTGCAACACCAGATGAAGATACCACATGACCCAGGAATTTCAGGGAAGCACAAAAAAACTGGCTTTTCTTCATGTTTACTGTCAGATTTGCCTCACGTAGTTTATCCAACACTGCTTGTATATCGCTACTATGCTGTTCATAGCTGGAAGAGAAAATGATGATGTCATCGAGATATACAAAACAGATCTTTCCTCGAAATTCTCCCAACACTATTTCCATCAGCCGTTGGAAGGTGGCTGGAGCATTTTTCAACCCAAATGGCATAACCTTAAATTGGAAGAGCCCATATGGACATACGAAAGCAGTTTTTTCCCGGCTTTCAGGATCAATGCGCACTTGCCAATAGCCACTGTTCAGATCCAGTGTCGAAAAAACCACTGCTCCGAGAGAGGGACTCTGGGATCTCCTGAATGTTTGGCAGTGGATAGGCATCCATTTGTGAGGATGCGTTAAGCTTCCTGTAATCAACACAGAAACGTGGTTTAGGATCATTCTTTTTGGGCACCAGGACAACTGGAGCAGCATATGGCGATGTTGATGGTTCCACGAGATCTTTCTCCAGCATTTCTTCCACATGCTCCTTAATAAGCTGTAGTTTGGTAGGTGAAACCCTATAGGGTTTTTGTTTAATTGGCACATCATGGGAAAGATATATCTTGTGAGTGAGTACATTGGTACAACCCAGTTTGGTGGTGCAAACATCAGAATTGTGACGTGGTTGGCAAAATAACGACTGTTTTCCAAAGTCATCCAGATTTCCACTGGAGACAGCTTTCTGTAGAAGCTCATTGGTTGTCTGGACCAGATGGGTAGGAGCAACTGCAGAGAAGAAGGCAAGCTGTTGATGTGGTTCATTTGGCCATGATGTACATTCCTGCAAAAAACTGTATTGTTGTTTCCTATTGAACTTGAACCAATAACGGTTCTCAGACACATCAAATTGCAGGCCAGAGAGAGAGATAAAATCAAGGCCAACCACAGCTGGAAAGGTAAGGTTTTGAGCAGACAAGATGACGCATGGCAGGGTTATTGACTGTGTCTGCAATGTAACAGTGATTTCGCTCCATCCCAGAGGTTGCCGTCTTTCACCATCCGCTAAATATAAGGGTCCCCTTGTCCAAGGCCTGATTTCCCCACTGACTTCATTCCACACTTTCTCATTCACTAAGGTATAGGAAGAACCCGTGTCCAGGATTGCAGCCCCTTTCCAGGTACTGATGCCAATGGGAATCACCAGCTGACATGGCAGAGGTTTAGTAGATGATGGTGTAGAAGAACAAGTGTCACCCAGAAGTCCGGTGTTGGAGAGAGAACCAAGAGTGGCTGGATATGTGCTGATCCGCTTGCCTGCTGAGGTGGGTTTGGAGGCAAAGAGGACCGATTTGCACCACCACGTGGGCAGGCTGCAGGAAGATGGTTGCCTTTACAGCGCCAACAAAATGGCTGAAGTGGGCGATTGGGGCTGTAGTTTGGCTGTCTTGGACGAACTGTGTTATCGTGGATAGGAGGCCTTGGTTCAGCTGGTCTAGGTGGTAAACTGGCTTGTTTCTTATGTTCGTACTGTCGTTGGTTGTCTCTGTCTTTTTCCAGCTGCCGGCCCAGACGAACAAGCTCATCCACGGTTGTTACCCTGCTACTACTCAGCTGACTGGCCAATGCGGGGTTTATGTTTTTCAGGATCAACTTGACAATGTCTTCCTCTTCGATCTGTGGTTTCCAACGTCTACATAAGGATTGGTACATGTATTTGAAGTCCCTGATGCTCTCATTCGCTCCTTGGACTCTGTTCCTAACTCGTTCTGCCAGCTCATCCTCATAATCCTCAGAGAGGAAAGCGGCCTGGAATTGTCTTTGGAAATCAGCCCAGGTATTTTGTGTCTGGCTACATCCCACCAGTCTCTAGCGGTGCCATGCAACACATTCCGTAGGGTAGCCATAAGTTCCTCATCAGTTAATGAGTTCAGGGCCAGATAATCCTCACAACACTCTAGATACTGCAGAGGATCAGGGGGATCTTCCATTTTCCCATAAGTTGGGAACAACAGTTTCACAGGACTTTTACCCAGGTCTCGACTCCTGTTCAATGAAAAGGTAACACCTGGTCCTGCTCGGGTCTCTGTCATCCCAGGGCGAACAGTGGATTCCATCCGGGGCTTACTGGCAAGTGTTAAGGCCCTTTCAGATAGAACGCGGCAAGCGCAAGAGGACGGCGGCAAACCCATTCATTGTGTATGTGATACCGCCGCGGCAGCGCGTTTCGCCATGCCGCGGAGCTCCGCGGCGCGCAAGATGGGCGCATGCCGCCGCGGCAGCGCGTTTCGCCATGCCGCGGAGCTCCGCGGCGCGCAAGATGGGCGCATGCCGCCGCGGTGGCGCTCACGCCGCTGCGCTCGAATTGAACATTTTTCAATTCGGGCGCAGCGCGCTGTGACGACATCCTAGCGCGTCCAATAGGAGAGGCCAGTTCAGGGAAAAAAAAGTGGTCATTGTTCAGCCTGAAGTAAACCTGGAAGCGGTCTGTGTGAAAGAATGCAGCTCGCGGACGAGCCTGAACTCCCCACGTTCTGCCTTGTTATCAGGATCAGATGGACCCCCACCCTTTTATCTGCTGCTGATCTCCTCCTCCTTCTCAGGAGAAAAGCTCTTTGCTGCGACGATGAGATGTACATCTCTCACAACGAAGCGTGCCGGGGAGGAAACACTTCCTGGTCTGTCGCTTGGCAACACCCACAGTGCGCGCTGCCGCTCTGCTCTTTCGCCGACTCTGCGCCAGGTGCGCCCTACCCCGCGGCGCGCGCCGCAAAAAACGCATCCTATCTGAAAGGGCCTTTATGGTTTCTGGTACATCCTGGTAGCTTCTCTGCACAGTATGATCAATTATGGTGGTCTGTTGGCAAGGCTGAGGTGGCCGGATTCTGGCTGTGATTTCTTCTGGCATAGCCTTCATTGAGGTTTGACAGACTGCAAGCTCCCCCTGCAGGCGGAAAACCTCTCCTTGCAGAGCAGAAATGCTGTCAGTGACAGGGGCGAGAAGTGATTTAAATTCTTTGAGCAGCTCAGATTGGTGGTGTTTCAGTCTCCACCCGAGAGAAGCTTTTGTTTGTGTGAGTAAATATTCAAACTGTGCATCCATGCGCTCATATTGTTCCTTTCCATGTGCCTGGAGTAACCCTTCCACACGTTATGTTGTAGCATCTCTCATGTTACTCATTTCCCCTTTAATAATGGTATTGATTTCCTCCATGCTAGCTTTCATCTCCATTACCGAACCTCTGGGTACAGCCCAGAAGCCAGAGGAGGTTTCTGTTGAAGCCAGAGGAGGTGGCTGTGGTACCAAAGGAGAGCCCAACATCATATCAAGACTGGTCAACTCCATGTCTGGAAGAGAATATGCTGTGGAGCGAGCAGGAGCATCGCCGTGGGAGGGGATGAAGTCATTGGGGGGTGATTGGGTGTACGTGCTTCTGTGCTCATTTTTTTTTCTTTTTCTATTTTGTAATTTTTTTTTATTTTTTTTTAGATTTTTATTTTATTATTTTTTTGTGCTCAAGAAGATAGATAGATAGATAGATAGATAGATAGATAGATAGATAGATAGATAGATAGACCTTTATTGTCCCCAGGGAAAATTCTTTTTTCACATGCACTGTCAGAACATACATACAACACTGAAGACAAAATAAACACATAAGAAAACACATTGCAAATAATGGGAAGCAGGATTATCGCTTTGAGCAGTTAAGGGCAGCAATGGCAGAAGGGACAAAGCTTTTACTGAAGCGTGCCCGTTTCCACCTCAGTGTTCTGTACCTGCGACCCGAGGGCAGCAGGGAGAAATGGTTGTTGAGGGGGTGGTCAGGGTCACTACTGACAGTCCGGGCCAAGCGTGTGATAGCTTTATTGTTTAGGTGAGAGAGATCCGTGGTGGGCAGGCTGATGATTTTGGAGGCAGTGTTGGTGACCTTGGTGAGTTTATTCCTGTTGGTGATGGACAGCATGTTAAAGTAACACGGGGAGCAGTAAAGAAGGATGGGTTGAATGATGCTGGTGTATAACAGAAGGAGAAGTTGTGGGGCGACAGAGAGGGCACGGAGCTTACGGAGGATGTGGAGTTTCTGCTGGGAACGTTTATGAATGTCAGTGACATGTTGCTCAAAGGTGAGTTTATTGTCCAGTATGAGTCCAAGATATTTTAAATGATTGATACGTTCCACTGTTTTGTTGTGTATGATGGTGGGTGCTAGATCCGAGGTGTGTGGTTGGATGTGAATGAGTAGTTCCTTGGTCTTGTCCACATTCAGTTCCAGAAAGTTGTCAGAACACCATGTGACAAAGTGGGCGACAGCCTGATGGTAAGCAGTTATGGAGTTATTGTCTTTAAGAAGTGCTAAGATGGCAGTGTCGTCAGAGTATTTGAAATATGTGGTGACAGGTGAGGAGCTGATGCAGTCATTGGTGTAGAGTGTGTACAAGAAAGGACTGAGTACACATCCCTGTGGGGCGCCAGTGTTGGTGATTATGGTGGGTGACACGACTGAACCGATTCTAACAACCTGTCTCCACTCCTCATCCACTGGATTCACAACTTCCTCAGTAACAGACCACAGGCTGAGGGTTTGGAGCTTCTTGATCATCTGGTGACGTTGTATTGTATTGAAGGCTGAGCTGAAATCAATGAAGAGAATGGATGCAAAGTTGCCAGGGGACTCAAGGTGTTGTAGAAGGGGGTGGAGGAGACATGCCACTGCATCCTCTGTTCCCCTCTTGGCCCTGTAGGCAAACTGGTATGGGTCCAATAGAGGTCCAACAGCCGGGAGGATGGAGTGAAGGATGAGTTTTTCCAAGCACTTCATCATAATGGAGGTGAGTGCAATTGGTCTGTAGTGATGTAGCTCAGATGGACGGGGGACCTTGGGAATAATTATGGAGGTTTTCCAAGCTGTCGGGATGTGTGCTGACCTGATAGAGTCCCAGAAGATGGAGTGCAACATAGGGGACAGTTTCATAGCACACAGCTTAAGTACTCTGGCTGGAATGCCAACTGGACCTGGTGCCTTGCCCGTTTTACACCTACTCAGCTGCTGGCGTACATCCTCCACTGTGAATGGAGGCTGAGAGGTGAGGTCTGGGGGCAGGTCACTGAGCAGCTGGTCACAGAGGGCAGAGTGGTCGATGGTTTAAAAGCGTGTGAAATAGGAGTTCAGAGAGTCAGCAAAAGTGATGGGCACAGTTGTTGTGTTGTGACTAGTATTGGATGCTTGACCAGTGAGGACCTTAATTTTCTGGTAGGCCTGTCTGGTATTCATACTGCTGAATTCCTTTTTCAATCCTGTCTTTGTACTGGAGTTTGGCCTTGGTTATGTCATTTTTTATCTGTCTATTTAGCATGTTGACAGTATTCCAGTCTGCACGCTGGAAGGCTACAAGCCTCTCTTTCATTCTATTTCTGATGTGTGATGTGATCCATGGATTAGAGTTTGGGTACTTTTTAAATGTCCTTGTGGGAATGGTGGATGATATGCAGAATTTTATGTAATCTGTAATCACCGAAACCCTATGCTCTAAGTCTCCCTCCCACCATGGGAGGGAAAAAAAAAAGGACTCATATCCTACTGTATAACCCTGTCTCCTTTAAGAAAGCCAGTAATGCCCTCACCCGAGCTCTGCACCCCAAAACCAACACACTCTTCAGATCGAAAACTTTAACTCCCAACTTCGTCACCCTCCCCCTCAGAACCTCCCGCCAGGCATCATACCCCCTACAATGCAGCACTACGTGCTCCACAGATTCCTCTTCCTCCTGACATGCTTCACACAGCCCTGTCTCATGTTTCCCTATAAGATGTAATGTCTTGTTAAGAGCACAATGACCCAGTCTGAGCCTCGTTAGTACTATTTCATCCCTTCTGTGTCCTCCTTGCCTCCTACACCCCCCCACAGCCCTCTGTATCTGATACAGGTGCCTCCCTGTGGCCTCTGTGGCCCATCGTCTCTGCCACTCCTGCTTCACTTGTCTCAGCACCACACTTTTTGCTTCAGCCCTACTGCTCTTAACCCTCATCTCTACCCTGGTCTTTTAACTACTCCCTTAGCCAGCCTGTCCACCTCCTCATTTCCAACTATCCCACAATGCGCCGGGACCCACAAGAACTGCACTCGGCTCCCTTGCTGATGCATTCTAGATACCGTTAGGAGGACATCATATAATACATCCTGCCTCGTATTTGAATGAAATGACTGAATACTGGAAAGGACCGCGGCAGAATCAGAACACACCAGCACTTTGTTCTCCTTCACCAGTTCCGCCCTCTGCAGTGCCACAAGTATCGCCACCATCTCCACCGTATACACCCCCAACCCATCTGACGTCCGCCTGTTAAGTTGTATGCTGCGTACTAGGACTGCTACTCCAATCCTTGTCCTACCCGTGTCCGGGTCCTTGGTCCCATCTGTATAAATAAGGACATACTCCAAATACTCTCGCTCCACATAACCGTTAAAAACCGCTATAAGATCAGCTTTCCCCTTACTCTTCCTTTTGACCTCCAAAAGCTCCCAGTCAACAGCGGGGCCCACCAGAAGCCATGGAGGTACCACTGGGAAAACTAACGCTGCTGAAATCTGCAAGTCATAGACAAGGCAGTCCCTAGCCAATCCATCACCTATTTTCCCAAAGTGATCACGTCGGCACCTCCCATACTCCCAGCAATCCTGCAGGACCTGCTTAGAGGGATGAGATCCACCATGACTTTTAAGGTGCACCCAGTAGTTAACCATAAGTTGCTTTCTCCTCAATTCCAAAGGCAATTCTCCCATTTCCACCTGCAAAGCACTCACTGGGGACGTCTTAAAAGCCCCACAGCACACTCTCAGGGCCTGAGCCTGCAAGGTGTCCAGTCTTCTGAGCAAAGGGGAGCTGCCGCCCCATACGCCACACAGCCATAATCAATCACCAACTTTATCATTGCGTGGTAAAGTCTTATTAGCATTGCGCAGCTTGCGCCCCAAGCTCTCCTACCAAACACCGCATCACATTAATGACCTTTTACATTTACCTTCAATTCTTTCAATATGCTCCCTCCAAGTCAAATGCGAGTCAAACACCACTCCCAAAAATTTGAATGCCTTTACTTTCTCAACCTCCTCTCCGTACATCCACACCTTAAGGTCCTCTTTCACAATCTTCCTGGTGAAAAAGATTATTTTAGTCTTTTCCACTGAGAACCTGAACCCTCACTCAAAACCCCACTCAACTACATCATCTACTGTCCTCTGCACCTTTCCTACCAAGTGATCCAGGTTCCTCCCCCAGCCCCACAATGCCCCATCATCTGCAAACAGTGACAGACCAACACTCACGGACACTGTACTAAACACATCATTAATCATTATAAGAAAAAGCAAGGGGCTAAATCCTCTACCTTGAGGAGTACACTGCTCTCCACCGCATACTGACCAGAAAATGTTGCTCCAACTCGCACTTGGAGACCCATCAAGGAAATCTCTAATCCAGATCAACACTCTAGCCCCAACCCCTAGTCTGTGCAACTTAATCAGTTAAACCATCCTTCCACAGCATATCATATGTTTTCTCGATGTCAAAAAACACTGCTAACACTGATACTTATTAGCTTGTGCCTTCCTCACCTCATTTTCCAGCCTGATCACAGAATCAGTCATGTTCCTAACCTTCCTAAAACCACTCTGATAATCAGCCAGAACTCCTCCCTTTTCAAGCTCAAATGACAGTTTTTTCAACAATCATTCGCTCCATAACCTTGCAAAGGTTCGAGGTCAACGCAATCGCCGCTAGCTGCTAGGTTTAGACGGGTCCTTCCCGGGCTTCTTAATTGGCACAATAATAGCCTCCTTCCAAGAGCTAGGAGCTTCCCCTCAGTCCAGACACGGTTGAACAACTGCAATAGCATATTGAGAGCTTCACTCCCAGGTTACTTAACATCATGTTACTAATCTGATCTTTACCGGAGAGATGTGTTTCTAGCCTTCTTAATCGCTCTCTTCATTTCCTCCATTGTGAATAAGGCATCCAGATGTTGGCCAGTGGCCTCCTATGTCAGGAAGACTTCGGGATACTGGGCTTTCGTTTGCGCTCTCCTCCTCACAGCCATCTCTGATAAATTCTCTGAGCTATGGACCCTAGCAAAGCTAGAAAGCCATGGCTTCTGCCTTTTCATGATCTGATATCGCCAAGCCCTGCTCCGTAATTAACACAGGATAGTCCCACTCCCGCCTGTCTCACTCTCATCCTCCCTAACCATATCCCAAATGTCCCCCACAGGGGTAGTCCTCCCAATTTTGGAACAGAATGACCTCCAGCTCGCCCTTTTAGCCTGCCTTACTGTCCTTCTGACAACTGCCTGGGCCTTCTTGTATTGAATCACATGATGAAAGTTTAGCGTTCTTTTAAACCGCCGAAAAGCTTTCTAATTAGCTTTGACAGCCTGCTGACACTCCTCCGTCCACCAAGGTACAAGAGCTC